>JAWWES010000168.1:53192783-53304063 GCA_035583135.1 Lophotriccus pileatus
CGAAGGCCTTATCTGCATATGCGGGTAAGGACCTTCCCCGGCTCTTCGTTCGCGAAGACGGGCCATTACTTACTTACAGATGAAGAGGTATTCTTGAAACACTAATTTCTGTCTTAGGAAAGCTTTCTCAAAAGCAGTCTCTGAAGTAGCTTAAAATTACGTGGATACGAAGCTATTACTTCACCCACTGCAAAGTGCATATGTATATATAAACCCCATTACTTTCTGAACCCAGTCCAGTAGGATCCTGGCATTTCTGGTATTTCTCCAGCTTAGTTTCTGGTTGGCCTGTGATAGCCCTGTCCCACAACCAAACACTACGTGGAAGAGTTTGAGGTGTCCAGGGCACACCACGCTTGGAAGGAAAGGCCTGCATGGCACACAGTCCTGCTCTCTGGAGACAACAGGAGATGGAGATCAGGCAGCTTATCCTTAGCCACCAGCAGCAGAAGTTGCAACCAAGTGCTAATGGGCTGAAGTGAGCCACTAAAGGCAGTCTCTAAATTTCACTTTAGTGTGGCACTACTTAAAAGAAGTTTCCTGGAAGAAATCTAAGGGGTTTTTTACTTCTAGAAATTCTCTAATTAATAACCTCTCTTGCTGTCACCTATGACTTTAGTTACCTATACTTAAATGCTGAAAGGGTTGTCTTTGAGGTTCTCTAGAAGTTTCAGGTATCCTATACGTGCTGGAGGGGACATGCTCACTAATGCTTTTGCCAGTGGCAAGCCCTACCAGTACAAGACTTGTGTGACTGATGAGACTTTCATGAAGCATGTTAAGAAGTAAAGTTTCAGTCCAGGGTCCTGGGACTGGCGAGTCCTCCAAACACAAGGCGTTCCTATCATCCCAGCATGATTCAACTTGCTGTCCAAAAAACAGATCCAGCAGCCTTTGATCTTCAAAGATGACAGGGAGCAGTCTTTGAGGCAGCCAAATGCGTCTTTCTGCATTACCAGATTGCTACAGAGACAGGCAGATGGGTGGAGCAACCTCCACGCTCCCGCCATAGAGGCAGCCCAGTTCTGTGTTAAATTAGAGCAGCACCCAGCAGTACATATGGCAAGTGGGAGAAGAGATCCCAAATTCAGCTGTGCAGCTTCTAGGTGGGACCACCCTGTTCAAAAACACACTGAAGAGACACTTGTTTTGCTACACTGAAGTCAGAATGAGCCAGTCACAGAAATGGCAGAACTGGGCGCTAAATAACCTGCTTCAAAGGGACCTGGCAGCAGTACCTAGCTTCATCCCTCATTTGGAAGTATTTTAGCACATCTGTGTGAATCTTTTGTCTTTAGAACAAGTACAGCAAGAAATCAACTATAGCAAGAAATCAGATGCACAAATGATGAAAGTTATATTAGTACAACTGTGAGTAAAAATCTCTTACCTCTCCAAATGCACCTCTTCCAATCACTTTTATAATTTCAAAGTCATCTCGGTGGAGTTGCATTTCCTTTACCAGTTTTGTAAATGGTTTTGCTGTTTAAGAAAAAAAAAATTCAATTATAAAGAGAAACACTGCAAGCCAAAATAATCCATAAATTAAAGGTCAAAAGTACTAGTTGCACACCCAGAGCAACAGTAAATTTTCAACTATTAGAACTATAAACTGAAAAAAAAAGTTAATTACACTATTTATTAACACTTAAAAGTTTTTTAAAAAGTTCAGTCGTATGAGTGGCTCTGCCTTGCTGCTGATGAGTAAAGTGGTCTTTCAGAAGGATTTCCCCCTCTTTTCTTTAGGGCTTTGTGAATCAGTAAAGGACCATGTGAAAGGGAGAGAGCTCATTCATTATTGGTAAACCCTAGAGACAATCTGTCCTACCCTCCAGCTACTAGATTAATTCTCTTCTTAAGCAGAGTGCAGCTTTACTTTTTATTATTTCAGCTAGTACCAGCTAAAGCTTTAACAGCTGACTCTCAAGAGAGAGCTGTCTCTACTCAACAGCAATGAAACCACTTCCCCCAAGATCTGTGGCTAATTTAGGATTTTTACTTTGAACTATCTTTTCTGTTAAGCAACATTCACCAGATCTCAATTAGACCAAGTACTGAAGGGCTCCAGCCTAAAAGATGTCCAGTGATTAACTAACCTACACTTACTTTATTCTGTGGTCCCACTGGATTCATGACATTTCTCAAAATATTTGGCTGATAAATTCTACTGCACCTGCAGCTCCATCAGTTTTCTCCTCTCCAGATCACAGCACAGGGATCACTATTTAGATATGACATTTGTTACAATTCACTACTCTGATTATGAAGATCAAATCAATAAGGAAAAGCAGTGGTGCAAGTGCAAGCCAAACTGCACAAGGGCAAGTATGCACAATCAAAGCAGCAGCTCACTCTTCGACCTAAGCACAAAAAGATCTCTGCTCTTCACTTCATCACAAACTTTATTAGACTGAAAAGAATGAAGTTTTTCAGTGCATGTATTTTTCCCATCTGCAACTGAATAAAATATCACAGAACTACTTGTAATTCAGCCCAGACTCCTGTTTTACCTCACCTTACACTGTGATTTAAGCTAATGAGTTACAAGCCAAATAGAATTCCTACAAGAGGGGTCATTGCCTTGATGGTGTATTTCGGATGATAACACAAACAAACGTACCCTTACAACCACACAGACAGAAGTCTGACAGGGAGACTGCAGATTTCAGTATAAAGTCTAACCAAGAAAGTCTGAAAACCTCTCAGCAAAAAATCACCAGAGCTAAAAAAATGAAGAAACAGCAGTACTGAAGAGCAGCCATGCTGCTTCCTTGTACTCAGGAGAGGTGTTACTAAAACAGTTTCCTCCAGAAGTAATACCCCTTTCACTGCATGTTTCTTGTCTACCCAAAGTATGAAACTTAAGAAAAGCTCTACTAGCTTTTCTGCTAGACTCCCTATTTCAGCTGGACAGAAATGCCTACCACAGTCTCCCTTACCACAAGGCCATTGAGACTATCACCCCAAACCCCCAAATTGTTTATTAACACCACCTCAAACCAGTTACAGACCTATACCAGTACAATCAGACACACGTACAAGTAAATATCACTGCTGATGCCTGTGATATATGTCAGTTATTCTGCAAGGTTCTCTCACCTCCTTCCCACCAAACCAAGACAGACTGAGGAAACACAACTGCAGACAAGAAATAAACGTGACAGTTTCATTATTAAGTAGGAGGTTGCTACTACAGAATGTGAGTCTTTGGACTAATTTTGCAGAACATCAGCTCCTGTTATTAAAATTCAAGGAGAGGGGAAATGAAATCTAGTAATTTTATTTCTGGGGTCATTAACCCAATAACGATTTTTGTTTTAAATAAATAACAAATTTTAGTAATAATTCTGGTAAGCAAACAGAACATCAAAATCATAGAATCATGGAATGGTTTAGGTTGGAAGAGATTATCCAGTCCCAATGCCACTGCCATGGGCAGGGACACCTTCCACTAGACCAGGTTGCTGAGAGTCCCACCCAGCCCAGCCTTGAACACTTCCAGCAATGGAACATCCACAACTTCTCTGGGCAATAAAATAATTGGTTTAAGTACAAAAATATTTCTGTTGACTGGTGACAAAATATTTTGTCTACAAACTTCCTTGCTTTGAAGTGTATACAACTTAACATCACTAAAACTGGGATTCAGTTTGGAAATGCATAAAGTTGTACAAAAGCAAGTAAATTTGATTAGTTTTGTATTTCAAAAGATAATAAATATTATGTATCAAGCAGAGCACATACTTTAATTTCAGTGAGCAGAAGAAATAGTGTCTACAGGTAAGGGCATGAACACCACCTTTCTAGGAATTGTCCCTTTGAAGAAGGAAGGATGAACAGCCCTCATTCTCCACCATTTCAGTTGAAAAACTACATGAGTCTTAGTTGATCCTGCTTTTTCTCTTGGAAAGCATGAATATTTGAATGCACAGAAATATTTTAAATTGGACAGGACTTCTCTTGAAATAGAAAAATTCGAGTCTTAAAGTAAAACCTAATATCCACAGAATCTGATCATCACAGAGACTACAACAAAAGTTACACATCAAGTCAGAGCTCAAAGAAGGCAACAGACCAGTAATTCATTTAAACTCATATTTACTTTATTATCACTTTGAAGTAGAACCTTGTTTACACCAGGATATGACCTGCTGCATTTAAGTACTGGATTTCCCAATTTCTATCTCTTAGTAAGTTAAATCAAAAAATATTTCCAATTCGCTCTTCTGCTCTCCCAGGAGGCTGCTGTTCCTCAATCCACAGATATCCAGATCAGTAGCATGCACAGAACTGGCAAAATTGAGTATGCAGAAACTTCCACCAAAAAGTAGCAGAGACAGGCTGTGTTTGCTGTGCTTGCCAGTGATTTATCACTAACTGGTAAAAAGCTCCAGCTTCTCCTTTTATATATCACTATTTGATAAATAGGGAACTCAAGACAAACTTATCTCCATATACTGGAATGAATAATTACACTTTACTGATTAGTTTTGATCCTAATATTGAAGGCAGAACTTATGATTTAGAGTTGATTTAATACTTAATGAAAGTATTTCATCCTGGCAAAAAGAAGCATTAGCTGTGCTGGGGGTTTTGTTGGCAGTGATTACTGAATTTTGTTATATATACACACTGTTGTCAGGGTAACATTAGCTGAGAGTAATTGCAAGAGTTTGTTTATTCATGACTGTGAGGATGTAATCAGAATTTGGGACAGACATTCGACATGCAAATATTTGTATGCATCACTGCCTTTTCTCTCAAGCTCATTTTGCATTATTGTACTTATTCTTATTTGGAAGAAGGGTGTTCTCCATAAGGCCAGACAACAAAAAACCCCAACAAAACCCCAAACAACTAATTTTAAGGAGCCAAGTTATGTATGCTTTCAAGAATATAATACAAAACAGTAACAGTTGATGTTTTGATTCATAATGGGAAGTGAAATGCCAACTTTTATTTCTTCATTGAAAAGCAGGGTACATATGAAAGACATAATTTCCCACATGCAATTTCTATTCTGATCACATTCTCCTCTTCCACTGATAGCTGGGATTAGGATATTTTATTTACACAAAAAGAAAACATAAATTTGAATAATTTGAAAATACAATTTAAAGCACAGTCACAGGTAAATAGGTTTGTGATTTAGGTTTGAGAGCTGGTGCACCTACACTGCAGTCAATCTGTATTATGCCACCTGATAGGAAATATTTGAAGGCTGTTTCAGAATGACTAAAAGCTTCAGGAAACGCCACTGGAGACGACCTGACCTGGCAAACTGGGACACTCTGCACTGCTACCCCAGGAATGGGTGCACACCAGCCTCTCTCAAGGTCAGAAGCATTTGCCAAATTTCCTCTCATTTCTGAAGGCAGGTTAGGGAAGGATGGCAGTACTGTCAACATCACCCTTAAAAAATAAAAGGTTAACTCTTCCCTCCTAGAATGCCGTTAAAAATGAGAAGTGCCGAGGTATATTTTAAATTTTTACTTTCTGTTCAGATTCTGAATCATTCAATTTATATCAATAATTCACCATCTGGAATCACACCACCCAGCACCTTTACATCAGTGGGCAAAACTGAGTTTATGACAGCTACTGCTTCAGTGGTGGAATTATCCCGTGCCTGTAATTTGAGGACTCCTCCATATTTTGTTAGGCAGTGCAAGTTTCCAGAAATTCACAAAAATCACTCAGCTGAAGCTGCCAAATGTTCAAGAACATCTGATGTTTTGTACCATTGGCAGCTCCAAATTTTAAATAAATGTGACAACTGCAAGCAAACAATACACAGACTCACAATTCAGGTTGAAAGGGACTAGCTGGTCTCTAATCCAACCCCCTGCTCAAATCACCCTCAATATTGATTTCAGACCAGGTTACTCAGAGTTCTGCCTGGTCAAGTTTCAAAAACTTCTAAGGATGGAGACTCCATGGGCTCTTGGAGAACCTTGCTCATATACTGGACTGCCCTATACCAGATAATTTCATAGTTTGGATCCGATCCTGTAAATGATTTGAGTTTCAAGTCATTACATATCACGATAACAACACTGAGGTAGATCTACCCTGAAAGTAGTCCAAACTTCCTGGTCAGACAGAAATTCATCTGCCACCATAGTCCCTTTATCTACTCATCCCCCTTACAAAACATTGTGGTAGGAAACTATGTGAATTGCAAAAGATTAATGTCAGGGAAACAAGAAAATGACGCAGATAACTGTCTGTGGAGCCACACTCCCATCAGGCAGATACAATATTTTATTTAAGATGTTTTCTTTGGAGGAAGAACATGAAAGAGCAGCAAGTTTTACCATTTCCCTCAACCATCCCTCTTAACTTACATTCTAGAAATCAAGTAACTTATTTGCCCTCTGTGCACCCTTTTCAAAGAAACAGCATTCCTATGATATTGCTACTAAAACAGAAGGCTGGCAGGTTTAACAAGTTAGTGCTTGTATACACACTTTAGGAGATACCCACACCCAGGTAGCCCCAACCTGCTCACTAGGGTGATAAATACCTGTTACAACTGACACTTGAGTTTTAAAGAAGTACAATCGCCTTGCTACAATTGTGAAATTTTCTGTGTATTTTAAAAATGTAAGTTTTTTTATTCTTCCATCTTTTGCTGACCACAGTTTTAATTTTTCCAAATATAGATCCTTGCCTCCCCTTTCCTGTGCTGCCTGTTTCCTCTTACTGTCAACACATGTGAAAGCTTGCTTTCAGTCTGGTTTCCTAAGGAAATAAGGTGTGTGTGATCTCACTGTTGGGCACTCTGAGGCCATTCCTGCCACCCAGTATCTTTTGATCCCAGTGAACACCCTTCATATCCACTTTATGAAATTTCACTGAAGTTATCCAAAGATACCAAGTTGCTACAAGTTTTATTAAAAAAATGGCAGCAACTAGAAGACACACACAGTATCACCTCCACTAAGGGAAAGGCTGCATCAGGAACACAGCAGTCACCTGGCAGCCAGCACACAAAGAGGTGCAAAGCATCCATGGTCATGTGGGGACAGGAGAGGGAAGAAAGGAAGAGTGCAGCAGAAAAGGGAAGGCAGTACAGTGGGAAGGGCAAGGGGGTTATTCCACTGAGCCTAGTAAAAGAGATAGATACAAATTCTACAGGAAGACAAACTCCACCAAAGTTCTGCTGTTTACAAGCCAAAGGTGACACATTCTGTGTTCTCTGACACACTTTCTGCTCGCCCTCCCTCCTGTTTTTATGACATACATACACACACTTCCCTTACTCTGTCTGCCTCTTGCCCAATGATCCGATTCTTTGTCATTCATCAACACCCATCAGACCAGTGCAGTGGTGCAAGACTTTGGTTATCACTACAATGACACCAACTCCACAACCTGGTTACCTCTTGCAGAGTGCCTACAGCCCTTGCAGAACAGCCTCCTGACATGAGACGGCTTCACACACTGTCAGAGTCCTCTTTATTCCCCAAGCAAGGGGCCATCCAGTTTTACAATGTCACAATGCCCAGTATTTCCTAATTTTAAGATGTTCTCTTCTAACAGCATTTATCTGAACTAAAATGACAGTAGAAACAGACATTAACACAACAGCAAGAAAGTTTGAGTCTTTTTAAGGCTGATTTTTCAAGATAGAAAGTGGTAACTAATTATTAAATATCATATCGTTCTTTTTTTGGTATCCAAATACTTTAAAAATGTACGCTCAAGCTCTTCTGAAGATCTGTTGCACAGAGGTATCCATTTGCAACCATGATTATGGATTTGGTTGTTTTATAAAAGCTTTCTGGAGTATGTAAAAGGGTGTCTGACCACTTTCAATCAGTTACCTTGCTGACACTTAACAGAACTATGAATTGGGACAAGACTTGGATTAGATAATTACATGCAATCCCCTCAAAAATTTAAAAGGATAAAAAGATAATTAGTTTTTAGGCATAAACCAAGACTGAGTGCTCACAGCTTCCGCATTTTGCTTTGTAAGTGGCTTTATCAATTACAGAAGAACTGACTGTGGTATTTAGAATTTGTACATTAGTCTGTGGCAACTGCATGAAAAATTTATCACCAAGCTAAAGGGTAATGGCACTGGGAAAGGCTTGGAAGAAAAATATTGAGTAGTGGTTCTGATGTTGATCCTATTAGTGCTGCTAAATTTGCCAGCAGAAGAGCGAGGCATTTACCTTGAAATATCATCTGTGCTCACTGTGACTCCTTTTGTGTGGCAAGCCCCAATTGCAAGAGCCACGCAGAAGGACTCAATCAGCAGCAACGCGCCAGCTCGCTGATGAATGTTACCACAAACACTTAATAGCTGGCTATCTGCCTGACTAGCCCATTCACTGCTTTTCATGCTTACAATGAAAGGACACCAAAGATAATATGCAAGGTTTAAACAGACTACAAGAGAGGAACACACAGATGGTTCCCAGTAGTCCAAGCGACAAAACATGTTGCCAGTTTAACTCTCATCGAAGCCACCACATGTGTCTTTGAGAACTAAACAGCAACAGTGTTCTAGCAGGTGAGAGGAAGTAAGTGCTGGCTTACCTATCCAAAAAAACCACCAAATGACTATTTGCTGTACTCATATATATGCAAGACCTTAGTTTACCAAAAGAAAAATAATGGTCAGGTAAAATAAAAACCACATGCCAATCAGACCTAAAGGTAATGGCATATGCTAATGCTACAAGGGATGCAAGTACAAGGAGGAGAAGCTCACTGCCCAATTTCTCATCTTACTGTTGTGTTACTGTCATGGAATGATCCAAATTTAGGGAAGTATAACTTGGTCTCGAGAACCAATTCAGGCAGGATTTGTATTTTCTTCTCTTTTTTCCCCCTTTCCCCCCTCCAAATATTGGAGTTGCTCTTGAAAGATGCACCTATTAGTACTAACACTGAAGAAAAACATGACTGTGAATAGCATTTTGTTTGGGAAAGCCAGAAGTGACTTGTTATCCAGACAAACCCGGTGAGGCTTCACAACATGTAACATTTCAGATAAAGCAGGAAAAAAGACTGAACACTGAACAAGAAAGCACCTTTGGGAGTGCTCATCAGGGCATTTCAGAAAACACTCAGCAGCTTGAAATGAAGTTCTAGCCCAGCTTTCATGGGAGAATGAAGAAAGCTCCCAAAGAAACTGTGTTCCTGACTGCACTTTGTAGTCCAGATTTTCATATGTCTTTCCAACTTCTCACATTTGTTTGGGAGAGGGACAGCTGATACACTTCTCTAACCTTTCCCTAGGGTTTTCAGCTCCTTCAGAAGACTACACACCAACCATGGATTTACCGGTGGTTCATCGGCCTTTTCAGCCTCAGAGCCTTCACTGACTAACCTGCTGAGCAGAAGCCCAGCCTCTGCAAGTCATCACTTTTCTGAGGAGACTGAACAAATGTATCTTGCTTCTACTCAAATTCTGTAAGACTTGCAAAGGTGGTACTTTCCTTCCTCTTAAACCTTGCTAAAAAATGCAAAGAAAAGATTACTATTCCACAATACAGAAATTTTCCCACTCTTATATATATAACTGTTGATACTCAATGCCTTCATAGGCTTCATCTTCAGTCCTTTTATTTTCCTCAAGATGATCATACCCAATCCGGAAGACACATGTACATCAAGTCCTATACAGGCTCTTTGAATCACAGATTTTCCTTGAAACTGTCTGGCATCCCAGACATTTGAGACAACTGAATAGGGAGCTACATGACCACTTTAATTCAAAAAGGTAATTCATTGTGCTGCCGAAAGAGTTTCTCTTTGTTCCTTCCCGACACACTCCACTCTATTGTTTGGATCAACATTACCATTCACATGCACATCAAACCAGAAAACATTTCCAGGCAAAAGCTGACATGTCTGTCCCATTCTGCCCCATCCCACCAAACCATTCACCCAGTGTGACCCAGATAGAGCTAAAACGTTGCCGATCCAGCCCAAAGCAGGGAGAAGGATAAGACTGGAGAAGGGCAAAATCGCTTTTAGAATTGATGCGAATCCAGCTTGGACTGCAGCAAGCATGGACGTGCTACGCCAGAGCCTGTTTCTAGTCAACATGTACCAAATTAGCACAGGCTCTTCCAAGATACATGTCCAAACACTGTAAGAAATGGATGTGACACACCACAGAATGCAATATCTGTTTAATATAGCGTTATTCGTGCCTCAGTTTTTCTGTACTCCTACTTCAGGGCCAGATTTTGCAGGTGTTGGAGAGGCCATTTAAGCCACAGCAAATGGCAATCCCGTATTGAAGCACATCGGTAATGGAAAAATTGTTTCAGGGTTTTACATGAATCACTAGTTCCAAACAGTAAAATTTCAATGATTACATTTCTTTTATTCCATAACAACGTTGTAAATATTGCTAAAATCCACTTATTTTACTGCATGATGAATAATCCTAAAAACATAGTTAATCATTTTTTTGTAGAATAGTTTGAGTATTATGACTGCTCAGAAAAAGAACTTCGATATCGTCACTTATTTTTCAGATGATTTCAAGGCAGATTAAGAAAATCTCAAATTTGAGCTCACCCCAAATTTCAACAACACAGGATGAAACTAAATTTCATCAGACCCAGCACCTCTTGCACACCCTGCTAAGAAATAAAACAATTCCAATCTGATGATCATACTGCTGATATAAGCTTACATACACTTACATTAATTAAGCCACCACTTACATCATCAATGTATGAGCAAAGTTCTAGTTCCTGATTGCATGCTTTATTTCACCTTAGAAGTAGGACTTAGTAAGAAAGCAGCATCAATTACTTACAGTGAATGCACTTTTTTTTCCTCCAGATATATGCAAGATGTTCTCTCAAGTTACTATAAACTTAATACATGCATAATGTAACTGGACAATTTATACTTTACACTGGCGCTGTATTTACCACATGCCACCTCCTTTATTTTAGAGTTTAGAGGTTTCTACTAAGTTCTTCTAGCCAAAGCACCCTACACAAATGCACTTAGAGTGACAGGAGTGAAATCCACATAATGAGGCATCCCTTTTAGTTTAATGACACAAGCATAGTGGATCGCTGCGACCAGAGGGGCAGTTCCAGAGATTGCTCTCTTCCTTGTATCAGCTCCAACAAACCCAACTGGTCTCACCTCACTGACCTGATTCTGCTCACTGAACCAGCGGGATCCTGAGACACAGAACACAACTATCATCCTGTAGTTTAACAAATGGAATCATCATCGCTGAAGGGTCAGGAGAGGCTGCTGTGCCAGCACAAGCAAGAATGCTAAAGGAGCGCAGCTGTTCTTCAGAGGCTTCTGTCCCAAGTGGCACAGGGTGTGATGAACTGCCCACACATTAGCCTCCCCTGCCATCCAGTTGCTGCAGAGGTGGCCTGCCTTGGTGCTAACACCCGTGGAAAGCTGCATAAGGGACCAGCGACGAACAACAATTACCTTTTCCCTGATACTTCAGTTCCCAAACAGATCAACACCATAAGCTAGGAAACATAAGACTAAGGATCAGCTTACAGTGCTACAGAACTGCACCTGATTTTTATTTTTTTGATGACTCAAGGCTGCAAGACCACACGTACAAACACCCTGAGCTGTTTTTCAATCTCAAGAGTTCAAGTAGCAGCAGCAGCTACTGTAAGTACAGGTGTGGCACATCTTTCTCTTCACTCCACTTCCTTCTAAATGGCAGCGTACAGGAGGACATTTTCTCAGACATTATTCACCCTGTTTCAAAACTTGCCTGGAGCTTGAGATCTAATTAAAAGGTCACTGAAAGTCATATTTTTGCCATAGGAAAAGGCCACGAAGACATGCGACAACAATTACTGCAACCAGGCATTAGAATATTTGGAGTAGCTTAAGTTACTCAGGAGGAGAGACGAGGGGGATTGTCTTTAAATCTGCAGAGAATACTAACAAGTTCCATGCTAAGATTTGCTACACATTATGGTGGACGGCTCAGAGTGGCTTTTTTATTATTATAAATACTCTCACTCAGTTCCCCCTCTAGATCAGGAAATCTAGAGGCAAGGCCATTCTGTCTCGGCCTACTAATTCCAAGGTCACCAGCTGGGAGCAAGGAAGTGGAAAACCATTTACAAAAGCACAATTTTCACACACTCCAGGTGCTAAAGGTCACTACCAACAAAACACACGGCAAACATCAGGAGCATGGCCAGCCACCTGTAACAGCAAAATCACTGGGTTTTGGGTCATTCAGGAGGTAAGCACATCTCCAGAGAGCATGTCAGGATGTTTCCTAACACTTACTTGCTCAGAAGATGTAAAAAGTATGAAAAGGAAAGAAGAATACATCTCTCAGCCTTCCAAGACGTGATGTGAAAACTTTATCCAGGCAACGTGCTTCTAATTTCACTTTGCACCTTTTCCCTAACGTCTGGCACTGACACAGCGTATTTCACAATTTGTCTATATCTATCCCCAGGCTTTTCATATAATACAATTAACATTTAAAATGGATAAGGAAGGTATAAGTTTTTACCAGGGGCAGGAAAGGGAGAATCTACTGGAAAACTGGGAGGACATCCTAAACTTGGCCTTGGACACAGATTTCTACAAATGGAGTCAAACTGTATGGTACATGGTTCATTAGCTGTACAGAATTTTTCATAAGGTGGTCATGGCCTAAAACAAACAAACAAAAACCCCAAACAACCAAACATACAAACAAAAAGAAACCACACACCACCCCCAAATAAAAAAATCCCCAAATGTCATTATTAGGAAATAAATCAAAAAGCCTGCAAAATGCTGTTTTAGAATATTGCCCACTCCAGTTAACAGCTTGCTAGCATCAACTAATTAGACTGACATTTCAGACTGACCCAAGATCATAACACCTGCTATTAAATAAAGAAAAAAAACCCATTTAAATCTTGCCTGGAAGCAGGGTTTGGTTTTTTAGCACACATTGAATAGCCCTGAAAGAAAACATTTTTGCTAAATGATAATTTAGAATATTAGATACATGATAGTTTATACATGTTTGAATTTTTAAACTGTCCTTTAAATCAAAAAGTCGTCCTTAGGGAAATCAAATCCTGGAACAGTTAGGAGTGAATTTTTAAAATCTAACTGATTTACAGCATGACTAAAGAGCTTTAACATCACATATATATATGCAAAGCATACGGAACAAGAATCTAAAAATAGAACACCATGCCTTTCCTAGAGACATTTCCAAGTCTCCAAGCATTATAAATTCAGCTTTCTCTAGTACAGGCAAGATGAAGTTCTTCCTTCTTCTCTCCCCCTCATTCTGCATTTTTATCATGCTTTCCTATCCAAATTTTTGCTAATTTATGTACAGTACACTGAATAAGCTCTTTCCCCTTATCTCAGTATTTTGTGTATCAAAGAACAGTTTTGGTTTTGATTTTGTTTAGTATTTATAGCCCGTCTTTTCCTAACATCTTTGTTGTGATATCTTTTAAATTCCCAAATCCAGTTTCTGGATCGCGGTTTTAGAAAAGCTCTCAACAGACTGCCAGCCCACATGATGTGCTGTTTAATGGACATGCTTCTAGGCATTCCCAAACCTCTTGGAGGCTCCCAGAAGCTTGTATCCTCCACACTAACATTCCCGTGCAGAACATACATCCCATTACTGCACACTGCAGCATGGTCAGCAGCAGTCCAAGATCCCTGGGTTCTAGCTTCTCCCTCTGTCTTGCATATTCTTAAAGCTAGGAAGAAACAAAACTCTGTTCAATCACAACCCTCACAGTTGTAGATGTCATGTTTCACCTTTATGTCTTGCTGCTCAGCTTTTCAAGGTAGGCATATCAAGTGAGGATCTTCCCAACAAGTTTTTATATCAGATAGAACATTCTGCTTTTAAGCTTGCCATTTTAAACCCAACTTTTCAGTTCTGTACACTCCTCTTGACTTAAATTCAGGTGTAAGATTATCCACATGCCATCTGCGTTTAATAAGCACCACATCCATAATCCTTTTGCCCTAAGATTTATTTCCACACATTTAGGCGGACAGTTTTTTTATTTTACTCATCTACAGCCCATCTAGACAGGTGTGTTGATTTCAAAACAGAAATTCAATTACTAGGACATTCAGAACAAGCTTGTAGTGCCCTGGCAATCTCAAATCGTCATCTGTACCTCAGGCTCCATTCTCTTGGCTTCCAACCCTTTTCTTTACTCATACTTGGAAATAACAACCAAACATTTGGAAGCTCCAATGCAACACCAGGGTGAGCAGCTGCATGCCAGTACAGATGCAGCTGGAAAACCCTACTGGTATAGATGTGCTTTTACAACTTTTCATTTCCAGAGTAGGAACCAGTGAAGACTCACTAACTGCCTTCCACAAATCTTCTGACATAGTACTCAGCCTCTGAGGAGACCATGAGAAGAGGTGACCCGAAGCAGCAGAATAAGGAATTTCAGTCAATCCTCAAAATACTTTAACCTATTTCAATGCAACTGCAAACTCTGCAAAGTAGTACAAACACTGAGTCAATATTTATCCAGAGAAAAGCCAAATTATTGCCTTTCTACCTCCTTATGCATCATTTTAGCTATATCCCATTCCCTTCTTTTTTTCCCCACACAGAATTTAATATTTTTCTTTACTAATTTGTCTCCAGTGTCATCTAAGTAAACCCTGGCTACTTTGCCCATTCCAGGATTCTTTTAGCTCTTAAGTAATATTTTCCAATTGCAGCGACTCACTTAAAAAAAAAAAAATAAAACCACTCAGTCCCAAACCACAATTTACAAAGACTGTCAAACTTTTCATCCTTGATAATGTAGTTCAGACAAGCGAGTTTCTTTTATGATGCTAGTATTGTTGAACTGAGTCTATGTAATTGTTTTCTTCCATAAACTTCTTTGGAATTCTCTAATGGAGAAGTCTGGAAGAGATGTAATCTTTAATTTTTTGCTTTACTTTATAATCCCTTAAGATACTCAATATACATGCCACTCAGGTCATCTTTTTTTTTTAAACATCATTCCACCTTCGGGTTGCAACTGTGAATCCAGCAAGGACATGAGTATTACCAAAAACGTTTTTAATCTCTTGGTGGTTTCATGGTCTTTGAGGTAACATACAGGTTTCAATCTGGTTCTTATGTGCAGGTACACACACAACACAAGTTTGTGGCATTGGTCTGCAAGACAGAGATACCACGCAGCACTGAGGGGAAAGAAGGCTGTGCTTATAAAACCTGCATTTTTGTTGATCAAATTGTCTGTAAAAGAGTTTAAGTCTTGAAGACTATTCTTCTGGCAACTGTCCTAATGTTTATACCTTAATGGCAACAAAATTTCAATTTAATAATAATTTCAGGAGGCTTAACTCTTGTTTCTTATGTAATTTGAATTTTAAAACCAAGTCCATAGCAGCATCATTAAAAAAAATAATCTAGGACTATAAAATCTTTAAAAAAAAGAACATCCATGTGTTAAACTATTCCACTTTATTATCTGCACGAGCAGCAAGTGTCACTTTGTCACTGTTTCTGTTACTGTGCTCGGACTGCACCAGTAATTACCCTTACACAGGAACAAAAATGCACCTAATTATTGTAAGAAATTTTACAATAGCAGGGTGGTTTGTGCAACTGCTGGCAAAAGTTCGCCCCTGACTGATTGTTCAGCTGCATTTTAAAGGAAGGAAAGAAGCCAGAAGCACTCACGACTGTATTATATGAACCCAAAATTTAAGAAATTATTCTTATTCCCACTCTATGAGAAAGTCATTTTCAAAGAACCAAGAAGTCAACCCAGACCTCATCTTTCTTACATGAACATATTCGAAAACCCAAGCCTAGTAAGAATCTTTGTTATCTCATATGAAAAGTGGTTTTTTGAGTGCAATCAGTTCCATCGCTTCTTCAAAATCTTCCTTTACAGACATTTTAGTAAATAAGCTCAACTTAAAAGTTTTCCTTAAAGTACAAGAACTTCTGGAAGCACAGGTAAAGACATCTGGCCTGACCAATGTTTGTAGTATATTGATCAATATTTTGGACTTTAAATGATATCTTTCCCACTCCTTTTTAATTCATGTACCTGCTTCTTTTTTATTCCAATACTACAAATTTTAAAACAAGTACTGTGACTCCTCAACAATCTATTTCTGGATAAGTGTTAAAAGATTACAAGCTGACAGTGTTGATTTCCTCTTCCACGAATTGTTATGCACACCTAAAATTATTTCCTTGCCAATTAATTTTTTTTATTTTATTTTTTTAAATACAAAAGTGATAACTAGCAGTCTCCACCCAAGTCTCTCAGAAAATGGAGAGGATGGGTTCTTAAGTGTTATATGGGACATGAAGGGGGAGGAAGAGATGAGGGCAAGGAGATTGAAGTAAGAAGTAGGTCTTGCCCATGCTTTCCTCTTGCAGAAAGATAATCCATTATCTTTCACCAGCTGTCACCCATTTCAGAGCTCCCCACGGAGCTCTGAGGGTAAATTACTGGAGCACATTTTCCAGTAAAGTCTCTGTATCATTTATTCTGTAGCTATCAAGCATACACTTGAAGAAAGAGCTATCATTACCAATGTGCACAACGACATACTACAGCCATTGACACAAAAGATCATTGCTGCAGTGTGTGCACAAGCGTGCACTGCTGTTTCAAAGACATCACTGCAAAGTGCCTTCTCTAAATACAAATAGGAAATGAGAAGTGAAGAGTCTGAACTAAATGAAAGAGGAAATTAAGGACATGAGAGGAAGGGAATGATATTTCTCAGTAGTTTTAACTAGCAATACTCAGTCCAAAAAAAGAAGCTATTGCCGTTATTTTACTATCTGCTTTTTCTTCCAAGGTACCTGCAAGTGTGCATGTATCAGAGCATCTGAAACAACTACAAAACACTTTGAAAAGTTTCTTCTGAAAAACTAAAACACATTATAAACTGCTCACAGACACAGTCCTTGCCCCAGAAGGGCAGTGGAGCATTACATTATACAGTACTGTCAATTAATGCCTTCATGACATAGCTGACAGTACATGTTCTCTGAGAAGGATGTCTACCAGACTTCCAGGCATTTAGGAATGTAAGAACTTTGAATAATCTTATCATTTTCCAAGGAGTTTGCTGGAAGCAATACTCAAAGACATAGGTATTAATTAATTGTATGGAAAGTCAAGTGGCCCTTAGGATACCCTATAGGCATGACACACCACTAATAAAGGATTTAGTTCTTGGGTTTTGCCCCATTTAACATTGTTATCCTCATCACTGACAGCACTTCCTGTGCTATTTTCCATATATCAATAGGATTTTGAAACACTGAATTTTTTAGCTGAGTGTACTATCATCAGTAAAGAACATCAGCACTAAAACCACGTTGCAAGTCCAAATTCGTGTAGTCATAAAGCTCTTATTCTACAGAGGAAGCAAAAAACCCCAGCTACTATCTCCCATTAGATCTTTAGAACTATGAGGAAGATTTGTTTCACCCTGTTGTTAGCAACCACTTATAATGTCAGATATAAGGATATTAGGAACCCTCTACTAGATAGGGATCCCTTTGTGATATGAGAACATACCTAGTAGAACAGCTAGACCTGTATTTTTCATAAAGAATGATTCAGGCTTGCAGGTATGCAGGGATTTCAGGCTCTTCTGACACCTCCATGGAACAATGCTTTAAAATACTTCAACTGCTATCAAGGCTAACAACCAGACATAAGGAAACCACACTTGAGAAAAAGCACTAGACATAAAACATAGGTTCAAAGTTCTTAAAACCTGTTCTGGCAATTCTCTGCCAGGAACAAGGAAACTAGTGCTTTCTTTAAATACATGGTAGAAAAACATGAAAAAAAATTAGTTTCCCTTCAGTTACAAGCCCAGTTACAAGTTTGTCAATACTTACATTCAGATTGTGGTAACCATCTAAGATTTTCATAAATTAATAGTAAATTTACACAAGTTGTGTGAACTTCTTTATCTACTACAACAAGAAGACTCTATTTCACATATTTCTGTCCATTCTGAGAAGTATGAAGAACAACTGTTTTCTATTAGAGCAGCCATGATGTTAAAATGCATTTGCCAACACAGGAAAAAATATTATACTGAACCACAGAGTAAATTTAGGTTGGAAGGGACCTCTGGAGATAGGAGTCCACCCTCCTACTCAAAGCTGAGATAACATCAAAATTCAATCAGGTGATGCAAGGCCTGTCCAGCTGAGGTTTGTCCCTTAGGATGGAGAGACTATCACCTTTCTGGGAGACTCCTCCAGTGCCAGACCACCCTCACGAGGAGTACTTTATATCCCCCTGACTGTTTGAGGTCAGAATCCTCCTTGCCATAGTCTGTGTCCACTGTATCTCCTTTTTGGCAGGGCATCCAGGAAGCATCTGCCTGGATGTCCTCCCTAACCACACATCTGGCAATTGTGGATCGTGATCAGCCCCCCTTCTCCAGGCTGACCAGCCCCAGATATCTCAGGCCTTTCTTGCATATCTTGTATTTCAGGCCTCCAACCACATCAGTGGTTTACTGCCAGACTCTCTTCAGTTTCCCAGTGGTTTTTCTGTACTGGGAAGCCCAGAAGTAGACAAAGTACCCCAGAAATGGCCTCAGAAATGGTGCAAAGAGACAAATAACCACTTCCCTCAGCCTGCTGGCTACAGTCTCGCAGATGCAGCCCTCTACACAGGCAGCTTCTGTTTCTAATGCACCACTGACTTGTCCACCTAATTGTTTACCAGGATTCCCAAATCATTTTCTTCAAGGCTGTTTTCTAGTTGGTCATTCCCCAGCTTTTAAAGCAAGACCTCACACTTGTCATGCTGAACTCAGTGAGGTTTCACAGTGTGAAGGAAGTATAATGCTGGTATGCAAAAGGTGAAGGACAGAATGTAAGGTCTGCCATCCCCACCCTCAACAAGAGCCCGAAACTCTAAACACAATCTTTACAATGTTTAATACTACCCACAAGAACAGGAAGGTTATACCTAGACAACCTATAGCTCTGATTCTTTCGTGATCAACCAGGGCACTTCTGCTCCTGGTCTGAGCCACTCAAATCCATGCATACCTTTAATGTTGAGGAAAATTACTGAAAGCCCTTTCCTAAGGGCAGTAAAAGCTTCTCCATTACCGAATTTATTTTTTTTAATTAAACTTCTCCCCCTTCCCTCCTTCTCAAAATGTCAAGTCTTTTACCTTTACAATTCACATCAGACAGAGTGAACTTCAGGGTTCACAAGGACTGATTATTTCTAGCCACAGTTGTAGACCTGCCTGGGTCAAGCCTGACCTGAAGCCCTATTCACAGAGCACTACATCCAATCCAGTAAATCCTGCTGGCCCACAATAACAAACACGGTGATAACCACAGTTCAGTTGCCTTAATAACCAGTAAATATTTCTAAGGGCAAGATAAGGATGGTACGTGGGCCTGATACAGCCTCCAGTTAGGCATTCCCACTGTATGTTGTCCTGTGTTATCTGGAGTAGCAGGCCAACAGGACCACAGTTTAAAAACAACTGTGTGTATATTGTCATTATTCTCAACTTAAATATAAACTGTTCAGGAAACCAAAGGATGAACTTACTGGTAATGGAAATCTTCAGTTACATAACAAAGTAATTTAACACAGTCAAACTTAACTCCTCTCTGCAGCAATATGCTGCCACATAACCAAGGCATTTTACTACAACTAGTTAAAGCTGGTCTGGAAAGAAAATGTTTGTGCTTCTTCCCTGTGACACAACTAATCTGCAACTTCTCAGAAAGTCTGCTCTGAAAGATGAAGCGTTGTGCGTTTAGGAAAAATACCATGTTACCCTTAAAAGGCAGAAGATTAAATACCGCAGATTCCAGCCTTCACTCTGCACTATAACCCAACATGTAGCAATTACCAGCTCCATCAGGACATTCACATCACTTTTAGCCTCTTGTACATGTAAATCATTTCTTCTCACAGCCTCCTGTAGGAAGTCACATAGGGTGAGCTTCTGAATCATAAAAATGTAGTTTCCTTTAGGGTGAGTAACTTGAGAGCATTGCAGGGCAACGAAGCCACCCTAAAAGGAACCAGTGATAGCAAGGGCACAGCGAGATTCCCTCCTTTGCTTAAAGAACATACCAACTAAAAAGAAAGAAAATGTGGCCAGATATTACATTGCCATTTCTCACAGACATAATGCAAGCCCTCAGACACAGAAATCTAATTTAATTTTTAAATTTATTAATATAATCATAAATATGATATATATTTTATACAATATAATGTTATTAATAATAATAATTTTAAATGTAAATCCATACTTTAAAATTTTCAGTAGAAACTTCTTACTTAAGTACACCTATAGCTATAGGAAAAACACATTTGCTACTCTCCTTTGGATCCAGAGTCCAAGAATGGACAGAAGCCTGCAGAACAAAGCCCGCAGAGCCTGCACACTGGGCATCCATCTCTCCGGGCTAACAAGCCATGCAGCCATTACACACAAAAATGGGGGTGGAGGGAACAACACAGGATGACCTAACTAATCCTATCAGAAAAAAAATAGCTAAATTTAAAGACTAAACATGCATCTTAAAAAGCAAACCTTTGGGAGCATATTTCAAAATTGTATAATAGGATCTTCATGCCTGAAGTCACCCTCCTGCTGTTTCTACTCTGCCTTAATTACAGTAAAATAGAAAGACACTCAGAACACTCACAGCTTTCCTCATTGATAATCCAAGTCACACGGGCAGCAATAAAGCCAACAGCAACACAGAAAAGCTTCACAAAGAAGCCAAATTTGAGGAAGGATGTGCAAAATGAAGATCATAGAAGTCATGTAACTGCAGCAGAAATCCAAAGGTGTGCAAGGCAATGGAAACAACCCCCATCCACCCCCAAGGTACACATGGATCTCTGGAAGAGCCAGAGGGGGCACCAGGGACAGAGGGATTCCTCAAGAGTGGGAAAAGGGTTTCAGATGCCCCACCAGTACTACCATGCAATTACTACAAAACTTGTCCTTCCTCAGATGGGGACAGAGATTTCATCTATCCAGGGATGGCACACAGTTTAACTCTTAGGCTAAGGGACCATTATTAGCAGGGAAATCATAATGTACAAGCCCCCCCATACTTCTACAGGGGTTGCTATGTTTTGTGTAAAAAGAATTAATCCACATCCCGTGAACTACATAGTCCCAAGGAAAAGTACAATACTGCCAGAAAAAGAGTGGTTTAAGACTCCTTTAAGACCGACTTCCACATAGCTAACTACATGAGTTTAAAACATGTGTCATCTTACTTGTACCTTTATCTTTCACCTAATTGCTTAACGACAACTAGAAAAATATAACCCAGGTGTAAGATGAATTAAAAATCCACACACAATTTTGTATGGACTCTTCTAAAACCTTGAACATGCACATCTTGCTAAACTGGCACAAACATATTTCAAGCAGGACTTCACAAAGCAATTATCCATGTTTATTTTTTATGTTGGAGAACAATTATAAATGGTGAAAAGAATTTGGAATTGGTGCTGCTTCTGATCTTTTCTCTTCTTGGCCTTTTGTAGAAAGGCAGCTGTACATATTCAGCCCTCAATGCCACTTAAGCAAATTAAGAACTATATCTCAGCTTTCATTAGTGCACATCTGATTAATAAATTCCATTAATTTTCAATGATTCAGTACTTGGTGAAGATACCCCACCAGTTTCCAAAGCTCAGACTCCTTTACAGAGGTCTCAGGTTGGGTGTCCAAAGATACTAATCAAATTGGAAGCTTTAGGCCATGGTTAAGTAATAACAGCTTTCAGTGTTAAGACCCTGATGACATGAATGATAGAAATTAAGATCTCAGGCACTTCAGGATGCCTAAGGCCTCAGCTGGAAATGATGGATGCACACACTTAATCTGAATGCACTCTAAGTATATCTACAGACATGATTACTGAGGCCTATGCAAAATCAGGGCTTAAGAAAACAGTGTGTAGTTTCCTATTGAAGAAAGCTACATTCATTATAGTGAACAAGATCTTTATAAATGAAAGCCTGCTTTCTGGCAATCTGCATACGCTGATGAGAAAAATAGGGTGGAAGATTCTAGTGTCAGGAGATAAAGTCATTCTAAAATGAAGAGATCACAGTGAACCACAGTGCAAATGTACATAAAAATCCTTAGACCTGGAGAAGCTTTTTAAAATTAAATCCCTTTTCTTAAAAAAAAGTAAAAATTAAAAACAAAACAAAACCACCACAAAACCTAGAGCTTCACTGAGATATATTATCAAGCATGATACAAGCGCTTTGGTAACTACATCGAGAATACATTGGAATTCTCAACTGTACTTTATGAAAGACATAGGAAATTAATCTCAGCTCTGTTTAAAGCATTATCAAAGGCAACAATACAGCAAAAAAGCTTTAACAAGCCCCTTCTATTTTTCTAAAAAGTTGGTTTATGGTCCATCATCCTACTAATCTTTTTAGATTTGGGTAATGAAAAAGATGAACCTATAAAACTTTTCCTAATCCTATTCTGTTAAAGGCTCAGACAAATTTGCAATTGTTAAGGTAAGTATTATAATTCTTCCTTTTTGTAATACCCATCTAAAAACAGCTTGCATGAATTGCTTCAAATTACCTGCAAGGGATAAAATATAATTTTTATAAATGTAAAGAACCTGTAGTTTAACCTTCCCAACTAATCTCAACTACGGATCAACATTTTTTAAAATCTGAAACATTAATATAGAACCATAAAGTAAAAGCAACTTGCTAAAAATAGCTAACGAAACAAGTCTCCTCAGTTCTGATTCATGCAGTTAAAATCATTTGTTCTAGTAGGTGTGGAAGAAACTGACTCACTCCCACATGTGAATTGTTTGCAAAAATAGGTTAGTTCAACTTAATTTGATTTAAAAAGTTCATTGTACTGGATCTGTTGACTAAACTGACTTCCAAGACATTTCATTGATAATGCATAACTCTGCCAACCATGAAAGTTTTAAGGATGCAAATTAGGTAAATTTTTTTGCAAAATGTTATATCTTAATATATGTGAAAAATCAATATGAAAATAACTTAGATTTACAAGAGAAACAAGTCAGAAAAACCATTAGATTTATGGATGCTTATGAAACCTTATTTCTGCATTCTATACTTTATCATGTACCATCACTAAGAAACTCCTGGCTGCACACATTTTTTCCTATATGAAGACAATTTATCCATGACTTACTTATCCTTTTCTGAGTTGTCATAGATAAACAAAATTAAAATGCAAAATATAGATCACAGCCTTTAACATACCACATAATTCCTCAAACCTTCACTAAAGACCTGTGCTATTTATTAGCACCTTTATCCACAGAAAAGAGACACTGACTTCCTTCTGTGGGACAAAGGACAAGCTTCACCCCGGAGTCTGTCACGTTAACACCACATGGCCATGGATCTGTCATGTTCCAGACCACACTACTTTCCCACTACTAAAACTGCACCATTCAGTGTGATGTTTCACTGTATAAAGTTTTACAGAAAAAGTCATTAGAAGATATTGCCTCGTTCTAAAAATAACAGATTAAAACAGATGTCCTGTAAAGAGTCCATCATCACGCAGCAGCAGGGTTTGAACCTCATGCCCTCAGGTCATTAGCCCAGCCTACAATGCTGTCAAAGATAACATGGCAGCTTGGGCTACTTCAATACTAATTAACGTATGTTTTTGAAAAGAACAAAACCAGTTTAAAAAGCAAAGAATGCAGGGAACTGGGATCTGGTGGCCATGCTCAGTAAGACTTCATTAGCAAAGGTGATCCAAGCCTGCACCATACCTGGCCACAGGAAAGCCTTCAGGAGCAGAAAAGGGTTACTGCTGCATCCACACTGCACAAATAAACTGTAGTGATCACCATCACTTGCCTTCACAGAAACTCCGAAAGGCACCTGTAGCTGTACCCTGCCCTAGTGGGCCCCCAATTCACACCCTCCTGCCTGATAGCTCTAGTATAAGAGATCATAACAGGCTTTGGTGGATAAAGGATGGAAGTAGAGGAAATCTAGCCAAAATCTGAAATTCAGTTGTCTTGTTCATCAGCTGTCTTCATTATCTAACCACAGTCATTTCACACTCGTGCCCAACAGGCTTATCACTCACTGCACAGCTTCTGCCTGCACAGAGAAGGACATTATACAAACTGGCAGAGCCTGAGGTCCCTTCCTGGCTTTTTATGTGTATTTCTGCAAGCAGGAGATGGGGGGAAGAGTGCCAAAGGGAAAGAAAAGAGGAATTTAAGCCCTCAAGTCAAGAGATATAACATGTTATCAAGTGACAGTTTTTCCTGGTGTAACCCCGAAAGGCCAAAAAAAAAAAAAAAATCCTCATAAGCAACGCTCAAAGTCCAACAACTCCAAGGTCATCTCAAAAATACTTAAGGATAGTTCTGCCTCCTAAATCAGCAGCACACTCCCTCACACGTCATGCCCCTGCCCTTACCTACCACTTTTTCTAGTACATCAGTAACTGTGGCAGTCAGAGGACTACACCTACCCTGAAGCTCGTTTTTAAGATGCTCTAATGCAGGCTGGGAAGATCTTTTCTCAAGTCCACATCTACACTTCTAAACGCAACTTCTTTTAGGCTGGCAGCAGGCTCTACACTATTCTGACAGAAAGGCCACCCTGCAAGATTCTCCCTTCCCTCATTAGGTATTCTTTTCTTTGAAAGGTTAAGGTGCCTCTTTAAGCAGAACTGGAAGGAGGAGAAAGAAGGCCTGCAAATCAACTTGCAAAGTTCACAAAGCCCCTCCAAGCAGCAAGATCCAAACTTGAAGCACCAGTCTTGACAGCGACCCAAAGCTGTGAATCACTGCACCAGCACAACAGCAGCCCTTCCTGGTAAATGCTCTGTGCATGACTTTTTCCATCTATGGTCCAGCCTCCAGTGTAACAGATATATACCCAGAAGTGGCAGCTCAGGGCTAGGCTAGAGGTTGCTTTGAGCACTGTGCGTGTACATTTTTCTCTCCTCTAGTCCACACTGGGAGCACGTTGCTGTTACTACAACGGCATCCACTGTCTATTATGTCAGACTGTCTTCAGGAGCTCAGCAGTAGGTGCCCAGCTGGCCTACTTGTGCTAATCATCTGCAATCTTCCTTTTCCCCACAGCTTCAGCCCCCTTAAAGTTCCTCTGAGGAAAAAACAAAAACAAACACACAGATAAAAGAACCCATCGCCACCTTCCAAAAGCAGAACACTCCAGCTGAGTAGCAGACCTTGCACAAACTGAGAACACAGAAGGTAAGTCAGTGTACAAACAGGCAGCTCATAACACATCAGGAAAAATGGTCCACAGAAATATCTCATGCACTTGCTTCAAGCAAAAAACCAAACACATTTCAGATTCAGCCTAAACCACTTTGGCATAATTTTTGAGGTGTTCTCCAGCCAGCACATAGTCCAGGAGCGAGACGACACCGAATGAAGTGTATGGGGGGCATGTGCCACCTTGCCCTCTGCAGCAGGCCAGCAGTATGACACAGGGTCAGAGGAAACAAAAGTTGGAGCAAGAGAGGCTGTGCAGCACCAAGATAATTTTGAATACAAATAAAGCCCATTCCTGTGAGACTTTCCTCATGCTTGCCTACTGGCTGCAAACTCTGCCAAGTAGCTGTCCAAAAATGGAGCAGCCGGTTGCACCAGTCCCTGCTGACTGGAAGCAAGGGGCAGTGAGCACCAGCCACAGCCAAGTAAGATAACTCCTGAAAAACAAGGTGATGTCAGACCAGCACAAAACTGATGCCAACCAGCAAGGTGCCCTGGCAGCAGCCACTCTAGCACAAGATTATGCAAGACTCAGATGCCTCAGTATGACAGAACAGGAGGCTCCATAGGGAGGAACACGCTGTACCTGAAAGCTAAAGGACAGGTGGTGCTCAGACACCTGAGCTGCAGCAGTGCTGCTCCAGCACTCCTGTCCTTCTCTCCTTGTCAGGTTAAATAAGGGACAGCACACATTTTTTTCAGGAAGAGTCTCTTAGGAGGTCTCTCTGCAGTGCATGGATAATACCACCCCACAGCACCAAGGCACTGGTGTGCACCACAGTCCATTAGGTAAGTCCAAAGGACATGGAGCCTCCTCTGTGCTTGCTGATGGCTTCAGGTAGTCTCACTTTCAAAGAAGAATGAGTAAAACCAACTCAAATAAAGAGGACTCCTCAATGTCAGGATTCCTTGCTATTTCTCACTCTAGGAGCAGCAGATGCAGCAACAGTTCAAAAGACATTAAGCACAGATTTGGGAAATTCTTTCTGAACATACAGACATGGGTCTGTATGTAGCAGATTTGGATTCAATTCCCAGTTAGAATACTGAGCATTATTTCAGTACCTATTATATAAATAATATATTGATAATCAACTTATTCAACATAAGTTATAAATAAAAATAACTAGAAGAAAAGGACTTTGGACTCCTCACTTGCAACTTAGCTAGCTCTTCTCCAAAGACATCTGGAATAAAGATATGTGTATTATAATACATCCACCATAGGGAAAAAACAGTCTGAAAGCTCCTTTCACCATGGGAAAGCTGTAATTGCCAAGGTTAAAATGGCAGATTCTTACAACATTTGTAAAGCAATGGAAGCCACAAGCTGCCTCAGGGCGAATGGCCACACCTTATACTCTTCTATGGTTAGCAAAGAGGAAGAAGATTTTGAAGAAATAAGCCTGTGGCAGGTCTGCCAGGAAGCAGCAGTGGGATTTACAGGACAGAAGCAATGGGATCCACCACTTGGAGCTCAGCAGCCTCTGTAGGTAAGGTATGAGGCTTCCACAGATGTTGAGTAGGGACAAGTTGGCCCAAGTATCACAAGATAACCATGGGGCATAATTTTTTGAACTCCCCATTTCTCTTCTCCAGCAACCAAGCCCCAGCTCCAGAATACGCTGCTGTCAGAGAGCAGAGATATCCACATCCAGACACCACACAACCCTTCATCTCCTCTGCACCACACAGCCAGAAAAAGCCCTGCCTCAACTACCACGCCTGAACTCTCTTTTCTCTTGGCAATTAAGAATGAGAGCAAGTCCATTACCCGTGCTGAATCATTTCAAGGGAATTTTACATGTGTGATACCTCACACCCAGTTTTAAATCCAAAATTTGAAAGAAATGCTTGTTACGTAGCTCAGTTTAATTCAAAGTTAGAGCCTATGCAGCTTATTTCCATTGCCACTGATAAGTCTCCATTTTTTCAAAAGGAAATTCTGTCTGCAGTTGATAAAGAAACACTTCTCTTCAAAGTATATCCCAAATATTTAACTACACTCTCATGCTTCCACAGACACACAACAGCACAGAAAATTTGTGCACATCAATCCAGAATATCTTCTAACAGAGAATCAGGCTGTAATTAAGACATATCATGACATAAGGAAGATCAGCATGTTTGGCATGATATTTTCCTTATTAGCTGGAGGCAGAAACAAGTTCCTTGTCAGTGGAAACATACTGTGAGGGCATTAGGACACAGATAAAAGGTGTCTCGTTGCTGGCATTTATTTGTTTTTAACAGCTTGAAGGAAAGGGAGGAGCACAGGGTATCAACTGTAATTGGTTTTAAGGGTATCCCTTGTTGATGGAACACAAATATACAGCAGTCCAGATTTAGGCCCACCCCCTTACCATCAAGGGCCTGGATTATAAACTTTTATCCCTACTCTGCAGCACCAGATGGTAGCTCACATACATTTCAATTATTTATTGAATAGGCACTTTGTTATACCAGGGTAATCCCACACTGCAGTAAGAACTACAAACTGTTTTTATTGCGAGCTATACTTTTCATCAAGTCAGTAACCTTTTCACATTCAGTGAACACAATAAATAGAATTAAAAGAAGCGATTTTATAAACAATTGGATAATCGGCCTCTCCATCACACAGAAAATGTCAACGCAGGGATCAATCAGTGAGAAACAACCACCAGCAGTGCTATAGAAAAAGCACATCACTCCCTGGCCTGCCCCAAATCCTTTCCTCACCTTCAGTGCTCAAAGCACCTTTGCAGCCTGATCTACCACACTTAACAGTTCGCTGGTGCTCACCCGTTCAAGCCATCAGCTTGAAAACAAAACACCCCGAATGCACTTCGCAGAAGATGTACAAAGCTCCCACGACAAAACAGATAATCAATGTTCCCCGGGCTGCAGCCTTGCGGGGCAGATGTGATAAAGTGGTTAATTATTCAGTTGGCAATCGCATTACTGACGTCAATAGAAGAGTCCAGGAAGTGAATCCTCTTAGTTTGTTAGTGTATGACAAAGAGTGGTGGTCCCCACAGAAATGAAGGAGAACCAGCTGTCCCTTCATGGTAGAGCTCTGGTCTGTAGTGCCGAAGACACACATTTGCATTTACTGAAGTAAATCTGCCACTCCCCCTCCCTTAGGAAATCCTTTGTTTTGTTGGTTGTTTTTTGTTGTTTTGTTGGGGTTTTTTTTAAGAGTGCTCTTTTAAAGCCTAATTAACTGTACAAGCATGAAACAGCTGATAAACGGGACAATGTACTCGTGAGCAATGATCTCTCCTCCCTCCCCTTCAATTCTCATTTCCATGGAGAAGTTAAGTCACCTTCACCATGCATTATTATTCATAACTTACTCAGCTGAATAAACCAGTCAGCCACCATGGTCGTTTTAACATAAATTCATTTAGACATGCAGCAGGGAAGGATCTCTGCTTTCCACATACCTGTAGTCAATAACCTTTAACTAAAAAACACTGGATAGGAAACTTTTATCCTAAGTGTTACCAAAAGTATCCACACTTTCTTTTGTCAGCACTCTGCGGACTACTGGAGGTCTCTCATTATCAGGCTGCATAGGAGTAGAAAACCATTAAACAAAGGTCTTATAAAGGCCGCCTAGGAACGCTCTGTCCTTCGGGGGCATACCCAAATCACAAAAAAGACTGCATGATGAACGGGAGCTGTTGTTTCTTCAAGACACACGCGCGCACGCACACACACACACACACACACGCCCTCTCCAAAGCAACGACCCGGCACCAGAGCAGCGTTTCAAAGCCTGAGCCCGCTGCTCTCCTCTCCTCCCCTCCCCCAGGTAGGAAACCCTCCGAGGAGCGCCGGATTAGCCTGACATTTCGGGCTAAGCCGAGCAGGGTTTCAGGCCAAGGACACTCCGGTGTTCTTCCTGCCGCCGGCTGCCAAGCGGTTCGCCTGGGACCGAGGGAGGAGACCAGCGGGGTCAAGGCCCGGCTGGCGGCGGGGGTGTTCCCCAGGGAAGCGCCGCATCCAGGAGCGGCGTCTCCGGCCGCTGCCGGGAGCACAGTGCGGAGCCGGGCCGCCCCCGGCCCCTCGCAGCCCCCACCGCCCGGCCCCGGCCCCCCGGGCTCACCCCACTCGAGGAAGTCGGACACGTATCGGTCGCGGCGGAGCGGCGAGTCGCGGCTGCACTCGGCGTAGACGCCGACCAGGAGGTCGAGCAGGGTCTCCACGCTCAGCACGCTGTCGTGCCGCTGCGGCCCGTCCAGCACCAGCTGCTCCAGCCGCTTCAGCCGCACCTTGGCCGACATGGTGCCGCTGGGGCGGCGGGCGCGGGGCGCGGGCGGGACGGGGCTGGGGCGAAGGCCCCGGGGCTCAGCCGCGTTCGGCCGCCCCGCGCCGCCTCCCGCGGCCGAGCGGCTCCTTCCGCGGGCTCCGCCTCAGGCGCGGACGGTCCATGGGCCGGACCCGGCCACCCCCCGCCCCGCTGCGCTGCGGCCTCGCCCCGGCGGCGGCAGGGAAGGGAAGGGAAAGGAAGGGAAGGGCCGATCCCGATCCCGCTCCCGCTGCTCCTCCCCCGGCCCAGCGCGGCCCCCGGAGCGGCCCCGGCCACGCCCCCCGCGCGGCGCCCGCGCGCTCCGACGTGGGCAGGGCCGCGCGGGGCCGCGCAGGAAGGTTGGGCCGAGCGGGGACCCGTAGCGGCAGATTCGCCGCGGAGCGGGCTCGGGGTGGCGCGGGCGGAGTGTCCGCGGCAGCACTTTCGTCTGTCCCAGTCTGAGTGTGTGTGTGTGTAAGAGTGAGAGATCTCCTTCGGGAGGGCCTCTGATGTGAGGTGTTGGTGCACTCTCGAGCCTGAGAAAGGAGACCTAATCAGTGGAACAGCATCCCTTACTCGGGGACACGGGTGGAGCTCGCAAGCTTTAAGGATGCAGTAAATCGAGATGTTGGCGTATGTCTGTGTTTACAGAATCACAGAATGGGTCAGGTTGGAAGGGACTGCAGTGCATCATCTGCTCCAACCTCCCTTGCTCAATGTGGCACAGAGCTGTGTCCGGATGGTTCTTGAATATCACTAGTGAGGGAAACTCCACACCCTTTCTAGGCAATCTGTTCCAGTGCTTGGTCACTGCACAATAAAGAAGTTCTTCTTCATGTTCAGATGGAACTTCCCATGCATCAGTTTCTGCTCGTTGCCTCTTGTCCTATTGCTCAACACCCCTGAGAAGAGCCCAGCTCCGTCGTCTTGGTACCCACCTTCCAAATACTTATAGACATTGATGAGGTCCTCTCTCAGCTGTCTCTTCTCAAGGCTGAACAGTCTCTTTTACGAGCCTTTCTCGTAAAAGAGATGCACCAGCCCCTCAGTAATCTTTGTTGCCCTCCGCTGGACCCGCTCCAGGAGCTCCATGTCTCTCTATACATTGCTAACTTGACAAAATACTCAAGGTCCATGTATCCTACAGCTGAACTATCTTAATTATAATATTAAAAATCACACCTACGTGTCAAAAAGACCCCTGCCCAGGTGAAGACCCTGTTCCTCTGAATGTGCACAGAAGTTAGCTGGGCTTACTTAACTTGAATGGAAATTACTAACCAATCCTAACAGAGGGCTTGTGTTTGGAAAATTACTAACTCTGAATTTCTGTGTATAAATAATAGGCTGACAGTCTGGTGGCAGGTGCCTGATTTGCAGAATACCACTGAGCACCTGGACTTGTGCAACTCTGAAATAATCAATGTCTCCCCTGAGTGTGTAATTATTGCCTTGCTGCACACCAGGTGATGAATCCCATTTTCTGGACAACGTGTGTGTCCCAGCCTGGCTCTGTGTGTGTGTGTGTGTGTGTGTGTGTGTGTGTGTGTGTGTGTGTGTGCCCCAGCCTGTGCCATCCTGACAGGGCTCCAGGGCAAAGTCCCCTCTACTCAGATTCACACCTGGCTTCCCAAAAAGGATGAGACTGACTCCGGAGGCCATTATTCCCACAGGCCTTCGCTGGGCACTGTGGGCATGGGGAGACTTCTCTGGCCATCGCTGGAGTGAGACCTTCCCTTTCCCAGCCTTGCTTTGTGGCTGGGCTTGGCCTGGTGGCAACAGGCGTGGGGCTGGCAGGGTGGGCATGGCCTCACAGCAGGATATGGTGTCTGGAAGCTGTGGCTTCCTATGCCTTTCAGAACCTCCCTGGTGATAGGGCTTTATTTCCCAGCAGCAGCAGCTTGCCTGTGCAGTAAGTTTTCTGCTTACTACAAGGGATCTGGGTGTAAGGCACTCAAAACTTTGTGTAGCGCTGCTTTTCTTTCTCATCACAACTTATTCTGAGAACTGTTCTCTGTGGAGGCTGCAGCACCTCAAGGCAAGATGCTGAGTAGCTTGGGATGGGAGTTTACTTCTGTAGGAATGCAGCCAGTCAGGTCCTGATGCAAAGCTGAACCGGCAAGGATGCCGTTTCCTTGCTTGTCTCCCCCGGCGAGTAGCAGGAGTGCTGTGTGCTGAAAACCATCACGCCGGAAAGAGAGGCAGCCAACTGCTGGTTCTGTCAGGGCTGGGAACCCCCTGCCTCTGGCAGCAGGAGCTGGAAGGGGGAGGCTGCAGTTTTTGGGGCTCCTTCATGGTCAGGTGTGACATGTCAGTCATTGCTGAAAGACCTGAAAGTTCTCATCCATCACCTTCAGGGCCAATGGCGAGGCCAAACCCAGCCAGTGCTGCACACAGGGAGCTGCCCTTTTCAAAGGGTCAGGAGCATCATCAGGCAGAGCTAGATGGATTATTGTGTAGCAGAAAGTATTGCTTCCAGTGTGACAGAGAGGTCCAGCTGATGATTACAGAAATACTTGTTATCATGCACGTTTGATAGCTCTTTGACACCAAATACCTGAGAGCTATTCAGTTCATGATAATACTGTGCTGTGCATTTGGACCCAGTACCTGGGTCAAGAGGATGCAGGCATGTTGGGACCTGCTAATTCTAAAAAATGCAAGTCTATAGAAGATCCTGTGAATCATACTTTTATACTGAGAACCTGTAATTTTAAAACAAAGAAAACCCACAGTGGACTAAAACAGTTTTGTTTTTCCTGAATAACTTCTATCTCTTTGTACTTCCTTCTGAAAACATCCACTTGGGAAAAAAAAAAAAAAAAGGGCAAAAAAAACCAAACAGAAAAACATTTCACAGCAGATCTCAACGTTTTCGTTGTTCTCTTGCTGTGTTCCTCCTTGGTTACAATTGTTTCACCTGACCTCAAACTGTGTCATATCATAGATACATTCATTTACAGGATCCTTGGCATTTTAACAGTCACAATTGTTTTTCTAGGGCTGTTCCTTTATTTAAAAGGAGACCTTAACATTTTCTGCTTATTACCACTTTGGAGACTCATTTTATGGCAGTTGATCAGAGTAATGGCTGGGGAGAACAGAATTTTAAAGATCCTATTACAATATCTATCTTTCACCTTCTTATCTGTTCCTGTTGATTATCATCACCTCGCTCAGCAAGGAAGAGATAAAGAAGGCGGCAGCTGGATGGAGAAATAGCCATTCCTGCCCACCAATTGCTCTATTGTTTCCAGTCTTCTCTGTTTTACATTAGTAGAATTCAGGGGTTTTCAGGAGCTATTCCTGATTTACACCAGTGACAGGGAGGAGCCGGGTCCAGAGCTGGGAAAACGACAGATGGGTGACAGATGATGTTGAAGCCGGCTTTATCAGCTATGGAAGGTTTAGTACATCAGACCAGCACGTGCAGGATTATTTATGAGTAAAACTGTAGGTATTCCAGAATGAGTTGAAATGTCATTAAAAAAAAAAAAAAAAACACCCTTGCAAAGGGTTAAAAGCCTTGTGTGTTGTAAATAATGCCGAGTGATCACAGCAAGGGTTTCAACTACAAAAAAAACCTACCGACCTGAAAAGTGACATTCGATATTCCTACTAGGAAATATATGCAAGTTTGGAAATGTAGCTGAAGATATTCTGCTTCTGTTACTCATCTGTGCCAATACCATAGGCTAAAAATAAATGTGATCTGGCTAAAATGAACTAAATGATCCATCTATCCTATTCCTTTTTTCCTGTGGCATAGTGGAAAATATTTTTTTTAATTATCTTTTTTTTTTTCTTTAAATTTTCTATTTTTTAATGAGGGAACAGGTTCTCACTTATCTCACTTATCTGGAATTATTATAGACCTGCAGAACTGAATGCACGAAGTCCATATGGCTACCGAAAAGTTATTTTGGATCCAATCAACTTAGGTCTTTTTATTATTTATTTCTTTTTTGTTGTTGTTGTTTTGGCTGTACTCCAAGTAACTTAGTAACTAGAAGAGAGAGAAATTCTGTTACAGAATTTTGATGGCAACAGGAAATAGCTGTGTCACCGCTTTATGACTTCAGGAAAATCCACCCAGAGATCATTTTGGAATTGAGGAGAATGAAGAAATATAAAGAGTATGGACAGAAACTGCAAACACAGCTCATTTACAAGGAAGACCCCATGCTGAAAATAAAAAGAAAAAAAAAAATGAAGATGTTGCAAATATCTCCTTTGTCCAGACAGATAATTCTAGAAAAAGAGAAAAAAAAAATCAAGTTGCAATATTTTATTTACTTTTTGTTTTAATTGTTTTTACATTAGTGAGCAAAGGGGAGACCCAGAAGAGCTAGAAACCCTAGGTAGAAGACCTAAATATATTCTACTAATTAACAAAATTAGATGAAAATTTTAACTGAGAGAGAAGATGACTAATGTGCAGCAAGGGAGGAGTTTTTCAAGGATCCAGAATGCAAAATATAATTAAATTGAAATCAGAGAAAGCTCATAGTAATAAGTTCCAAAGGTAGAATGTAATAAAGTGTTAAATATGCCTAAAAACAACATGGCTGTTTTGTTATCAAAGACTTTCCTTCCTGGAATTATTTTTTAGGAAACTGTCATCTTTGCAGCTCTGTTTGTATTTGGCAACACTCTAACAAATTCTTTCTTGCCAAAAGCAGTGTAAATCTACAGCTGTCATCCATACCGGGAGCCAAAAATAATCCATCAGTGGGGGCTGTCTTTGATGACGTTGCATCATGTAAGCCTGAACTTTCAGCTAAGGTACTCAATATTAAAAACAACAGCTAAGTCACCACTGTTATGATACTAGCCGTGGTGGGAAGTACACAGAAAATTTCTCAAAGAAGACAAAGTCTCTGCTCTTTCGGTGATGAATGCTGGAACTCTACTTCAGCTTCCAGGGAGCTCTGTCTGCTTCAGCTCGCTGGTAATGCATTAGCTGAGCAAGGGAGTTTCACAAATGCTCTTTGCACATGATGATGAGTGAAGTGGGAGGAAAGAAAGGGCAGTTGTTCACGGCAAAATGCTGGGAAGGGCTAAGAATCTGGTCATGTCCAATTTTCAGTAAAATGTATTCTCATAACAATAATTAAAAAATAAATTAGAAAAAGGACCAGCAAAGCCATTTGGCAGGCTACCTCCTGTTAAGTGCATTCTGCCATTACGTGCATTTGTTAGCAGTGCTTCTGTTTTGCTTTTGTAAGCATCTGGATTTTAGTGATGGTATAACCCGACATTTTGAACTGGGATGTGAAAAGTTTTTTACTTGGTGCATGCAAGTTTTTTACTTGGTGCATGTTCTCTTAAAGAGAACAAAAAAATAAAGAAGGAAAATATCATTAGGCGTATTTGTAGGGACTTTTAGAAATCCTGTCACTTCTGATTGGTTTGCTTTGCAGGATTTAGGGAACAGAGTGCTATAATAGGCAAAGAAACCATGCAAGGTATTACCTTGCTTCTTCCAGTCTAGATGCAGCAGGTTCCCAAACACATAATTTTATCCCTCAGTATTTTTTCTTGCTCATATAGTTGTCTTACTCGAAAATTTCTGCCAATATCTCTACCTGAAAGAAGGGAACTTGCCTCCCTGCTGCAGTTTCAGGAAACTGTCAGTCTTATTGATCTATATGTTTCCTGATTACAGGCAGTTTAATATAAGGACCCTGAAATGGATCCCATCAAATTAACAGGCTTCCCATTCCATTCATGCTTTGAGAGCAGCATTAACTGAAGTGGGCAGCTGCTTTCATCAAAATCGTTATGAGATCACTTGTTCTTGTTTTTCTTCTTTTTTTTCTTTTTTCTTCTCCCATCACCCCCACCCCAGGATTTGTCTGAAAATGACTGAAGTGTAGGGAACTAGGGGTTTAGATGAGGTCATTGTCGTGGACATCTGGAGCAGAATGTCATCACCACATTTAGGCAAGACAACAGCTCATTTTTATTTCAGTTCTGATTTCAAGTCCATGATATCCTAAGAAAAACATTGGCTCAATGATCCTGTCTGTTTAGGCACATGGCAGTATTGAAAGGTTGACAAAACAAAACAAAACAAAACAAAAACCAAAACAAAACAAAACACCCTCCTCAGATCTCTGCTTCTTCAAGGATCTTCGAGAAGGTGGAAGCACTGGTACAGAGATGATGTTAAAAGCCCCAAATACTCACCGCCAGTTATGACACCTTGCAAGTCACAACACCATGTCTTGCTCTCTGTACAGCTGCCATTTTGTCATTTAATAGTGTTGTGTTGCTGCAACTTCACATCTGCCAGACTCGGTCAGATCAATCTCTGTACAAAGTGTGAAAAGCCTGGTGTTGCTAGAGGCGATTTTTTGCACCCGGGTTGATGCTAGACTAAGATTATCTGATTTTGTTTTGTGGGCTTTTTTATTTCTTGCTAGATACTCTGGCACTGTGGTCCAGCCAAGCTGACAGTCGCACTGTTGCAGAGAATAAGAGGAGTTTTAGGTGGTATGTACAAAAAACAGGCAGGAAATGTGTTCCTTTTTCTTGGCTAATCTGTAGGATTAGTTCTCCTGGGTTGCTGAGAGTAGCAGTGTTATTCATACTGTATTTTAAATTAATACTAATTAATACATTTTTTTTTTTGTACCTTGAGAGGAATGACTGAAAAATAAAACTTCTCCAGTCTTCTCTCTTGAACCTTTAAAAATCTGTCACTGACTTTAATAGTAGTGTTCCCATGGAGATAAGCACAACTAAGACTATCTAAAAGGAAAATAAGTAATCTGCTTTGAATGAAATATTTTTGCATTTTAAGTAATGTTACTTTAATATACACTTCTTTCTTCTCTAACAAAGTGCTCTTTGATTTTTCAGAAAATGTGTAATCAAAATAAAGAGCAAATTCTATTGTATTCTCTTCCCTGGTTCCCTCTCCACAATGGACAATCGATAGATAATAATTTTGTGGTAATGAGAAGTTGAAATCAGAAAATATTCCAGTCTTTTTTCTAAGATACAGGCAGAGCATAAATAGCATTCAGGGAAAATGCAGTTGTACACTGCCCTAAAAGCAGCAGGAGACATTGTACAGAAAAATGCTTTTACTTCTTCAGTAATGACGACCCAGCAAACCATTCCCAGCTGATGGTTCTTTATTATAAATTTCTGAGCACTATTCAGAAAGGCAGAGGTGGGACCAAAATGGCTTCAATTTACAGTATCCTGGGACAGTGAAAAAATAACTGTACCAGCTTCAGCACCAAAGGCTGCTCCTGATAATTCTCAGTTTTCCATCCTATAAAACCTCTTCCAAAAACAAAGTGATGTTTCTGACAATGTGCAAAAAAGACATTTTGCTCCTATTCATTTGCTCTGAATGAAGATTTCAGCCAACCTTCAGGCTGATCTTGACTGCACCATTGCACATCCAGAGCCGCTCAGTCTGGATTTACAGATTTACTCCGCCTCAGCACAGAGCTGCTCCAAAGCCCTTGTCTCACACGTTAGCAATTACAGAGATTTGTAAAAACACTGACAGCAATTCAGAAGAGATCTGAACTTCACAGCACTGCAGGGAAGTGTGAATGATACCCCTACCTGACTCCCCTTCTCAAAGCCACTGGCAGTCCCCCACCCACTGGAAATATTTGATCCCTCACTTCCCACCTCCCTGCTGGGGGCTGGCTCCTTGTCATCCCCATGTCAATCCCATACTCCTCCAGACTAGCAGTGAGCTACTCATCTTCCTGCAGGAGTGGGTGGGGGCACACAACCGGACTCTTCAGAGGTCATGCTTCTCGGAGGTCAGACAGCAGGTCATGCTGTCTGCAGGAATCAAGGGGAAGGACAGACAAAAAGGCAGAAAGGATCCTGAGGAGCTGGACATGCACCTGCTAATTTGGGGATGGGGGCTGTATGGTGGCTGGCAATGCCCCTGGTAGTGGACTAACCTCCCTTGGAAGGAGCAGCAGCAAGGCTTGCTCTCCAGCTTCAGTCAAGAAGGAAAGGAATGTTAGTTCCACACAGGTCTCCAGCTGGCTCTATAGTTGCTAGCCCTCAACCACTCCTAGCATATAAAATTATCTACAGCCCCTGCTCTTTTATCTTGTTATCTTTTTAGCTTTGTATAGTTGTCTCCATATTATGTTGAAAAGATGCATGCATTTTAGGGAAACTTGAGGTTCTGAAAATTGAATCTGTGATGAGCTGCCTCAGTTGGTTTTTCAACTTCAGAGACAAGACCAAACACCATGTTGCAGGTGTGTGTGCAATTCCTAATACCATGGGGGTAGAGACTGCATCTGCTAGTGTGTGTGACAGTGTCAAACAAATATTTTTATGGCATCACATATGTCCTATCAAAGCTCTATTTTCAGAGATAAAAGACCAGGCAGTGATCACCACATGTGCTAAATGCCTATAGTCCCAGGCAAGGAGGTCTTGCAAGCAGCAAGCACCATGGGAGAAGCAGCAAAGAAGGAATCCCCAAGTAGCCTTCTGTGTGAGAGCTGCTTCCCTTATATGCTCATATATCCCTTCCCTTATATATCTCCCTGCTGGGAGATATAAGAGCAGATGTTTAGTGTACGAGGAGGAAACTGCTGTGGTTATCACTTGTTCTGAGTCAGTTAGTAGTGATGGGGAAATGAAAACTTTCCTGAATGCAAAACTGAAGACTCTGCAGTGAGCACTGTCGCAGGCCGAGGGCTCGGAGTGGACAAACCAGGAAAGCACGAAGCTGTGATTGCTCTTTCTGAGAGGATCTTCTCGAATACCCTGCGCTGCTCTGGTCCCCACAATTAAAGAAAGATGTGAGGTCCTTGAGTGCATCCAGAGGAGGGCAACAAGGCTGGCCAAAGGGCTGGATGGAATGGCCTATGAGGAGTGGCTAAGGACTTTGGGCTTGTCTAGTTTGGATAAAAGCAGGCTGAAGCATGACCTCATTGCCTCTCACAGCAATGAGGTTATTGCTGTGAAAGGACATCACTGAGAAAGGACAGTGGAGAGGGAGGCTCTAGTCTCTTCTCCCTGGGATCCAGTGACAAAACACATGGGAATGGTTCAAAGCTACGTCAGGGAGGTTTAGACTGCACATTAGGAAGCATTTGTTTACTGAGAGGGTGATCAAACGCTGGAACAGCTTCAGTGAGAGATTACTGATGGCTCAAACATGTCAGAGTTTAGTTGAACTGAATGATCACTGTAGGTCCCTTCCTAATAGACTGAAATAGTTTATGCTATTCTATTCCATTCCAAATGGATATTGCTCCTATTCCTGATACTAAGTGGGGGTGGGGGAGTAGGTCCTCAGATACAGTAAATTGCCATGACTTCATTTAAGTCAATAGCAAATTGCAGAGTCTCACTATGTCAATAACTAAACTCCCCAGGGCTGATGGAATCGGTCATAACTTCATTGAAATCCACTGATGTCCATCTGACTCTGAGGTTTTGGTATTGATTATGCTTGGAGGAGGACAAGACCTAAATTGAATTTTGTGATGGTCCAGGAACAGGATACATTGTTTCAAAGCATTCGTCATTACTGCAGTTAATTGAGGCCTGTGCTGGACAAGGCTGTCTCTTTCAATCATTAAAATGCTGCTTGCCAATCCATGATTTGCCCTGCAGATGTGAAAATCTGCACCGACATAATATATGTAAAGCAGAAGGGGTTTGACTATTTCAGGTTTCATTTAGGTGTGTAGCCTATAGTTGCCTCAGGTAACACTGAGGTACTACTTAATCATGATAACATGATTAAGATGCAAATCCACATGCCTAATTTAAATACATTTGTTCTCTGAACCATCCACCTGGGTGTAGTTTCTAAGAGCAAATGCAAAATGCTCACAGCAGGCTTCAACTCAAGCAGAATCTCAGGGACAGCTTCCAAATGTAATCACTCATTGTCATGGTAGAAAGTTGAGGTCACCTTTTTAAAAGTCCAGGTGTTACACATGATCCTCACTGTATTACAGAATAACAGATCACAGAGTGGATGGAGTTGGAAGGGGCCTCTGGAGATCACCTGGTCCCACCCCCTCTGCTCAAGCAGGGCCATCTAGAGCCAGCTGCCCAGGGCTATGGGCAGTATCTATAGGGATGAGAGAATATTTCTGGGAGTGGAGATTTCATGGCCTCCCTGGGCAACCTGTGCTGGTGCTCGGTCACCCTCAGAGAGGAAAAGTGCTTCTTCGTGTTCAGTTGGAAACTCCCAGGTTTCCTTTGGTACCCCCTGCTTCTTGTCCTGTCACTGGGCACCACTGAGCCTGGCTCCATTCTCTTTACACTCTCCCTTCAGGTGTTTATGCACATTCAGAAGATGCCTTCAAGTATTCTCTCTTCTAGGCTGAACAGGCCCAGCTCTCTAAGCCTTTCATCATAAGGGAGATGATCCAGTTCCTTTATCACCTTAGTGTCCCTTCACTGGACTCTCTCCACCATGTCCACACCTGCCTTGTACTGAGGAGCCCAGAACTGGACTCAGTGCTCCAGGCAGGGCCTCACCAGGGCTGAGTAGAGGGGAGGGATAACCTCCCTCAACCTGCTGGCAACATTCCTCGTAACATAGCCCAGGAAACATTTGGCTTTCTTTGTCACAAGGACACATTGCTGATTCATGTAACTGCCATTTCTTTTTCTGGGGGAAGTGGGCTTTGTGCAGGAGTGAGAGGATATCGCCCCTGGAGCCAAGCCTCACAGTTAGAGAACCTGCAGAGAGACTGCTCAGCAGGACTGACATGGTCTCTCTGAACATAACAAAGAGAGCCCTAAGCTAACCAATGGATCTACCTCTTCAGTCTTCCCTAGTCATGTTCCACCCACCTGTCCTGCCCCAAAACTATCTGGTGTGTTACTACTGAGAAAGCCTTCTCAAGGAGCAGCCATCACTGAGCAAGCTGATGCGCAGTTCCCATTGTTGATCCTGCTGGACCCCTAGCAAAGCAGGAGGATGGCATTGACGGGAGATACACACAGGAATATGGGGCAAAAACCCAAGGTCTGAGCTGTGCCTGGGTGGACACCTATCCCGGGATTTTGTCCCTGACAACTTGTAGGTAACCTCATTATCTAAGGTGCCTGTAGCAGCCCCTGAGTGGTTAAACCCAGATGTGCTGCAAGTTTACAGCTTGTCCTGTTCTGCCTGCACTTCCTCCTGCCTGCTGCATTTCCCCTTGAGAATAACTCCTGAGGCTCCAGTGAAGGTTTGCTTCATTTTCACTCCCCTGAGGCAGGGCTATGGGCCTCACTCCTACAAAGTATGAGCTCTAGTGATGTTTTAATGGCCCTTCCTAGCTAGTGTATGACCCTGCAGAAGGGCTTTACTATTCCCATGGCACACAGCTAATCCTCCACTAGTTTTACTTGCAGGCTCCTTCCCCCATCATGCTGAAGGAGAGTGTCCAGGTGAAGAAGCCTGGTCCTTTAGACTGCAGGCTGGGCATGTGTTGAACAGTCCTCCTATAAAAGCCCTGATTTATATGAAACTCAAGTACACTTTAGGAAATCACCAAGAATAATGTGTGCAAGTGAAGCTTGGAATGTGAGATGTTTTGATCCCATGCAGTTCAGGCCACCCCCAGAACATGACATTGCAACCAGAGGAATATCACAGCTATGCAAAAGTTGAGAGAGCTGGAATTCGCTCACTTAAAAATGCACAAACCCATTGTTTTGTAGCAGAAGCAATCTGGCCAGATATGCAGCGTAAGCATGTATTATGATGAGCCTGGGTTATTAGCAGTCACCAGTTTGGAAGCCCTCAGTGAATAAATTTGCTGTTTCAGGATAAAAAAGGGAGCACGGTATCTGCTTCGTCAGTAATCACCGCAGAAGTGAATAATGAAATAACAGGAACGGTCCATGAAGAACTGTACAGATACATGCTGGGTTTCTCAAAAACTACAAGAGAACTACAGTGCTAAAATAGAGGAAGAAACTAATAACATGTTAAAAGAGTCCTTGGGCTGTGAACAGTTACAAGGGAATGAGATCAGACACACTTAAAGATATGATGCAGAGATCAGGTCACTGTTAATCAGGTCACTATTAATCACGTCAATCAGTTTGTCAGTAGTGATCCAGGATGGAGAGTGTTCATGAGCTGCAGAACTAAGGAACCTCTTTCCACTGGATCTGTGCCCTTACACTAATGATCACTAATGAACTCTATTCATCCTCTCTGTCATTTCCACATCAGCATCCTCAGAACTGCTCTACATCCAGCACTCCAGTCCCGTACCTGCCTTTCCCACATGCTTCCTGTGTCTCCGTCCTCCAGCCCTTCAAAGCATTTACCACTTCCTTCTGGCTAGTGACAGTGTTTCCAGTTCCCTTCTTGTTTCCCACCTACCTCCTGTGGGCTCTCAACCAAGTGCCACAAGAACGCTGGCTGTGCTTCTTGCCAGACCCGGTAGGTGAGGGCTGGAAGACTTGCTGGAGTCTTGCCTTTCTCTCTGGGAGAGTAAAACCCCAACTTCTCTCTCTTCTATTAAATCACTCATTTGCACAGAGCATGGAGTAAGATAAGATCTTTGCTATTTCTTTGCTTTTGACAAATTTGGTAGAAATCAGGTTCCGTAGGCACTGGTGCAGGGAGAACAGCAGACACATAACCAGAAGACAGTTGCTAAGGAAATTAGAAACGCAAAACACGAGGCTCCTGAGGAGCTTTGGCTGTGACTTGTAAGAACACTGATAGCAGAAATACCTGCATGATGAAGAAGCAGATGAAGAAAAACCATAGAAACACCCCAGAGGCTTTGAGAAACCAAAATCTAGAAAGGGACATTACAGAAATGCTGAGTTTGAGGTTTTGACTGAGTGTTGTCTGAGAGTTGTGAAAGATGTTGCTACCTCCAAGATACACCCAGCACAGGAAGGATGACACAAAAGCAGCTGAGGATTAATGTGCAGTGTGACTGATTGTTTGCATTCAGAATCCAACTCAGTCCCTTGCAGAGGCATATGATATTGCTGCAAGTGGGTACAAAAAGCTGACAGAATGAAGCAAAAGATATTTCTTTTGTGGCTTTCCGGACATGATGGATCAGAGTAGGAGTCCTAACAGCATGTGAGCATTTTACAAAAGTGGCAGTGAAGGGAAGATAGCAAGTGGGAGTGAATCCTATAAAGAAGAAAAATGGAAGCTTTTAGTTCTAAAGAATCCAACTGCAGAAAGGCAGAGGAACACTTTAATGAGGTCCTTAACAGAAAGGTGGGCAAAGGTGAAGAGTAAGTGGCCATTTACTGCACAGCTGAGCTGTTTGCAGAAGGATTTTTGGAAAAAAAAAATAAAAAAAAATGCAAAAGACGCTTGGAAGGCTCAGAACCAACAGTGGAGAAGGGCACAGAGTGTTCCTGCTGATTTACTAAAAAATGGGTGGTAGAGATAACATGAAAGCATTTATAATCTATTTTTACTGGCTTAGGGATTTAAAACAATAATGGAAAGGTTGACTGTGATCTAAATTGCATGCCCAGTTTGGAGAAAGGAGTAAAACAAGAGCGTGGAAACATCAGAAACTGCTCTTCAAGGCTTGTAAAATGTAATGATGATGCTCTGGAGAGGCAGACCCCTCAAGCCAGGGAGCTAGTCAGGCTTTCCTGAACACAGGACTCAAAAGAGTCCAAGTCAGTTTTGCTGCCTACCTCCCAGGAGGCTTTTCAGTCAGTGTCTCGATGTGAATGAGCATGTCTCTGGATTTAGGCTGGACAGACATAGGGACACAGAAGCCCTGCACTCTCCGCTCAACTGCTGTGGCTGTGCTTTTAATATATCTTCTTGTGTCTGTTTCTGGATGACCTGTGAGTTTCTTCTCTGTCTCTCAACCCTTGTCACTCAGCCTCAAACACTACCCAGACAAAACCACGCTACCCAGAACAGCTGAATTCCTCAGCAGCCTCCCCTATGTGAATCATATGTTTACTGCCTCATAAAGATTCCTTAAATGGAAGACCAGCACAGAAACCTACCATAGCTCATCAGATTTAATCCAGTCCTAAAGCAGCATTTGTGTAACTACTGTGTTTGTTCTGTGCTGTAATCGCAGCAAAATGCACCTACTACAGGCCATATGGCACAGATTCTGCATTCTGTACCCCCAGCAACAGTGTTATTTCTCCCAGTTTTATTGCAGCGACATACGATGCTGATGAGCTCAAAACTTTTCTGAATAGGACTCCCAAATACTTGTCAGTGTATTGCATGACAGTGCTATTTGCAGCTTGGCACTTCTCCGTGATTTATTGTTTCACATTAGTCATCAACAGTAAAACCCATCTCTCCTTTATTGGCTTCGGATCAGCGACTGATGCCCTGATTCACTTTGAGAAGCACCCAACTCTACAAATATTCCCACTGATGTTCACGGATCTCCTGTTCAGTTTGCAGAGCAGGTGGTTATGAAACTATCATTTGCTTTTACATGAAATACAACCATGTAAAAAAAAAATTCCAGTATATAATTTTCATAGTCACCTTTCAGATCAGAGCTCTGTTGCACACATACCAACTCCCTTCCTGCTTATTAAATCCGACTGTTGTTTTAACCTGCAAATTTTGGTAACTAATATTTCATATCCCAACCTAGTCATTTAAACATACAAGACATTACAGATAATTAAAGTCTTAAAATCAAGTGCTCGCTGGTTTGTTCATGTCCTAGACTCCCCTTGTAAGCTGTTTTTGAGCCAGTTGTCTATCTAACTCAATGCTTTAGTGCATTATCATACCACAGCCAATAGTCAATTAATCTCTTTATGAAGTGCTTTTTAAAAATCTTGGCACAAAATATCCTCTCTATTTTCTCTTACTATCATCCCACTAACAGCTCTGAAACATTGCAGTGAATTAGCTATGCAAGACTTCTTATCATTTCACATCATCTGTCTCATCATTGCAAAGAAGGCACTGAAGCACTGATTTACCAAGACCTGTCTCAAATAGATTACTGCATCCTTCAGAAAGAATAGTATTTTCTTTCCAATACAGTTTATGATGGGTTTCCCCCACCCTTGTGCTGTTTGACTGCATTTTCTTTTGGGCATATTGTCTCATTCTGACAGCAAAGGTTCAATTTTTGAACTCTGCAAATTCTACGCTGACTCTCCTTTTGTTTCCTCTGTCTTTCAGCTTTTTTGCTGGGCTGGATGGCAAGTTCAACCAGCTCCTCACTCCCAGCACAGAGAAAAAACAGCAGATTCTGCAGCTTCTCTGATGACTCCCCTTAGAAGAGTTGCTGAAAGGCTGAGGAACACCAGCTTTCCTCCTGGCAGCATATCATTGCTTAAGCACACTTCATAGGTACTTCAACTGCTAGGACATATGGTGCAAAATATGCACCAGCAAATCATTTCCAACTGTCATGGTCTTTAAGGCCCCCAGATACCTCATTTTGCAGCACAGGCTGTGGCAAGCACATCATGGCATCCTGTGGCATCCTCCTTCTCCCTGACTTATATCCACTTGAGCAGAAGGAAAACAGTAGCAGCAGATTGATTGCAGTATAGTTATCACTTTTCAACACAGAAGGCTTTATTTTAAAATTACATTTACACTTTATCTTGTATCTTGCTTGTACTTGTCATGTCTGTACTTACCAGGTAGGAAGAAGAAAAAAATGCAACCCCAGACAACCCAACTAACAAACATGTGATGGGCTAATTTTTACTGAAGGAGTTTTTCCACTTTGCAATGATTCAGCAGCAGCTGCCATAAAATCTTTGAATATTTTAGTATATATTTTTTAATGATAGTAGCATAAATAACAAGTTATTAATGCTCAGGATAAAAAAGCAACCCAAAACCCAGAGATTTTCTTCAGCTTGCTAATAAACCTGGCACTTGCTGTTCCAACAAAAGCAATATATCTAGGAAAGCAGCAAGTACAATTTATTCACGCTTGACCTGACGTGAATATCCAAGGACACAGAGTGATCTGAGTTGCAAGGCAAAAGCAACTTACTTTCTGCTTTTAGAACACTACAAAGAGAATGAAGTATCCTGCAATGGCTTTCACAGGCAGGACACAGCAGGCCTGCCCAGCAGACGCCCATGGCACTTGGCCGGTGGGCAGCGCTTGAGCTTATCCTTTGGTGCGAGTGCTCCCACTTAGTTCCCTCAAAGCTGGCCAGGCTCCATTGTAGCTGGTAGACTGGCAAACCCTGGTCTCTCCAGGATCCTGTCAGAGTGTGCCACGTGGCACAGTGCTGGCAGACAGCACTTTTGGTGTGCCAACATGCAGAGGTGGTCTGCAGCCCACTGCTTGCCTGGCTGAGCCTGGACTAGTCTACCCACCAGAGCCTCTCCTGCCTCTCCATGGGCTGTGTTGGCTGAAGAAGGTTTCTAGTCCTGCTTCAGAGAAACCTCCCTGAGCGGGAGCAAGAGATGCCAGCCCAGCTGCTGCTCCTCATCACTTGCTGCACTGCAGCAGTAGGTTTGGTGCTGCAAGTAACCCCTGAGCCTTGGAGAGCTCAGGGTCATGCCCTCAGTGGTGCAGTCTAGTACTTGCTCCCTCCCTGCCCCATGCCTTCTACTTCAGCTTGAAGAGAGCAGCAAAGGAAACCAGAGCTAATACAAGCCCTTGTAAGGGAGACAGGGTGGGTTGAGATCCCTGTAACAGTAAGACTGCTGCAGCCAGCAAGGACAGTGCTACAGCTCTGCTCCTTCCTAGAGGAGACTCTACTGAGAGCTGGCATGGTCACACGAGCTCATGCTCCAGCCCAGTGGGGTCCTTGAGGGCCAGGGTGTAACTCAGCAGGCAGTATAGGTAACTTTTTCCAGTCTAAGGTAGGATGGGCATCTGTGGAGAAGGGAGATGAGATGATCCAAGTCAACTCATGGCCAACTCACCTTGGAAGGATTCATGCCTGTGCACAGGAAGGGACAACGGCTGGTGGCTGTAGAAATGGAGGAGGCAGGGAAGCTGTGCCTGGTGAGGCCTGGGTTTAAGACCAAGCTGCAGCCTCAGTCTCCTGAGAATCTCCCCTCCAGAGAGGGACGGGCTCCTCTGGGGCTCGGTAAGAGCAGAAATCCAGTTTGGATGATCAGATGTGCCCTCTGTTCTCCTCCTGTGTGGGCATGGAGAAATCCTGCAATGCATACATGTGAATGTGTGTGACATGGACAAGCCAGTCTCAATAGATGCTAAGGGACATTTGAAACATGAATCTGAGCAGTCAAAATCTGGAAGTAGACACAGAAACTCATAAAAAAAAAACCAAACCAGAAATACACAGTAAATAGCTAGTCAAGAAAGCTGCACATGAGAATAGTTTTGAATTAAATACCACATAAATTGTGATGGTTACTTTAACCACAAAAAGGACACAATTTGGTCTTACACTGTGACAGTCACAGTGTCCAAGCACAGAGAGATGCTGGGATTGAGCACGTATGATGCAGTGATTGAGCACGTATGATGACTGAGTCACAGTTGGGAAAAAGAGAGAGAAATATGAAAAGGTGGGCTAAACCCTCAGGTTGTGCTTAAACTGTACCAGATCCCCAGACCAGTGAGACCTCATCCTGCTGCTCTCTCCTGTGTGGGGCTGAGTGCACAGTGCTCTGTCTCTGCACTGCTGCTAGCAACATTATTTGTAGCTCCTCCATGCATTTCATGGTAAGACCAGGCAGGGACAGGAGTGGAGGGCACAGAAACCGCTGTTGTGTCTCAGGGCCATCTGGGAAGCAAACAGGGGCAGGGAGGTACCTGTAAAAGCACCACTGCTGAGGCAATGTGTCCTGCAACCTCAGGCTTGGTGGGACAGTTTCATAGAGAGGTGAGGCCCAAGGTACTGGAAAATATCTGTGTTTTCTCCCCCTGGGTGACAGAGAACATTTTGAGATTAAACTGAAAGAATTCTTTCATTGCAATTGGAGTGACAATTAGTGACAATAGCAGGCAGCTGCTGTACTGTGACCGTGGGTTATTAAGCTAATCATAATTGTCTCCCTGTTACCTTGGACTCCTCCCTGTCTGTATGGGGCATCCATCTGTTGTCGCTCATTCTGTAATTAAACCGGAAGCTCTTTGGGGCAGGGACCATCTTTTCATTATGTCTTGCACGAGGGGGTCCCAATCAGAGCCTCTAGCTGCTACTCCAGCACAAATAAAGTGGCAACAAATAAGGGAAAATACTCTACTTCTCTTGGATTTGAATACCAGTTACAGCTTAGGAAGCACTACTGTTAATGATATGTGGTTTGTGAGAGGGAAATGTGCTTCATCAGAGGAGATCAACACTTGCTTTGCTGCTGGCAAAGACCCAAGGGTCATGGTGAGACCAACCCCCCTGTGACTGCAGTGTGTCACCTCTGGCTTCCTGTGGGAAGGCAAAGGCTTCACTCCCAGCCATCAGTGAAGGAGGCATCAGGGAATTTGCCACAGGTCATAGAGCTCCTGGATCAGGGAGGACACAACAGCTGGGGGAACCTGGGTGCTGTAACCATCCATGTCCCTCCCTCACAGCCTTGCTCCCTGGAGCTGTACCATATGCCAGCTGCTGGCTGCTCCTGGGGCATGTGCCAGTGGTGCCCTGTGTGCTGATGTGTGTGTGTGTGTGTGGGCAGGACGTGGTGGGGAGGGTCTGACGTGGGACATCCTGCAGCTGGAGAAGTGCAGAGCACGGTGCTGAGCTGGGGAGGCTGGTGCTGCACCGGCTCAGGACAGTGCGTGGGCAGTGGATGGATCCTCTGCTCCACTGGGGACACCAGAGTCAGGGCAGGACACCAGGAGGCTTAGGGTCAGGTTAAAAACCCACCCAGCTGAGTCATGCAGTGCAGCCCCTCGGTCCAGGCCGATCACCAATCACATCTCCTCTTTCTAAAGGATCTTTCCTAGGCCCCTAAAGAATTGCTTCATTATTGCATTGGTAATCTGCTTCAGAGGCAGGAAACAAAAGCCCACACTGCTAGTTCATCCTTCACCAGGCATCAAGCTTTGGACGTGTCAGTGCTCTTATTTTATTTGGAGCTGTGGGAGGCTAGGAGTTTACACTTTATTGAACACCCTGCGGGGCCAGGACCCATCTCTTCCTCCAGCACCACCTCGAAGTGCAGCAGGATGTGATCCCACGTATGGCGGGCACAGCACCCCACGCAGCCCACGCCGTGCCCGCAGCGATCCCGGCACTGCCGTCAGCCCCTGTGGCATCCCCGCCGAAAACAGGAGCTGCCTTTTGCGTTCGCTCCCGCTACCTGCAAAACAGCTGAAAAAAACCTCTCTGCTGCCGTAAGAGAATATTGCCAACCCGCCCCAAGAGTGCGGCGCATGTTATGAATATTAATACTCAAGGCTTGCTGGAAAAAATAACCCGAGTGCCCTCTAGTGACACAGGATCGGAGCCGTGCCGGGGGGATCGGTGGACTCGGGCACGGCTGAGGGGTGGTGGGGGAGCCCAGAGGGGCCTCTGGGGGTGATATGAGGGAGAGACCTTTGCAAGGGTGAGGTTTTATTAAAATAACACGTGGCCTTGTCATTGTAGCCTGCAGGAAACCCTGGTTGCCTGTGGCAGCCGTGCAGCCTGGAGTGTGAGTGTAGGAGCATGCTGACCACGTAGGAAGCCCACCGGTAAGGTATTGGCCCGGTCCCTGACCTGCCTTTTCCCAATCCTATTACCCAGCTTCTCCAATTCTTCAGCTTTTTCCTGCCTTGAATTCATATTCCCCTGGGACACAGTATTTTCCATGGAAACCGGTGATAAAGTCACAGACAAATGTTCCTCGTGGTTCTGTCAGCAGCTGCCCTTTCAAATAAATGAAGTAAGTGAGGGGAACGGTGGCACCTTCCCTCATCCTGCTCCTTGCCCCTACAGCACCAGGGCTCTGAGCCAAAGCCCACTGCCCTGAGCTGGGCATCTCTCTCCTCCCTCCCTTCAGCCCTCCACACAGACAGGGCAAAGAAATCTCTCTTCCCCCAGCTCTCCCGTGCATGGGGACCGTATCTACCCCAGGCAGCTCTCCAGTTTTTATCATGGTTTTGTTGTATCATTCACAGTAGTGAAACTGCAGCAGACTCAGGTAGAAGCCTCTCTGTTCCTTGGATTCCCGGTGAGAATCTATTTACTGGCACAAGTCAAGTGAGGAGACAAACAGCTGAGCAAATTGCCAGCATGCTCAGCAGGCAGGCCTTTGCTCCACGTGCTGGCTGGACTGGCAGGCACTGCCACTGCTGGGAAGAGGGAGTCAGTTAAAATGGGCAGCTTGGTTGCTGATATATCTTCCCAATCCAATGTGGTTGCTCAGAACAGAGAGAAGCTCTCATGCAATAATGCAAATTATCATCCTAAGTCAAATAACAATAATAAATAGCTAGGCTGATAATGCTGATTGTAATTATTTGTTTATTATGGCAAAGCAAGACAAGAGCGAAATGCCACTGAGCTGATCTCATAAGCTGTCCTTGGCCCAAGTGGGCTGCAATCCCAACATATAACCCTTCAGGGTGACAGAAGGATGGGGATGTTCACATCAGCCACACACGAGTCCTTGGGAAAGTTTGCAGGTTGTGACCTGTTCAGTCAGAGAAACTGGATTGTCTAATGACTCCAAATATTCTGACGATTTTGTTTTAAAAGGAAGCTTGAAATAAGTGAGAGCTGAGTGGATTATTGCTTGACTTTAGTCTGCTGAAGAATGAGGCTTTTAATATGCATGGCCAGTTTGCAAAGCTTTTCTTTTCTATTGCTCTTTTGCAAATCATTTAAAGATATTGACTTGGAACCATAAAGCAAACACCCAGACATTAATTCCTGACAAAAAGCCCATTTTTCCCTGGGAACTCTGATTGGGAAGATGTAGCTAGTAGATTCACTTGATTTATAAAGTAGCATCCTTGCAGCTCTGACCCCTTGAATATTGCAGCTGCCTTGTGAATATGAGTTTTCAAGCCCTGACTACCTGTGAGAGGCCAGGCTGTGACTGCTGTGACTGCTGGGCTGGCTGTTATCCCAGAGGATGACCCCAGGTTGGGTCTCTTGGGGGTCAAGAGTGGGGGCCTGTGTCTTCTCAGCCATGGGAACTGCACAGCAGCACTTTACACCCTGCAGCTGATCCTAGCTGCAGCCTGCATTGCACTGCAGAGGAACAGGCAATCACTCCTGCATGTCTCAGTCCATAAACCAGCTCATAAATCACCCCAGCAGCAGCCCAGGGAGGGGACAGAATCTTGTAATAGTATTTCTCCATCATTTCCAGCTGGAACCCTCTTTCTGAAGTGCCATTTCCCCACTTTTAAATACAAATTCAATGCTGAAGATCCTGCTTGCTGCAGCAGAAGACCATAACCGTGCCCTCTAACCGTGATGGGGATGTTAAGTGCAGTCCTACGCTGTAGCTGCAGCAGGAGCAGCAACTGTGTTCGCAGAGCTTCTGGCTGCTTCTCCCCTGTCAGAAGTGATGTCCTTCCAGGATGTTTCTCCTTCTGTAACAGTTAACAAATGAGATGAATGAATTGAGCAATAAGATGCCACATTGCTGCCTGTGACTGGACTTCTCCAGTCTGACTAACTACAAACCCTCTTCTAAGTCAGCGGCCCTGAGCCCCTTGGGGAGTTACAGCTTCTAGCACTCAGGTTTGCTGCAGACAAAGTCACAGTGCCACTGCTGGTTTTGTGCAAGCTGGCGTGTGTGGGGATGAGCAGGGCATCCAGCTCGCAGCCACCGTCTCTCACAAGGAGCCCCGCATTTATTAAACAGTCCAGCTCTGCAGCTTGCCACCGAAGATGCAGGCTGAAATAGTTTACTTTCCTCACCTTCCCCTTGCAAATTACTAATAAAAAGTAAGTATAAAAAGGAATGAAAGGTAACTTTTGTTTTTGCATCATAAGATTCCATAACACCAAGGCCATGCTATTTTCCCTCTTGTCTCAGAAGCCATCCTCCAGCCAGACCCCAGGCTCTGTCTTGAAGTCATGCACCCTGCCACCTACTCCCTTGGCCATTTTGCTTCCTCCATGTAGGAAACATTGATGGCTGATTTGTGGTCTTCTGCTGCTTGTGGTTCTGCTTCCGTTCCCCCCTCAGCAGCTGCTAGAAATCGCTCCCCAAATCTGCCTTCTGACTGCAGGGGTCTCTCTTACGTCATCTCCAAAATTTTCTAACAGAGGGTTTGTTGTGAATGAGGATGAGTGGAGAGGAGTTTAACCACGGGCAGCAAAGGGGATGGTTTTGCTGCTGCCCTCTGCTTTGTGGCCATGTTGCAGTCCACTGTCCCATCCTTCGGCATGAAGACCCTGCTGGAGGAGGCAACCATCTTTTGGGGGTGTTTGCTCAGCTCCTCACTCCATATGATCCACCAAGGAGCCCTCCCAGGGAGCTCCCCAAGGTGCATACCCACCAGGTTCAGAGGTGTCACCAAGGGGGGCTCAGTGCAGAGGTCTGGGCACAGCCATCAACAAAGTCCTGCAGCTGCAGGGCAAGGAAAGCACATGTTATGTCTCGTCTAAGTACCAGCTGGTTGCCTCTTCAGAGCACAGGCTAGAGAGGATGTTGTACCTTTATGTGATATTAAGATGATATACATATATCATACATATATAAAATAAGAAAATAAATTAAAAAAAGTAGAAGTGAGCTGTCTTTGAACCAGCATCAGTGCTGGTGAGTAAAAAGTGGTGATCAGTGGTGAATAAAAGTAAGCATTTGTCCCTGCTTGGGGCTGTAAGCACCTGGTGAGAAATGAGTGAATTTGCTGCCCAAATGAGAGGTAAATGAACTCCATTTACCTCCCTTCACCTTTGACTTTGATGTGCAGAATCAAAATCTCTGCCCCTTCCTGCACTGATGGAAACAGCACAAAGATGCCAAGGCTTCCTCCTCAAGCACCCCTATGGTACTGAGATCTCCCCTCCTTCCCCTGCTCTCTGCCCCATTTGTCTGCTGATCAAATATCTGAATTCAAAGAGACTGACCCTGGGGTACGAACTATGTCCTCACTCATTTCTATTATACATCAAGAGAGTATCTGCTCATCTGAAATAAAAATAGATCCAACACCAAAGGAATCAAAAGGCAGAGCCCAGCTCTGGCTGCAGACTTTCTCCAGCTGGGAGACCAACACCCAACCTTTCACTGCTGCTCCTGGGCAATAAATAATTCCTGCTGAAGGGAAAGGACATGAGGAGAGCCAGACAGAGAGCACATGCTGCTTCATTTAGCAGCACATCCCCAACTTAAAAGGCACTGAACAGCCAAGCCACTGGCCAGCATTTATCCCTCTGGTAAAAGAATATGTCGAGAAGTGTTTGCAGGCTTCCAGGATGGAAATGGCAGTGACATGAGTGGCCTACTCTCTCTGGCAAACACTGACAAATGAATGTCACACACCTTCCCCTATGTCTGCATAGGGGATCTCTGATAGGGGATTGTCAGCAGCAGGACTGAGGACAGGGAAAGGGGTTTGCTGGCTGATGGCCCTGCAAGGGGCTGTGCTTCTGTGCATTTGCTCTAGCAAGGGTCAAACCCAGTGTCTAAAGACTGCAGTGAGAACCTGGCAGCTGGACTCAATGGGAGCCAAGCCAATGCTTTAAGGTAGTAGCTGGGGTCCTTCCAATCTGGCCAGCTCTGTGCTGGAGCTCATGCCATCAACACTGAAAAGATGTCTCACACTCGTGGCAGTGACAGGAGGAGCAGGGTCCTCTTTCCCGTCTCATCTGCTTAAAGCAGAAAGAGTTTGCACTCTCACAGCAGTGGTTGGGCAGTGGGCAGTGGCTGGTGCTGTGGTGCCTAAGGTCAGTTCTCCACTGGTGATGCTGGTGGTGATTTGGAAGGATCTGCAGGAGAAAAGGCCTAGCACCCACGGATGATAAAAGAAAACGAAGTCTTTCTGTTCACCTCTGTTACCTCCTGTTCACCTCTCTTACCTCCTGCACTTCCTCAGGCTTTGACTGTTCTTTGGGTAGTTGGAAAGGCATACTTATCCTGCCCTCAGCCCAGCACCTTGCATCATCTCCTTTTTTACAATGAGGTTGCTGAAACACTGGAAGAGACTGCCCAGAGAGGTGGTAGATGCCCCATCCCTTGAAACATTCAAGGTCAGGTTGGGTGGGGTTCTGAGCAACCTGATGTGTAGAAGATGCCACTGCTTATTGCAGGGGCTTGAACTAGATGACCTTTAACTGTCCCTTCCAACCCAAACTATTCCATGATCCCAGGACAGCTCACGTGCAGTTGATGTTGCTGAGACCTGGATGACCAGACTGAAGGGACACTAAAATAGCCAAAGCAAAAATTATTTTCTCTGACAGATGTGAACTACCTTTCTATGTAACAGAGAAGTTTCATGTTGATGGGGAAACCCTCCAGTCTGAATGATACCATTCAGAAACAGCCTTGCTTTGTTTTCCAAAGACTTCAGACATTTCTAACACACACAATCCTTGCTAAATTTTCCAAGCAAGTGACACATAAATAGTGATTTTCACAGAGAAAGAACACGTATTTTCCACTTCACTTACACCCTTTTTACCATGAGGCAAAGGAGCTCCTGCATTGATCGGCGGGGCACGCTCCTCCTTGTAAATGCTCCAGTGAGCCCAAAAAAACCTAACCAGTGAGAAGGGAAAGGCAGATGCATCACCAAATAATATAATTCTCCATAAATTTTCAGTACTTAGTGATTTATGTCTCTGAATAAAGCACATCAAGCATACTGGATGGCTCAGTGACTGTTCTGCAACAAAACGCTTTCCAGCTCCTTTTTCACATACTGTCACTAAATCTCATGGAGTATCTCACAGGAAAATGAGGTGGAATTGAAATAAATTGTCCTGGAGGCAGCTGCAGGCTCAAGGGTGTTTAATGTGTAAAAGACTAGAAAGCCTCACTTCACTTCCAAGATACACATTTGCCAAAGGTTTATTTCACAAGCGCTACATGCTGCTGTTATTATTTGTGTTGTTATCAGGCCTTAGATTCACACAGAAAATAGGACCTCTTTGAATCTATCACCTTACCACAAGAGAATAAGAAATGGTCCTGCACTGGGCAGCTTATGTTTGAAATGCAGAGAACAGATGAAAGGAGGAAAGAAAGGCACAGCAAGGTTCATTTACCTTCCTGAGTTCATGCAGCAGAGTATCAGACCCTAATTCACAGCCCTGCATCTGCAGGCACGTCCTGATCCTTATACCAGCTCCACATCCCCAGCACAACTTCGGGAGACATGGCTTGGCACTCTTTGCATCTCAGAATGAGTTATGGCTGGAATAAGGGATATAGCTGGGATTGAAACATGAAAACATGAGAGAGGAAATAATAAAAGGAAGGAGTGAAGGATAAGGAGCATGCTTTCAGGTGACTTGGCATCACAGGGATTAAAGGAGGGGGGGTCAGCTGATAAAAATAGACAGCAGTGCTGACAGTGCCCTGGCAGAGAACAGCACAGAAGGTGCCCAGAGAGAAGGAAGAGGTGTGAAAGGGCTGTCAAGCAGGTGCAGCGTCATGGTTAGTGAAAATAGAGGTGAAAGCTGGGGTGCAGTGGGTCAAGAAGGAGCAGAGGAGCTTGCAGACAGTGTGGGAACAAGGAGGAAGGTGACAGCTCTCTGAAAGTGCTGCAAGCTGAAGACTTAGATGAAGATTTAAACCAAGTTGCAGGGTAGATGGAGGATGGTACAGGGACAGACAGGCTCAATCCCATGGACACAAGGTAGCAGCAGCAAGAGGAAATGCAGCAATACTGCCAGGGATTCACAGAATCAGCCGTGTTGGAAAGGACCTCTCAGATCATCAAGTCCAATTCTGGATCCACTACCACTACAGTTACCAGACTATGGCACTAAATGCCACATCCAGTCTCATCTTAAAAACCTCCAGGGATGGAGAATCCACCACTTCCCTGGGCAGCTACTGTAGACTTCAGCTTGAGGAAATGCAGGAAAGGGCAGAGGACTGACAACTGTGGATGATGTTTTTACTTGTGAGAAAGCACATTTTTCCCTAAAACTAGTTGTAAGGCATAAAGGCAGGAACATTAAATGAGGAACTCCCCTCGCTGGGGGTATGAACACAGCAGTGAAGGCAACACAGCCTGGAAAACTCAAACTACTGCCTTTTGCCTGGCAGCCAGAACGATGCTTCTGGCCGGGTGTCGGAGCCCGAACTCCGTTTCTGTATCACACTCACTCCCGGAGCTGAAGGACGACCGGGAGGCGAAGGCGCTGCGGGCTGGTGTTGGGGCAGGGGGAACCCGAGGCAGGAGCCGCGAGGCAGCCCGAAGTCGTGCTTTTCGGTGAGGCCCACGAGAGGGAGCCAGGAGTAAAGGAACGGCGGCTGCCTCCGCCGCGGAGCCCCGTGTCCCGCCCGGCCGCGGGGAGGATGCGCCGGGAGCTCCGCGGGGATACCCGGACCCCTCACCCCGCGGGGATACCCGGACCCCTCACCCCGCGGGGACACCCGGACCCCCCACCCCGCGGGGATACCCGGACCCCTCACCCCGCGGGGATACCCGGACCCCCCACCCTGCGGAGATACCCGGACCCCTCACCCCGCGGAGATACCCGGACCCCTCACCCCGCCGGGATACCCGGACCCCTCACCCCGCGGCCCCACCACAGCGCCCCAGGCACGACCTGCGCAGCTGGGGTTGGCCGTCAAAGGGTTAACAACATATTTACACACGCGAGGACTCGCGGAATAGATTTTGTAGGGAACCTTTGCTGTGAACGACCAAACGTGGCGTTAAGGAGCGCAGGTGGACGCCTGTTGTCCTCGCCACTCTTCCCCCTGCAGCTCTGCTTCAGGTGTTCAAAGAAATGGGCCTTTGTCATCGCAAAGCGGTGGGATCTCATCCCCGTCGCCATGGCCCCGCTCCCGCTGCAGGGGCCTGCGGGTTGGGGATGGTCCCATCAGACACCTAAAGCCAGCATCCTCCCCTAGTCTGACACCTTGGAGGGAGGATGAGGAGGTGCGCCTGAGAAAGCTCAGCACTGATGGTGTGGATGAAAGCTGCCTCAGCACCTGCTGAAGTCTTCAGCACTCCTCACTTCACTGGGAAATAAATGAGGTTTGGACTTTCCCAGGGATGATCCTTTGAGCTCTGAACTCCCAAGGAAGGTGAACACATGCTTGTGGTTAAGCCTCTGTTTAAGCACTTTTCTGAGTCTGGTTATAGAGGTCAGCAAGTTGCAGTGGGAGACTTGGACCCAGAGGAGCTACATCCACTTATTTGGGGATCAGTTCTTGTGTTGCTGAAGTCTGTGGGAGTTGTGGTGTTGGCCCAGAGAGCAGGGAGGTCAGCAGTGCCTGTGAACCGCCCTGGGAGAGCTCCGAAACACCTCCTGTGCTGCAGCAGGGAAGCAGCAGCTCAGCTGATCAGAGTGAGGGAAACTCTTGAGGCTACATTAGTAAACTGACACATAGAAATTGCTGTTTTAAAAAGTGCCTACAAAAGGAAAATATAGTCCCTAATGAAAGGCAAATTAGTAGCAGGCTCTCTCTAGTGAGTGTTCAGGGAAAGTGTACAGGGCCTGTGTTGTTATTACTCTCCTGAAGCTTCCTACCACACTGAGAGAGACACAGCCAGGGCTGAATAAATAATACATCATAATTTTCAAGTCCCAGTGAGGTGACTCGGAGGCAGTTCAAAAGTTCAATGAATTATCAGTTCCTCTTGGGTTCATTATTTCTTTTGCAAAGGATGCTATCAATCTCTATAACTCACTAGCTACCAAAAATAATAATAAGTAAAAGATCATCATGTTGAAATATGTGTTGTAAAGCAGCATAGCAATTTGGAAGATTAATTCAGTCCAGAAGGGGCAATAGCTGCTGGCTAGAGATGGGCTGGACACCAATTACTGCTCTCACTCATTACTTTCATGGACAGAGATTGGGAAAACACCTGCAGTGCATGAATAATTCTCCTTGAGTTAATATGCTTTCATTCAGTGCTGATTAACTCTATTTATACCTCATCTATGGTGATGCGATCAATGTGATTCATTCCTTTATTTCTGTAACTCTCTGATAAACTGCATTTATTTGCCACCTCTGACCTCCTCATGTGCATGCTGCCCATTAATTCTTCTCTCAGCCCTGGCTGCTGCTGCCATCCCAGGCCTTCAGTAGCCATCAAACAGCTGCTTCTCATTTTCTTTCCTTCATTTAAAAACACCTGCTACAAAAATGTGGGTCAAGGGAGAAAAGAGACTGGAAATTTCACTATGATGATGGAGGAGAGGGGGTGTATTTTTTGCATGCAGTATTTAGTTCTGTAGGCTGCTTGTCCTATAGGGAGACCTGAAGGAGTAATGATCAAATGTGGCCTGTTCAGGGTATTCAGGCCTGAGAGACTGGCAGCTGCAATGTAAGGCATCCTGGCCATGCTTCAGTAAGCAAGGCATGACCAGCTTGAAATCAAATGTTGCCACTGGTGTCACTGAGGACTAGTCTATGTCATGTGAGTTTTCTTTTCCACTTTTATTTTTCAGGTTTATTTTAATTTTTGTTTCCCTAGCTTCTGCTCTGAGTCAGGGCTACAGGGTTCATGACCTGGGGTTTACTCTGGAAACACATTATGGTCAAACACTGTCCTCCTGAGGCTGGCAGGATGAAGACTGCAAAGAAATCTTGAGTGTATGAATTGTTCCTGCTTCTCTCCCATCACTGCCCAAACACAGCACTAAAATTTGTCTTGAGATGAGATGTAACATAAAAATACCTGACTGCTTGAAAGAAGCAGAGATGCCCTTTTGCTCCATTGGAAACGGAGATGCGTTGCCCAGTGGAAATGTTGGCTGGTAAAATATCTCACATTCACAATGGGAGCACAGGCCACAGTCTGAGAGCAAACTGGGGAAGTTTGACTTTAGTTGCTAAGAGTCATTCTAGGAACAGCTAGAGCTGAGCTGTGGATGGCCTGTATTTTTTGGTAATCTCCCTTCTATGTCTCCAAGTCCAAATATTGCAGCACTTGGGTTCCTAGTACAGCAAGCAAACATCTTAAAACTTTAAAATATTATGCTGAGATCATTTCAGATCATAGAATTACAGAATCATGGAGCAATTTATGTTGGAAGGAACTGCCAGAGATAATTTGGTGCAACCCCTCATTCAAAGCAAGGTGAACTTCAAGATTAAATCAGGTTACCCAAGGGCCTTTCCCTCCGGGCTTTGAAAATCACTAAGGTTGAAGATTACACAACTGTAGGTGACCCATTTCAGCATTTAACAACATTTGCTGTTCAATTTTTTTCCTTTTCATATAATATCTTATTTTTCAAACGTCCTTCCATGCTATCCTAGATCTAACACTTAGGACCTGTGGCATTTCCCATAAACGAGGCAGAAGGAAACTTGGTCTATCTGTTAAGCCCTGCCCATGCGCTCCCTGCAACACAAACATGTGCTTTCCTAGTGTAGGGCAGGCTGGATTCCCTGGAGGAGCTGAAATACCTTTTCTAATACCTGATTCCCATCACTGAGCTATGAATCTTTTTCCTCTGACTTTCTGAGGGCAGGTTCCTCATTTGCATTTTCCTTTGATCATTGTTTTAAAACCTTGAGGGATTCAGCTGCCTGCTCTGTTTATCTTGCTACCCTTTCTTCTCATTCAAGGTCTCCAAACACCTTCCCTAGGAGTGAGATAAAAGCTTGCAATGAGACCCTGGCCGTTTTGTCTAATTCCCCAGTCTGCCTGGATCTCGTCACCAGCCTTGTCAGGCTTAAATGTCATTGTACTTTTGTGTAGATGCTTCAAGATAACTCACTGTCCTCCTTCTCCCTGCATCTCAAACTACCCTTTTATTTCCAGTGTGTGCAAGGTCTTTCCATTTCTTTGTAGAGGTCTATGCTCAGCAACTCACTCTGCTCTGAAGGCACTTCAAAGCCAGGTCACCCTGCTCAAGCCTTTGGTGAAGAATTTGTTGTAAATGGCCTCTTGCCACTGATGGCTGTGGTTCAGGCAGTGTCTCTGCCAGTGCTTTTTGTCGTCATCAGGTACTCATCCCTTTGTGCCTGATACATGGAGGAGTGTGGGGACAAGGGGATCAGAGCTGGCAAGGGTGGGTTAAATCCACCCTTCATCGTGACTGTGGCACTGAGGGGTGTTCAGCTGCAGGGCTTGCTGGCTCCAGAACTCTCAGCTTTGTCCCCTCCCTGTAGGCTAGAAGGGAAGATCTCCCCTTACTGCTGCCCCCCTCTGCCCAAATCTGAGAGGGCCCCTGAGATGCCAGCTGGCCATTTGGGGAGAATGGGATGAGGCTTCAGTCCCGTGGATTAGGGCTGTTTTGTCATGACAAACTGCCTTTACCTGCTTTGCAGACAGAACATCGGACTTAGTCTCTCTTTGGCTTCTTGTCATATTTCAGTGTGAACTCTTTAATTTTGGCTCTCTTTGCTGAGGCTTCTCTCACTCGAAAGCTGTCTCAAGGCTCCCCAGAACCTATCCTCTCACACCAAAAGGGAGGATTAGCTCCAACAGCAACACTCCTTACTCCCTGCCATGGGTTCCCAGCACTCTTGTCCCCAGAGACTCCCAGTGCTTGCCCAGGCTGCCTGCTCTCAACATGGTGAGGCTGGCAGCAGGTACAGGTCAAATACCATTTGATTGTACCACTTTGTGGTGGCTGAGACCGGGACCTGCCACTTACTCCTGACCCAAGCAGCTCAGTGCCTCTTGCCAGTCAAAACAGCCCCAAGCCAACTAAGGGTATATTGAGCTGGAGATGCTCTCTGCCTCCAGAAGATCAGCAGGATGTCAGAGTTTTAAATAAGAAAGAGGAAGGTTCTTCAAATGAGCTTTTATAGCCCCACTGTTGTGTTTTGGCATGGCAGAGCAAAGTTTCAGGTGGAGGTGAGGTCAAATAACCACTGGCAGAACACTGGGTGGCCAGGTCAAACTTCATCAAACAACACTGAGATTTTTACTTGGCAAAAACACTGTAATTTGGAAAAATTCATGTAATTTGCTTTTCCCAATCTCGTTGTTGAAGGGAAGTCATCAGTACTGAGAGATGGTTAGATCTGAGAGGCGGCACAACAGTCCGCAGATGGACGGACATTGGAGTCAGGCTGTATGGGGATTAATTGCTGCGAGCCCAGAAAATAACCATAAAGGGATAACACAGCTGCTGCTGGAAAAAGCAAACCTCTTGGCTTCTTGCACCGCCTCACTCGCAATGTTCCCCTCCCCTCCATCCCTCGCTGCTCCCCGTGTGCTGCCATAAGGCACATCCTGGAGCTGTGGTTAATGGAAAAGTGATTTGTCTCATAACTGCAGCTTTACACAGTGTGCTACTGTGGGCGTTACAAATTGCTAAGCAGATTTAAAGTGTTCTTTGAGCTGCAAACTGCAGTGTTTCTCCACATAGTGATTATTATTCATCTTTTCCAGGACACTGTGGGCCTGATCCTGCAATCTGCACTCCTGTTAGAGTCGGTGCTGTGGGAGTGCTGCCGGTGTACAGACGGCAGGAGTAAGCCCCAATTAATATGGCCACAGGGAAGAGTGGGGCAGCAAGCCACCTTTTTTCCTTTCTTTTCTGCCTTTCCCCCTCCCCCTCACCCCGTGCATGTCTGTGGATTTATTCGTTCTGTGGCCACTTCTGGAGAAGTGTGTCCCAGTGCAGGCTACTGGCCAATGGAGCACAGGTGTGCTTGCTAGCTTCCAGGCTATCTGGGGACATGTCCCCTCCCACTCTGCACCATTCTTTCTGTCTTTCTCTTTGGTCAGATGACCAGAAAGTCTTTCTCAATGGAAATGTCATCCAGACCAGTTCACAGCCATCAGAAGTTTTGCTTAGGTGCAGTTGGTGTTGTCCAACACCACCATGTTTGGTTTAAAACAGGTGCACTTGTTATGCTGGTAATTCTGCTTCTTCCTCCTGAGCTGTGAACATGGTGGGAAGGGGCACAGACACAGAATTAAAATTCTGTGTCTGGAAAAGCAGGAGTTCTAAAAATGTGGGGAGTGTGTATGACTTGAGCCCTGACCCACACCAGCAGCCCTGTAGGGGCTGGTCCCCACTAATAGCAACACCCGTGGGATGCTGCGGAGAGAATTTATGGGTCTGTTCCCCCCCAATGTCAGTGTCTGTCCATGGACAATCTGGAAAAAGCCTCTGACCCTCACTGACCCTCTTCTTCTGGGGTAGACAGCTCAGTGCTCTTCTAAAGGAGAAGGTAACTCTCCTCCAGTGACTGGCCCACTGTGCTCTCCCTGCCTGGAGGTGGTGGCACCAACGTGGTGAGCTGCTGCTGCACTTCAAGGAGCATAAAGCCCAGGACTGGTGCTGCAGCCCAGTCCCATGGGCTGTCCCAATGGTCCTTGTGTCAAAGGAAGGTGGCTGCTGCTGCAGGACATGGCAGCAGGGGGTGGTGTGTCTGTGTCCCCCATTACCTCCATCCCAGGATGCAGACCTTGCATTAGGTTCAGCTGATGAGTGTTGAGGCAACAGTGAGCCTCATGGTGTGAAGTGTTCATGGAAACGCACGTTGCTAAGCAAAGAGGATATTGTGCTTTGTACCAACTAGAGTGTTTTCAGCTTGTGAGATTTTACATGCCTCAAGGAGCGTTGTAAGAGCTGAGTCTTGGAGCTGCAAATGTATGGTCTTGGAACCAAGGGATGAGCTGGAGCTGTCCCACCAGGAGGAGCTTATGAATGTGTCTGTGACACTGGGACACTTGGGTGTCCTCAGCAAGGGCTCCTCAAGTCCTGCTGGGTTTTGGACAAGAACTTCAACCACGCAGGGAAACCTTTGCCTCCTTGCCCCAGATCCCAGCTGCACAGGGTGATGCCTGTGTAAAAGCAAACACCTCCTCCTTACTTCCTTCTGAAACCTTTCTGGGAATTTTTATGGTCTCTAGAAAGCCATGACAAATCTCCTGTCCCTTCCTAAGGGGGCAGTGCCAGCCAGGAACACCTTAGGGAGTGAAAAACAGTGTCAAAAATGTAAAGAAAAGCAAGTGGAGAAAGGTCATGATTAGTTGCTTTTCTGCCATGTGCATGTATAATAATGAACCTTGGGAGTGAGGCCATGTTAGTCCTAATTACAGCTCTTTAAATATTTATATAGCTTAATCTGCTCGCCTTGCTCTTTGGCATGGTCCAACATATCTGTAGGGCTGACCTTTCCAGCTCAGCCCCATTTATGTATTTCACAGGCCCCTGGGTACCTACTACTTTGCTTTGTGTGAGGTGGGGAAATACATCACACCAGAAGAGTAAACCCCAGGTAATATGAGTACAATGTTAAATAAAAGCAAGAAGTACAGATGTATTGTTTTGACTGCATAACAGGGTCCTTATACAATCTCCTATTTCAAAGTCACTTATGCAGATTCTTAACTAATGCAAAACTGCAGATTTCAGGAAAATTAGCCATTGGACATGCCCTGAAGAATCAACTAAGACAACCACGCTTATTTTCCCATGTGACCTCCATCAAATTGTAAATTATATCTTCAGCGGTAACAGACTAGTACATTAACCTCCACTTTCACCTCTCAATGCTTCATTACAACAGATCTGTTTAGATATAGTGGGAATGGCTGGGAGATAGATGAGATGCTCATGGCTATGATGTGGAATTAGTTGTGTAACCAATCTCTTCTTCAGCCCTTTTCTTGAAGTCTTTCTTCAAATACCTTTCCTTCAACATACCTAGGGATCCCAGGCTGATTTCCAAAGAACTATTCATAAACTAGAGGAGTGAAAATCCAAACTTATGTTAGTTAATATCCTCCAACCTTGGATCATGCCCATTCCCCATTCTGCACACTGTGGTTAAATCCATGTAGTAACTGTCTCACAATGAGTCTGTGAGGAATTTGGCGAATTATGGACAGTCTATAACACCACCACTGAAATGGCAATCCATACGTACAGCAGAGCTGGGCAGCTCTGAGGATTTTGGTCACCTTGGCATTTGAAGAACCTGTGGTGTAGCATACTTAGTCCTGAGCACCCTTATGAGCCTGTCATAGAAGCAAAACAACCTCTTATTGCTTCCACAAAGCCCTCATTAAGGAGATGTTACACCAGAGGAACTAAATTAGCTTGCATAGAGAGTGCCTGATATCCTCATGCTTCTCACTTCCATACCAAATTTGCTGGCTAGTCTAGGTCTGAAATAAAAAATAAAATCAGGACAGGGACCAGGGACCATTCTCTATCCCTGAAGCCAAGTGGCTCAAATTAGCCATTTCTAGTCCATAACATAACTGATTCTGGGTCTCATCTGGTCCCCCTCTGCTGCCCCTGTGGCCTTAATACAGTATTACTAGAATTATCTTTTTATTTCTTTTTCTCCTCAATTTTAAGTGTCTGAAATAGTATTGCAGTTGAGCAGGGTGATATTTTATTTCTATGAAAATGGGGTATTGAAGAAGTGTGGCATTGTGTGGGGAGGATGCTGCTGAAGTTGGTGCAGCCTTTCCCTGACTCTTGTTTGGGAATGGTGCTCAGTGCATACTGCCCTCCATGCCATGCCATGCCATGCCAGGGCACTGGCTGGCACCAGGACAGGGAGGAAGACAATGATTAAACCTAAATGTTTGCTCATGCCAAGGCCCCCATAAGAAACCTCCACGAACAGGTGCTTGTTGACTTCACAGTGAAGCTGGTTGGTCTCCACAGCTCCTGCTTTCTTCAGGACCTGAATGTCTCTTATTGAATGAGTTAGGTTCAGCCAAACAAACCTGAGGCCAGGCTCTGGGGTACCTTCCTCTGAACCCCTAACATCCCCAGGCTGGAGGCACTGCAAACTGGGGGAGTCTGAAAGATGTATTTGGAAAGTTGTTTTGTGGGCTAAGCAGCCTTCAGGTCTTTGGCCCAAATTTCCTGAAACTCAGAGGGAAGGGAAGGCAAGAAAAATGTTCTTTTTGGTGATCTTCATCCAGCTCTGGTACCAACATTGGCACTTATGCTGGGTTTTCAAATATTAACCAAGTGATACTGCTCCTTACTGGGACTGACCTTCTTGGTACCCATGTGAGCACACCTCAGCTCCAGCAACACCCTGACTAGATGCCAGCTCTGTGGTGCTGTCATTTCCCAGTTCTTGCAGTGTGTTCATTTAGCAGCACTGCACAGCTCCCCTGAGGACCCTGCAGGGGCCTGACGAGGCCAGAGCTGCACATTCACTCTCCCTCTGAAGAAGCATCACCAGAACGAGGAGTGTCACAGGAAAGGGGTGGCTCTCCTGGAGCCAGTGCAGAGCTGAAGGAAAGCAAGACCACTCTGGCAGGCAGACAATGATCCATTCTTTATTTGACTTACAAGGAGCTGGACTATATTTCTGCACAGCTGATATTATAGGTGTGCTGTACAGATTACACTGCCAGACAGGACAGTGGAGGGACAGACTGTTTTCTCAGAACCACCCTGTTGCCAGTGAGGAACAAGACAAAAGCAACCACCAGCAGCTTATTTTTGTTACCTTAGAAGTGCTCCAGGGTTTGCCAAGGTGGACACTAACAGAGGCAGCCAGTGATGGGCAAAGACCTACTAGATTTGAGCAATGGACTCAGATGCTTTGAGAAGAGCTTCTGTCAAACACGGTGCAGAGACAGCCTCCAGTAGTATATGTGTACAGATACACATAAATTATATCAAATATATTCAAATACTGAGACAGTGCATGAAACCTCTGTTCTCCAGGTATTGACTCTTTATTTGCTTGGCATTCAACGCTCTTTCCTTCACACACAGAATGCTAAAATCGTTAAGGTTGGAAAAGTCCTCTAAGATCAATGAGTCCAACCACTAACCCAACTCCACTGTCTTCACCACTAAACTGTGCCCCAAGTACAACATCCCATTTCTTTTGAACACTTCCAGGGATGGTGACTCCACCACAACGCTGGCCAGCCTATTCCAGTGCTTGACTACTCTTTGAAATGTTTCCTAATATCCAACCTAAACCTCTCCTGGTGCAACTTAATGCCATTTCCTCCTGTCCTGTCACTTGTTACCTGGGAGAAGATACCAAAATGCCTTGCACAACTCAAAATGAAGTCGCTCAAAACTTAGAGGTTTTCTGCCTCCTACCACCACCCTGCAGCCATTAGCCAGGCTCGCTGCCCTTGCATCCCATTCCCGTGTTCCTGGCAGTTTGCTCAGCTGTGCACACTCACAGCAGCTCACACAGTGCAGGGTTCATTGACCAGCAACATATTGGTTAAATAATTAAGCACATTGTGAACCTTGTATGTGTATAATAGTGATACATCCCGGGCAGAAAAACTCTCTAAGAAAGGTTCTCCAGCTCGTTATTTCACTCAGCTGACGAAGGTGAGCTATCTGCCTTTAGCTTCTGCAACTGAACTCCCGAGGCTGATCAAGGTGCAGGCAGATTCTGGGGTGCTCTGAAGTGCTTAGGAAAACCTCTGTGAAACTCAGTAAATTTGCAGTGCACTTGTGCTGCTCTGTAGGTGCTGTATAAGGGAAATCAAAACCCAGATGGCACAGCACACCTCTGCAAGGCAAAGAGAGCTGGGCTCTCCTCTTCCGCTCCTGCAGGCACGAGGAGAGCTCATCTGGCAGATGCTGGCTCCTGGTGTGGTCCTGGCATGACCATTTCCTCTTCAGACAAGACCTATTTGGCTCTTGGGAGTTTGTACCAATATGATGTACCAGCTACCCAGTGTTGCCCCATGTCCTCTGACATTGGAGGTGAGGGCACCACTGAGCCTTTGCCATAGGGATCTGTCCCTGAGGAACTGAGGGGTAAGCATTGCCTCCTCCTGAAGGGAACTGAAGAGTGGGAAGAAAGGAGGTGAATGGCATTCCTGAAATGTGGGAAAAGAAACATTTTATCATGGTTGCCATGGAAACTGGGAATGGACAATAAGCACTTAGATACTTTATCATTTCCCTCAGCACTTGTAGCACACAACCTGTATGAAAAGAAGCATTATCCTGTACAGGGGGGCTGGCAGATACCTGAATGGGAAAAAACTGGGAGAGAATCTGTGCCAGGGCTGACTGAACACATCTCAGCAAAGGGGATGCAGAGACAGCAGGCAGATGACACTTCCTGAAGTGCTCCCATGGGGCACCCTGGAAAGAAGGATTATATGGGCAGTGCAGAGTCAAACATCTTGGGAAATGGGATTTGCCACAGAGAATCCCATGTAACCCAGGGCACATACCATCCTGGGGCTCTCAGCCCCACCTGGGCACCTTTTGGTATCCTTAGTCAGACCAGGCATCTCATTCACAGCTGATATGTTTGTGTGCTTCCTCGCTGCAGTCTTTGGGTTTTTATTCAACACATCATGTATCACTTTCCTCACTCAAATTCATTTTGGTGCCTTTGAGTGGAAAAGGTCACGTACATCCAGCTCAACCCCTAAATGACAGATCATGCCCACACACCATCAGTACTTCAAATGGGAAGACATTTCCTTGGTTACAACACTTTCACAGGCCAAAAATCACTCTCTTTCCTCAGCACCCCAAAATCCAGTTATGTTGTGGTCATGACTATTTTGGTCATTTTGCAGAGATCCTTTCCCAATTTGACTAAAACATTAAGTTTCTTCCTCCTGCTCCCACTCACATTCCTGCTCCAATATTTCCTTCAGGATGTCTCTCTTCTTATGGAGGTGCAAAAAAAATGCAGGCACTTATCACATGAGGCACATCATGATGAGAAACACCCACCATTCCCATGAAGTAGCACCTCCCTCCTATCCATCTTCCTCAAGGACATGCCAGTAATCATCTGCAGCCACTCTGCACAAAGCTAAATAATTCTTCCTTCATGCCCAAACCAGCAACAAAGAGCCTTCTTGGCCAGAGAAACAGAGCATACACTGAATCCAGATGCCCAGAAAAAGAAGAGGAACCATAATGTTCATACCATCTCTACAAGCAAATAGTCCCTCTGCATTCTGCACCCAGACCTGTTTTTTGCAACGACACAGCATCACAGACCTTTCCACTTCCCATTGCTGCCAGTGAATATTTTATAGTGACCAGTCAGCCTCTGCAAACCCATGGAAAATACCTGACTCTGCTGGCAAAGACCAGGCGTGACTGTCATTTACAACCCTTTAAAGCCAGCTCCAACTCTCGCACATTTCCAAGCTTATGACATGATGGAGCTGAAACCTCCCCATTTCAAATCCCTGTGACAACATTTGCCGTAGCTGATCTTCCAAACCCAGCTGGTGAGCTCTTGATCAGCAGTAAGATGCCAGAGGTAATGGTGGCATGGACATTCATGGCTATGCTCTTCTCTTGTAGCTCTGGGTTTTGTGACCACTGCCTGTATCCCAGCAGTTGTTGCTGCCTACATAAGCCCTGAAACAAAAATTTCATCAGGTATAAAGGTTTCAGGTAAGTGCTCCACAAAATTTGATCTCATCTTCCTACACCATCATTTCCTACAGCTGTATCACCTCAGTATCCAGTGTCTTTGGAAACCCCAGAAGTAAGTTCTTCTGCTTGCCCAACTACAAATGCATGTGCATAATCCCATCCATATTAATGAATCTCATAATCATAGCACTTAGCAGCATGTCCTCCATCTGCTGCCCAATAGTAATTTGAAAATGGTGCCAGGAACATTAATGGATGGTAGGAAAGGATGTGAATCATGGGAGTTTTGTGGTTTAATAGACTTAACTCTCCAGACCAGTATTGCTGTAGTTTCAGAAAGTACCATCAGTAAATTTGTAGAGCAAGGGACCTCAGGGTATCTCTCAAGTACTGAGAAAATAGTATATCCACAAGGATTGTCAAGAGAAGACTATTGTAACAAGGAGGGTGGACCAGGGAGTTCAATGTAGTTTGTAAAATGCATGTGTATATAAATATATATATATATATATACACACACACACAAACTGAAAATATCATCCCTGGATAGACATGGCCAAAGCTCTAAAAAAGTCAATGTCACTTCTGGATGGACCAAGGACATCCTTCAAAATTTAGAGATATATGTATATACTAGAGAGGGACAAAACTGCAACCTGTTTTCCCAGCTGGTAGCTGGGAATAAATCTGGAATAGTTGTTTTTCCCCACTGAGCTATATGACTATATTGTGATGGGTGTTTCATTTGAATCTACTCTTTTATGGTGGAGAAAAACATACTTCAATTGACTTTCTGTGAGATAAAGCCTCTCTCTGGCTATATTAAAATATGTACTGGCCACAGCAAACATGACTGGAAGCAAAGGTCTGTAGAGAAATAATATTCTAGATAAATGCTTGGATTTTGCCTGACACAGCACCAGGATGAATGAGCTGCTGTTAGGTTGAATTCTTTTCTTGTTACCAAGCAGGTCTCCCAGTAGCACTTGCAAAGATAAGGAGATCAGATCTCCAAATTCAGGGTGAAAGCTGATCACTAAGTCATGATGGAAATTATTCTCTTGCTTTCAAGGTATCAGGTAGTGGCCATTACTGCAGGCTATTGTGTCAGTTTGGAGACACATAAAATACCCTGTTTTCTTCACCCTTAATACCAAGATTGTTGCCATCCCATTAATATGCCCTTTTTATCTTTTCTTCCTTTTCTTTCATTTGATATGTAATGCTACACTTTGCTTTGCTCGGTACTTTGCTGTGTAACCTCCATCCCAAGGGGAACACAAGTGACTGGGGGTCATATTTGTTTGGTAGCAGGTCTGGCAGCTGATTGTCATCCAAGCTGTCCATGCAGGATATGGCTGGCACATAGTGATCTTTGCCTCGTAAATCTGAGGTCTCCTCCTCTGTCACATTTTTTCTCAACAGAGATGTGTGTCCTGCGAACACATTTCTGTGCATCTGAATCTTTTTATGGATTTGCTTTGACTGTGTTCCTTCCTTTTTTTGTGTTTGCTTTCCACAGTTATCCTAGGGAACACATTTTCTGGAAAGAATACTCACCAAGTGTGAATTTAGCATGAAAACACATTTCAAACTCATAATAACAGCCACTTACATCACAAAATAATTCCAGAAAGTTACACTCACCCACTTGGGAACAGAAACTCATCACATCATCAGAATATCAACATCTCCCAAGGAACTGGCCACAAATGAGACACAGAGCACAAATTATTCCAATAAATTATTTAGCAAATAAGTCTGAGCAATAGGTCCATATGTAAATATTGTGATCTCTTCTCAGATAATCTATGAAGATAAATGATTTAGCTATGTGTCAGATGAATTATTCAGCCAAATACTTGGAAAATAAGTGAGATGCAAAACATTTGCTCTTAAAGAAGTCTTTTTAATCAACTAATCTTGTCGGTTTCTGACACAGGAAAAATGGAAAGAGAATGAAGCAGAACAGTTTCTTCCTGAAGAGCATTGATTATATGTCAGCAACATCCTTGTTTTAAATCTGGAGAAGTAGTCTTTGAATGCTAGTAACTTTCTTAAATCTTGCTTTGAGTCTGAAAAGTTATGCATGGTGTCCAGACAGTACATCTCAAAACTTCTGCTGAGATGCTCAAGGTCACAATCAACATGTTTCTCAGAGAGATTCAAGAAATCGGCAAAAAAGGCCCTTCATGCGGCTCTGTTTGTTTCCTCTGTTGGATCACAAAATATATTTCCCTCTTCTTGCACCTTTCCTGAGTTATACCACAGCACCCCAGCAAGGGAAAGATGAATACGTCTAGTGACTCTCTCTTTCAAAACCACATTGAAATGCTTCTCCAAGAGAAGCAGCCTGCATCCCCCTTGAGCAATGAAGTCTGCCATCTGGTAGGTTTGTTCTTTATAGTCATTTAGAGGATATTAAATCTTCTTTTGTATGCAGAGAATTAGGTGGTGGAAGGACTTGGCATTCTATTGAAGAACAAAAAAAAAAAGGAGAAAAAACAGTTCATAAAGGCATTGTGTCCAGAGAAGAATATTAGAGAGGCATTAAGTAGAAAGACAAAAGGGAAGCTAGCATCAGCTCCTTTGAAAGCTGTAAATCAGTCTGACTCCTCGGGTGGTTGGTTAAGTTCATTGTTAGTTGAGTAATTATTATCCTTCGTTAGAACCTAAGTTTCTAAACATATTTTGAAACAAAATCATCCAAAATGAGCTGCCAGAAAGATCTAATGGTGTCAAGGGGGAGTCATGGAAAAAATATGCTCAAACAGAGCCTCTAAAGAAAACTGTAGCTTTTCATTTACATTGCTAATTTGCTTATCTTTGGAAAATTTGGACTTTTTCAAGATTTTGTCATTGGTCACTGAGTGAGTGTTGTGGGTATCAGGTCCCTAAGGAAGAAAAAGTCTCCAAACAAGGTTTTTGGTATTCCTTGGAGATTTTCAATGACCCTCTAACCTGAAGCCTAATGGATCGGGCTAATGCTTCCAAATCTTTTGTTTCAGCAGGTGCCAGGAGTGTTTGCCTGGGTGGAGGTCCCCTTCTGTGAAGTGGAGGCTGTTGGCAGACTCTTCCAGCTGGAGGGATCAGGTAAATCCCAACAAAGAGTCAAGAGCTAACAAATCTCTGGGCACGCTAAAAATTCAGAAGATTTGTGCAGGGTCGGATAATCTAAACCAAATGCTTGCAGTGATTGATGGCATGCTATTGATTGATTGATTGATTGCAAAGACATAGACCAGCAGCTTCCAAAACAGGCTTCACAAACCTAGAAAGTTTAAGCAAGGCCATAAACCTAAGTTAGATTCAAGTTAATTTTTTTTTAATGCTGATAATTGTTGTGGCTTCAAGTATTCTGCCTGCAAGTGGGGATTCAAGAAAGAGAAAAGTTAAGAACATTGAGCTAGACAATGTCACCACAAAACACAGGAGAGCCCTGAGATTGAAACCCATAGCAGCATCTGCACTGGGGAAGTGTCCAGCGCCACACAGAGCAGTCCTGAGCTGCTACTCTCTTAGTAGCAGAAATCAGGAGTTCCATTTTGTGCCATCCTGTAGTCTCACACTTCAAACTCACCCAGCCTTGCAGGACACAGCTGGCCCAGCCACCTACTTGGGACTACATAGTCACCTCAGGGCTCATGTAGGTCAGGAACTCTCTAAAGTGGAAATTCAGGTGTTCTTGAACCATGGCAAAAATACAAAAAGCCCTCAGAAAAACACTATACATCCCTGTGAAGTGCTGACCAAGCACAGGCAGCACCTACACCACAAAGTAGATCCATGTAAGCCAGCTGGAACAACCAGATGTAAATTGGAGGAGCCCTCTGGCTCACATTGCTACCTGTAGGAAAAAATAACCCTGTAACCAGCAGCAGCAGCAAATCTCCAAACCCCTCTGCTATTTCTCCAGATTCACAGTCGGTTTCCTACCAGACTCATGTGTCAGCAGGTCATAAAAAGTTTTAAGTCGCCTTTTCTTTTTCTGGCGTTCTGGAAGAAGTTGTACTAACAATGAGCCACTGCCTGACAGCTCTGAATCCCAAGCTGTTGGGATACAGTGTGACTTCCAACATATTGCTTCCAGCCCCCACCACCCACAGGGAATGGCCTGGCAGGGGGAGCAGCACAGCCTGTTAGGAGGAGCCTTCAACAAAGAGATCCCTTATTCCCTGCACTCATCGAAAGGGCAGCACCCACATCAGGCGATGCAAAGAAGCCAGTTCAGCTTCTGGCAGGTCAGGAGGTCAGAGGAATGGGGATAACTTCACACATGTTTTGTGCTGCATGGCCCAAATGGAATGAAATGTGGAATGAAATAAATATACCACATCCGGAAAGGATGGAGGGTTTTTTCACCTTGAACTGCAGCTTCAAATCCATGCAGGAAAGCTAACCCTAGGGGGCTGGAGGAGGAAGAAAAAAAATTAAACGCCACCAACTGCTGTCATTGGATCTGGCTTGGCTCCAAGGTCTGTCAGAGCTGAGATTGATTAGGATATATGGTATCCTGGAAACAGTCAGTACCTTCAGCTGATTATAAAGCCATTTTAATTGTCTTGCTACCACCATGGCAACCATACTCCCAACCACAGCCTCCAGGAGTGGAGATGGACTATTGGAGGACAGTCCTGTGCCTATAGACCGCATCTGACTTATGCAGTGATTCAGATAGAAAAAACCTTGCTCCAATACCAGAAGGAACCACATTTGGAGAAGAAAATTAAGCCAACACTATAATACATAGTAACTCTTTATCATAGCCAACATATAGCCTAATAATTTAAATGGACATTGGGTATTACAAAGGGAGGCCCCTGTTACAGCAAACCCAGCAGATCTCATCCCACAAACAACCCCTGCAGATCTCATCCCACAAACAACCCCTGCAGTGTTGCACACTCACGTGTGGGGTAGGCAGGGTCACATTCCCTGTGCAGGGGCAAGGGATGAAGATGTGTGGCCTGGAAGGTGTATCAGGGAGTAAAGCTTGAAGGGATGGGAAAGCGTATAAGTAGGAGCTCTGCAGCCAAGGAACAATGGATGTTTTAATAAAAAGAACTCTCCTCCTTCTAGTAGGTTTTTGATGTTTAGTATCAGAATGCTTTGTGTGATTCTTCATTATTTCCCAGCCCGAAGCCCTGGCACCTGAAGCCTCTGTGATTCCCATGCTCAGTGCATGTTAATACATCTTGCCTCCTCTGGTTCAAACAGTACCACAGTGTGACCAGATTTTCTGACCCAAAAGCCCTTGTATTGGGTGGGAATCGATCCCTTTAGCTGCTGCCTGATTTGTGTGAGAGCTGAGCCTGTCACTGGCCAGCTCATTCATGTCTGCTTGGACTGTGCTGCGTGGGTTTTCCTCCAGGATATGTAGCCATAGGACTCTATGTATTACGAGATGCTTCACAAAAACACCTTTTAAAATAATCAAGTATCTGTAAATGAATTGGAAACTCTACTCTCCACTGTTTCTGCAAGGACATTACTCAGTCAAATGCAACCAGAAAACTGAAGGATTTTCAATCAGAACTGGAATGATTAATTGTCTTGGAGCACTCACAGGTGACATGAACAGCGAACAACAAGGTATGACATCTCACAATTCACAAATAGAGGTGTGTCCAGGAACCACACCGATCCACAAAGGGGAAAGAGATGGGAGAAGAAAGGTCAAATTTACTACATTAAATTCACAAGGTTAATAATAATGCCCCAGCATCATGCATATTCACCTGATTCCTTCACTTCAGCTGAGCCAGCACTGCTGTCCCTGATTCTGATGTTACCCTACAACAGAAGCAAACGAAATTAGTTCCTTTTAATCTACAGCAAAAAAGGTTTGTGGTAAGACACACCATTATAGAGGTTCTGTGTGGATGGGCAGCGGCCACTGGTCAGCTGAGGCACTGACTTAAGGCACACAGAAACAGCACGACACACACCAGAAGAAGCAAGGTGACAGCTGTATTTCTGGCACTCAGCTCTACAGGCAGATATGGAAGATGGGCACGTGTGTGTGCAGGTGCTGCTGTAGACATCCAGCTGTGGAAATTGCATGTCTAACCTGGGTGCCTTTGGACATAATAACAAGTCAGATTTTGTCAGAGGCTCAAGGCAGGGGCTTCCCTTCTGCAACACGACCCTCTGGCACTGGGGGCTTGCACGTGGTCCCCTCCCAAGAATCTGGAGGTGGCATGTGCAGCTGGTGCCACCCCGGGCCTCAGCACTGGCACGTCTCACTGAGCATCTTGACTCTGGGTTTTCATCTGGATTTGGTGTGCAAACTGAGTGGTCTTCCCACAGCAGTCTTACCCTGGATCTGAAAATGCAACCTTCTTCTCTTGAAGCCAATAACTACTTCCATGAGATATATTAAATAAAGGCACCTATCCAATACTTGTGGTCTCCTGGCATAATTAATCATGAAATTAAATTCAGTCTGTGCAGTGTTCAAATCAGTTCCACAGGAATAACCCTGGTTGATTGGCACTTAGCCTGTTTGTCATCAAAAAAGCCTTTGCCATTACAGCCTATTTTAGAAACTGCAGTGGGCTTCAGAAACAACCAGTATGGGGCTTCCAGGAGCCCACACAGCGGATATCCCATCCACATCCTCTGCTTTCCCAGCTGGTGTCTGATCAACTTGCCCATGGAGGGAAGTGAATTCCTCACTCAAGGCCTCAAGAGTTGGAAACACCACTCTGAAGCTCTCCTGGGGAGCACCAGGCAGATGCTGGTTGCTTCTTCTGAATGTTTTCTCTATCTGCCATGGGCACATCTTGAGCTGACAGAGACATGGGCCGTATCACAAGTGTTTGTGTGAGAAAAGAAGGATCCTGTTTCCTCACCAGACACGCGGTAAACACACAGTGGAGGTATTTCTACGAGAGGACCATCAAAAAACACCTGGGGATTTCTCATGATCCAGAGAGACCCCAACCATTCCCTCTGGCTGTCCGTAACTTTCTCGTTATCGTTGCTGCTCTACCTGGGTAGTGTCCCAGCTGGCTGCTCTCCATCAGTCTCATCTAGCAGCTGCTCACTGCCCAGTGACATCCAAAGAAAGGAAGAAAGCTTCTGACTGGTGCCCATCCCTCAAAGGCTTCAACATGCTGGTGGGAAGGAAGGACAGAGATGCTCTGAGCTGTACCTGTTACCTGAAAGCCTCTCAGGAAGAGGCACAACTGCTGACTTCCCCACAACATCTCTGTGAGGAGCAGGAGCAAAGCCCCAGCACACTCCGGTCACCATGGGGGCTGACAGAAAGCAGAATGCCCCACAGTGCCCACAGGGTTGGGTGCAGCCCTTGTGTGCCACTGAGGCATATTCTGCCACTCAGGACCAAACAGATCCTATGGTGGAGACAGAAGCTTGCTCTTTTCTTTCTTAAGGCCACAAAACCAAAATGAATAGTTTTTGCCACAAAACTCAGAATAGCTTTAAAACATTTGGTTTTTTCTGACAGCAGTCACTGCCTGTCTCTGCTCTCCACCTTGTCTTTTGCAGCTCCTGGTGAAGCAGCTTCACAAAAGCACAAGCAGGAACCAGCTTGTGGGGAATAGAAGGGAAAGCAGAGGGAAAAGTCCCTTGGAGGAATAGCACTGTCCCCACCAACCTCCCTGCAAGATTCTGGTGCCCTTAGATACAGGTGGCAAAAGCAGTAGCAGCCATTTCTCTGTTTGAGACAGTGGAGTAGTTTGTCCAGCCCCATATCCGGATCCTGCCTCTCCCAGCCAGCACCTGCACTGCACAAGGGATACCACCCTGATGGGGTATCCAGGGACCCTAATATCTCCCTGGGGATCTGGTCCCAGGAACATCTTCTTCTAAAGATGTCCTCCAATTCCTGATGTTATTGGGAAGTTGGTTTTAGCATCCACATTATAAATCTCCCCTTGCAGTGGTTCTGTCTTCAGACAAGAATAACTCATGAGGCTGGGAACAAAACTGTCAGAAACAACTGGCTAGCCCATTGCCACGTGTTCATTCTCAGAACACTGGGCCTTTACACACTAAAGCTATATATTGAACACACAGGATTAAACTGATAGTTATGTTTAATGCACACTTGCAAAAGGAGCATGTGAAAAGCATGGAGTGTGTAAAAGCTCACAGTTCAGGAGCAGGTCCCAAAGGAGAGCCTACAAAACTCGTTCTTGGGTGTTGAGTTGGGGTTCATGCCCAAAATCCTGGCACTGGAAAATAATCCAGAAGACACACTCCATATATAGAGAGTGTACACATATTTATATATATCCTTTGGAAGGAAGCTGCCTTCAGTCCCACGTGGGTTCACTGGGCACAAGCACAGATTCCTCCTATCCACCATCCTGAGTGCATGAAGAGCTGAATGCAGCTGTGCCAGCACTGCCCCACTGCCCTAATTGAATTACCTTCCATCACTGCCCACAGAAACAGGCTGGATCTTCCCTTAAATCAGCAGCAGCTGACATTTTTCCCCCCACCAGCCAAGCATGAATCACCCTGAAATGGAAGTCAAGATCCTTATTTCCCAACAACTCAGTGTTAGATGGAGCAGAGGAGCTTGAAAAGGATGTTACACATCACCTCCTTTTCCTCTGCTCCAGCACCAAGCTGTGTTTCCCTTGGACGCTCCATGCACCCATCCATGCATGCTGCCATTCATTTTTCAGGACATCACCCAAACCAAATGCTAGAAGGGCCTCTCCTAGTCAATATCCATCTGCCCTTCAGTGCTGCTCCATCGTGAACTTGTGTGCTTGTGCTGGAAATGCCACTCTGGGGAAAGGCATCGAAGGAAAGGCCTGTTCTGGGAGCTGTGGCACATGTCCCTCCTTGGAGCCCTATGTCCCCCAGCGCTAAGCAAAGAGGGGACCCCAGGGGCTGCACCTCTGCAGCCTGAACCCAGAGCTGCCATCACTGGATTTGCAGAGGCAGGAAGACAAGTCTGGGCCTTCCTCACACCCCTCAGCACCTGCACTTGAGCTGCTTCCCGGGAGGATGCCCAGCAGCAGGGAAGACCATGCTCCTCTGTACATACACATCCCTCCATCACTGCTCCCCAGGCTGCTGCCACCAGAGTGGCTTCCCCCACTGCGGGTGATTTCTGCCTCTGTCTCCAGCACCACCAATACAAGCAGAGCTGCAGATGCCCCCCCTGCAGCCTCTCTCCAGCAGCTTTGAGGTGGGCTCCTGCCAGGCCCCTGGCAGGAGGGAGCCCCTTATCACAGCCCTGGCACAGGCTGCCTGCCAGCCCCGGCTCTGCAGCCCCTGTGGGTGAGGTGGTGGGATGCTGTGCACGGCAGAGCAGGGACGGGCAGGGGCTGCAGTTGGGTAACTAACCCCAGGGTGGAGAACCCGCCCCTCCCCTCCCCCCGCAAAAAATGAACCCCTCCAAAAAGAACCACAAAAAAGTTTGCGCCTCCTGAATTCGACGTTTTCTCAGCAGGGGCTGCTGCAGGGACGGCTCGGGAGCCCCGCGTGGGGATCCACGCCCGTGAGCAAAGCAAGGGCGGGGGGAGGGAGGGAACTGCTCCGGGGAGTGACCCCTCCGGGACCTCTGTCCCGCGCTGTGCGGAGCCGGCACCGCGCGGGGGTCGGGGCTGTGCGGGCCGTCGGTTCCACGCGCGTCCGCAGTAACTGTGGACAGCGCGGGGGCCGCCGGCACCGCCTCCCCGTGGGGCGGCCGAGCCGAGCCAAGCCGAGCCGGGGGCCGTGGCTGCGCCGCCCCGCCGGCGCTGCCGGGGGAGTGGTTTCCCCGCGCTGGCGGCGGCGGGGCCGGTCTGCGGGCGGGGAGGTGCCGCGGCGGCGGTGCCAGCGCCCGGCCCGGGAGGATGCGGACGCGCTGACGGAGCTGCCGGCTCCCCTCTGCCGCCGTGCATGGGCGGCGGGCGGCTGCCGCCTCGCCTCGCCTGCCCCGCCGGTGAGCCGGGACGGGGGCGGGGGGTCTCCGCCGGGATCGGGGGGTGGTGCGGAGAGGGGAGAGGGGGAGAGCTGCCACCTGTGAGTGCCCCGCTCGCAGCCCCGCGGGGGGACGGGCCGCCCGCGGCGGAGCCTGGCGCTGGGGCGGTGGGTCGGGTCGGGTGCGGGTGCGGGTCCGGTCCGTGCGGGGCGGGGCGCCGAAGGGGCACGGGAGCCCCCCGAGGGCCGTCCCGCTGCGGGTCCGTGCGATGCGGGTCGGGTCGTGTCGTGTCGGGTCGGGTCGGTAGCCGGGAGCGGGAGCTCGGAGCGGGGAGAAGGGTGTCAGTCACACGCCCGGCTGCGGGGAGTTACGGGGTAAGGAGAGGGAGAACGCGCGACTCTGCCGTGGCTTGTTTCTCCGGATGCTTGTTTTTTTTTTTCGAGCAAAGGGTGTTCAGGAGAATTCACTGAAAAAGAAAAAAAAGGGTTCTCGTTTAAAAAAACCACCACCCAACTCGTTCGGCAGCCGAAAGGGCTGTGTGAAGGAATCCTGATGAATGAGCGCAGCGCTGAGGGAGTTGTTGGTTTGTGGGCTGCGATCGCCTCATCTATTCGTTTATGCCGGGTTTTTTTTCCAAGGCAACTTTTGAGGCGAGGAAGCGGCTAACAAAGCGCAAGTTTAAGACAATGATGCTTTTGCTTGCAGCCGAACTGAACTGAAAACTGAAATCCTGCATTTCCCATCAGGTAGCAAATACCACACATAGGACTACTTTTAGAGAATGAAAGAACCTACTTTGCTCTGTAAATGAAGACTATGTTTCACTCTGAGCAAGAGGTGTGAGTATTTTCCAGATGCCAAATGAACATACCACAAAAATTTCATCTGGGACAGAGACGTGTTTGTAGATCTCTGAATATGGCTACAGTCGTGGAGGGGAGTTGGGTTAGCCTGGATATAGCATTAACCCCTCCAGCCACAATAAGCAATACACAGAGAGAAATTTGTTTCCATTAGTCTTTTCCTGACTGAGATCCTTACTGCAGTTGTACAGTCAATACAGCAATGGAGGCCCTCCTGGCTATAGGTTCACGTCTTACTGAAGGACCCAGGGCTGGTGTTCACACCTGCCCTGTAGCCTGGCTTGCTGCACAATGCCTCCTTATGAGTAGCCTATAAAGGAAGGTGAAGCAGGGAAATCTGCCTACACACAACCAGGCTCAAGCCAGTGTTTGCCGTCTCTTAGTTTTAATGAGCAACAAATTCTGTGCCCAAAAAAGAATCCAGCTCACAGCTCAGGATTTCGATAATTAATATTCCATTTAAAAAACGTGTTTTCGGAGTCAACATTATGATTACAGAGAGAAAACAAACAGGGAATGACTTGACCCGGTTTCCTCGCTTTCCCAATCTAGCCTGACAATCTGTCAATCAGGTGGAATTTCCTCCAACGTCTTTGGTACTTTACTTTAGCAGAAGAAATGAATGTGCAAATTTAGTCACTACTTTCCCTCCCTTCTCACAGTGATCTCTTTGTATTAAGCAACGGGCTTTTCCGTAGATCAGGTACCAACCCCATGGTGTCACAGGCTGAAATTGTTCCGTTTTTCTCACCTCTGAAATGACGTCCCTGTGTTTGAGCCCGTTTAACCACTTCTGAGTTGGAGGGGTCTGTCAGAGAAGTCTTGATCTGGGACAGATCCTATGTCATGCAAGGCAGGAAGAGCTCTGCCTTCAAGGAAACCAGCATCTGCCTCAGAAACAGCCCTCCCCTTTGCTCCTCCAATGTGTACATGTTCTGGAAAATTCTGTAAAATAATCAATTTCCTGCATTTTCAGTCTTCAAGGCAAGGCTTTGTTGCAAACCCCAGGAGGGCTGCCAGCCAATAATGTTCAAGTACAATGAAGTAGACTGATTGATACCAACAGGTCCTTAAAATCTCATCTCAGTCTTTCTCCCTCGTTGACTGCAAGTCCACGGGGGCTGGAACCACCTCTCCTTCATGGTTTGGAGAGAGCATGTCCTCTGCAAAGCAGATACCAGTGCTGGAAGAAGCTGTGGTCCAGCAGGACAGTCCCTTTTCTCGTCAGGGTACACTGATTAATCCCACAGCATTTCACCTCGTAGTGCCCATGTCCCCTTTGGACTAGAAGAAAATAGTCCAAGTCCAGCTTCTGAGTGCTGAGACCACTGCAACTTGTGTAAGATGTAAACTGAATTTTCAGCTGAGTTCTGTCTCTGACATGCACATACATAAACTACCTCTGTGCAAATATTTAGGAAACCTTTAGATCCGGAAGGTGAATGTTAATTGGTTGGCAGGAAGACTCATTGCCTTGTTAATGCTTATCTGCTTTCAGTGCTAATGACTCATTAAAAAAAAAATCTGAATTTTTATTTTTTTAATGATTTCTTCATTTTTATCTGCGTGTTGTCCTCATCCTCCATCTTGCCCATTCATACTGTGATAGGACATGGTGTTCTCATATCCTCCACCTTGGGCTGGGGCAACTTCCCATGCTTGGAAATTCAATTTAGGTGACAGAGTTTTAATTCCTGAAGGAAAAACAGCTGCATATTTGGTGTTAGGTTGTGATATTGTGACATCCGTGGTTGTGCTGTTAATTGCCAAGAGGGAATATTAATAGTCACTTCATTGTTTTTGTTCGCTTAGGAGTGTCTGGTAGATTCTTGTTTGCTGTTTGTTTTTTGTGTTTGTTTGTTTGTTTTTTTTTTAAATCTTAACACTTTTGCTTCATTTGCTTTTCTAACTTCTCTAGAAATGCTTGATATTGTATCATGTTGCAGCACTGATGGCACCGTATTCTAATTTCCATGAAGTTGTAAGGAAAGAATTAATTTATCTTTTAAGTAAATGCTGTTCTATCTGACTGCACCTAGCCTCTTATCCTACTCCATTACCTAGAAATGAGCCCAGTGATAGACCATGTAGAGTATTCTTTCACAGTGCCAGAAAGACACCAGGCATTTCACAATCTGCTTCCCATTACATTTCAATCTAAGACTCAAGTACCCCGTGTTGATGCTCTGAGATGTTTTTTCCCATCTCATCTGCTTGTGGGACTATGGCGTGAATCCAGGAATACCTAGGGAATAGTGGAAAGAAGCACAGGAAGCCAGTTTTCGTCTGTCACCAATTCCCATGGGTGCTGCAAGGTGAGGGACAATTGTGGTGTGAAATATGAGGGATGAGAGAATCGACATCTTTCAGAGAAGATCCCAGAAACAAAACCATTTCTTTCTGAGACCCTTTAGTAACGATTGTCCTGAGTTAGAAGGGGTGATACAGTAATTTGTAATGTGCTTGGCTCTGTAAGATTGTTTTGAGAAATTAATGCCAACACTAGGTTCACTATGTGAGCAGAGCTCAGAATCACTCTGCTCAGCACAGGCATTTCCAATCCCAAAAACAAGTTCTCAGATGAGAGAGTATTTGCACAGTAAGTATCAGAAGAGAGACCTCTAAAAACATTTAACAGCTTGTTGAGGCTTATCTCTAATTTTGATGGGGCTGTTTTCTTAGTTAGGTCCTCTCACATCAATTAGCTGCTGAATCTGATGTTAGAAAAATAAATCCAAACTTTCTCTTGGCACGCGGTTCCATGAAAGGTTCTGTGGAGATTTCCACGCTATCGAGGTCTACCACTATTCAGAGGAGCTGGCTTAGTCATTCTTCCCATCTGCTCTGCTTCTTCCTCCCTCCGCTGCTCTACACATTCTTCCTGGCTGTCTGCTCCCCTTCCCTATCTCCGAGCATCCTGGCTGGCTGCCCCCCTCTTCTCCCCTCCCGTACCTATCCCTTGTGGCATCTTCCACGATGAAGCCCAGGTAGTTTAGTGCTGAGATCAAAGGGCTGAAATAAATGAGCTTCTTTAAAGGAGGCAAGAAAAAAGAAAAGGGAAAAAGAAGAATCCACCAAGGCAGCACCCATGGCAAGCAGCATTGCAAACATCATTTGAGAAAGCCTGGAGTTGAATCATCCCCCAAATCATGAGATTGCTTTAAAAATTGTGATAGTCGAACACAGACACATTTTAATTCCTTTTAATTCATCTTTGACCATTTACGAATCAAGTTTTTAGATCCTTTTTGCCAAGAGGGCCAGTAGGAACTTGGATGATTACAGCAAACTGGAAGTTGAGGTTGGTGTAGTCATGGCGCTACAAGAGCTGAAGACACACGAAGAACAGTGGCTCCCCGATGCCTCGCTGTGCAACACCAGGAGTCGAGGAGGCTGAGTTCGAGTCATCTGCCAGTACCTGCCCTTTGAAAGCCTGTGTTTTCTAGTGTTGGTAGTCCACAGATGAGTGTTTGAGAAGTCCCCAGGGTGATATTTACCCCGGTAACTTCTTTGGAGCAGGAGCAGTAAAAACTGCAGCTTGCCACGAAGTTAGCGGTTAGAGGCAGCACGGTCTGGAAATAGCAGCCTCCTACCCCTTTTCACTCTCCCAAACTACGTGCTGTGTCTCATGCTGAAATGCCTGCTCCTCCACTTTGAGAGTCATTCCATCTCACTGCTTCCTGAGAGAGATCGACATCTTCTGTGGAGCACACGCTGCCGAGGAGAGGAAGGCAGCTTTGGCCTGCGGAGAGCAGAACTCAAGTACTGCGTGGGTGGCCGAAGACAAGAGCTTCTGAATTGAGGGAACAGAACAGATCTCTAATCTCCAGACTCTGACACATATCACACTCTTCTCAGTTGCTTAGGAAAGAGATTTGCATCCAAAAAGAAGTGGGAGGTTTAAATCGGAGTTCATACATTTATCTTCTGTGGTCCATGTGGTGATTTACATTTTGCTGGTCCCATGGAATCCACAACACTTCATAAAGTGCATCCATTACAAGTGCGCAACCAGGAGAAACAAAGACCCTGTCCAAGTTCCTATCTGCAGTGTTCAAAAGCTGAGCTCAGTAGCAGTCACAGAAACTGGAGGCTGTGCGATGTCACTCAGGTAAGTGCTTGTTTTGGGTTGTGCCAAGATGCTGGAGCTGTTGTCCCACCCAGAGGTACTGGGCATAGTCCTACCTGTGGATGATCCAGGCTGCCATTATGGGTCTAAGCCAGACTTCTGTCTTCCTAGGACATTAACAGAAGACTGAGATATAGAAGAGTTGGATACACAGAAGCACCTGGCCATAGGAAATGGCAGTTGATGTTTCCTTGCATGGACATGCACCCTTTGTGACTTCATCCACCACAACAACTGTTGCTCTGCCCTAGATCTCTCACTCATCCACCCTGGCTGAACTGACAGCCTGATCGACTGCAGCGGAGTTGCCCACATAAGGAACCCTTTCTTCTTCTGGGTGGAAAAACCTCCTTGGACCTGTTTGTTTATTGGGACTGGCTGAGCAGGGTTTACTGTGACCCGTTGAAATTTTCCACTGTGCTGAGCGCGAGCAGTGGACCATTGCTCCTCCTGCCTAACACCGTCCTTGTGCACGCCCTGTCCCAATTTTCCTGGTAATCAATAGCAGGGGTTTCTTTTTGTAGCACATACAAAGACTTGATTCCTTGAATGAAAGAAAGTTTGCATTTATCCAGAGGCTGTGGCGGGGCGAGGCGAGGGGGGGCCCGGACGCCCAAGGCTGAGCTCCCTGTTTGTTTGAGGCGCTATCTGGAATCAGTGGGAACCGCGTGTGTGCTGTGATTGCGTGGGCCAGCACCTCGAGCTCCGTCTTTGTGGTGCTCCTGTGCACGAGGCTGAGCCAGCAGAGCCATGTGGGGAGTGTCTGTCCAGCACAATTTAAGTACAGGGCTGGTAAAGCCCTTGGGATTGTCCCACTGAAATAAGGAGGGGAGGGCTCCCATTTCTGACGTGCCAGGAAAATGATAGATTAGCAGGTGGAGCAGTGGTCCAAGGCCAATTTCTGCCTCCTATCTACACTTACTTTTTAGAAGGTGCACCTTCAATGTGATATTGTTAGGCTGTTATCATAATATTTCCATGACCGCTCAGTGGGCGAATGATTGATTTTGGAAGCCTGGGAGGGGAAGAGGCTGTCCTGCAATCCCTGCTAATCTAGCACCAGCCCTGCACCCTGAGGTCAGGTCTCCCTCTGCCACCCAGTTGTCTTCAGCAGTGGGGCAGCTGGGGGAGAAGGTGTGATGCATTCAGAGTAGGAGGAATCTCTAAATAGAAGTGCCCTGATTTGGGAGGTGCTGCTACCAGCTGGGGAAAGGTTTGGGGCTCAGAGCCTCTGAAATGTGCTCCTTTATCAAGTGGACAATCTGTGGGCTGCTAGGATTGCAACCTGTGACCAGTTCCTATTTCTGTTTTGCCTGATGAAGTATGCTTGCCTTGAAAATATCTGCTTTGCAATTCACAGTGGATTTATCCCAAAAAGAGACTACTGCTGCTGTGCATGGTGGAGTCCCTCCCCACATGGCAAGGCCAGGCGTGTCTTTCTACACGCCCTAGCTGGCCAGAACTGCTGCCCAACATCCTGCCAGCTGTCCTCCTGTGTGTGGTGAAACCACGCTGCTGGGACAGACTGTGTCCGTGGGTGTAAAAGCTCCAAACGTGCAATGTGTTCCAGATGCTTTCCAAAGTGGGAGAGAAGCCCAGAAAGCACCTTTCTGGGCCTGGGTTTGTGACCCATGCCAAGCAGCACAGGTGGAAATCCATCTCTTTGTGTGGGCTGAGAGCAAAGGGGCCACCACTGAAGTGTTGCTTGGTCTCACTGGTGAAAGCAGTTCCCTTATGATTACCTTGCTTGCTGCTAGGGCTCCTGAAGAGGCAAGACATGACCAGCTCATTGGAGTACTCCCTAAATCAACTGTTCTTTGCTGGGAGGTATAGCTGGGCTCTGCAAGCCCAGAGGAGGGGTGGCCAGGTGGTGTCACTGGTCTCTGAGACTTGACTTGGCCACTGTTAATGGCAGCACAGCTGTGTTGGTACTCCTGGAGCCAGAGAAGAAGGTGGTTATCAAGCTGAGGCAAAGGAGGGCAAGTTGTTTTGGTGGCAGAAGATAGGTTGGGAGAGGGTGCGTGGAACAAATGGGCTCCAGGCTGGAAGGCAGCAAAGGTGTGTAAAAATGAGAAGGGACAAGAAGAGATAAGCAGAGAAAGGCTTTACTTGTGTAATTTCCAGACTGTTTCCATTACAGTAAAACTTGTTGCGTGGTCTCAGTAGCTGTGCCTTGTTTTTAAAAGATTAAGCAGTATCACAGGAGGAAGGGTATTAGTTTATGTTTCCTCTAGTGTCAGCCAAAGAAGGTAATCGCATCTATTAGATAGGTAAAGTGAGTATTTTTCTCTTCAGAGGTTAAGTGCATTCTGGTAGTTCTATACACTGGAAACAATGAACTCTACAACAATTTGACTGGGAAGTTTTTCTATTTTTAAATAGGGCTGTGGGGCTGGAATAAGGGACTTCTTTCATGCTGCAATCATGAATTGATTTTCTTTTTATGACAGCTTTCAAGTAGCTGAGCACCAGGGGCTGACGTCCCCTCTCCAGCATGGCATGCACCATAGGACAGAGTTCCCCAAAACACTGGAGAGGGAACTGGGCTTGAGTCAGTTCAATCCAGAAGTCCTTTACTGAGACTGGAAAGCAACAGATGTGGGTTTATTTATTTCAGTACTGCATGGGTCCATATATGCTACTAACCGGGCATCTGAAGATATCTCTAAGTAGCAAGTGACCTGGATTACAACCAGTGGCCATGTGATGCCTGGTTTATTGTCTCTTACACCCTTTTGTCTCTCATTTACAGGAGTAATAATTGTTCTTACATCCAGTCTTTTCTGAAGGAGACATTGAAGGTAGATGAGTACATGCAGAATTTTTGTAGGTTTAAAAACAGAGATTTTGTAATGGGTAGTGGGATAAAAATCTTCTTTCCAGAATGTTGGATAACATGGTATTGGATGCTCTCTTGTTTTAATAAGAGACAAGCACTGAGTGTAGTCATGAATTTTTAAGGGACAAAACATTAGCCTCTCTGAAGTCGGTTTGGTCATTGGTTAGGAAGGAAAATTGCCAGACAAGAATTAAACCTTCTGAATTTAATCCTGGGGATGGAGAAGTGATTTCCTGCTTCCCTAATTTGCAATAACCATGGCCTGTGGCATGAGAAGAAACTCCAGAATGCTATGCACAATTTTTCGTCTCTCACTGTTTTTGAATAAAGTCAGTGTGCAGTTAATCCAGTGTTATAAATCTTGGTAGGCTTCCAGAGCAGGTAGATTTGTTTAATCATTTGGGCTGGAATCCAAACCACTGGAGGATATAAAATATATACACTGGTGCCATTCACTTCACTGAAAACACCTTTTTCCCATCCAAGGAAATAGCTGTGGCTGGCATGAATATATATTTGGAAAGCTGTAGGGCTAAACAAATTTCTCAGAAAATCATCTCTGGCCAAGATACTGACTATATTTCAGCACTGTAACTCCTCAAGCTTTTCAGCTGAGGCTTTCTGACAGAGAAGTCATCAGAAATCAGCGATTCACAGTTTGAAATGGTGGGATCCTCACCTCTGCTCAGCAGGCTCCCTGTCCTGATACCACTCAAAGTATTACCTTCAAATTGGAATAGAACTTTGAAAAAATCAATTCTCCTGTGACTTCTGAAAGAACCATCCAGTAATGTAATCTTAACGTATCCTTCTTTCAGCATATATTGTGTTCTTTGTGTCTTGACCAGTAGCTTCTAGAGCAGGAATCTCATTCTTTGATGTGTTGAACCATGTCTCACTAAACAAACTGATCCAGCCAGACATGGGAATACATTTGTATTTTCCAGTTTTCCAGCTATCATTAAAATTTCTGTATGGGAGAATTTCAGAGTGTCCCAGTTTCAGCAGTTTTTTTACACTCAGAGTGAGTGTAACTCATTCTAAGGAATAAGGTTTAACATCACAAAAAAAGTCAGGTTTCAAGGTATTTCAGCTATGTGCTTTGGGTGGGTTTGGAGCATTAATTGACTCGGTAATTCGCAAGGTGCTCTCTGAGCTTCATCCTTAGTGAGATCAAATCCCATCTTGCATAGAGAATGATACAGACCTTGACAGCAGGAGTTTCTGCAGCAAGCTCTTGGTAATACTCTTTCACACCAGTCCCTGCCAGTGTTGTCCCTTTGGTCACAAGCTCTGACTCTGTTGTGTTTGTCTCTTTCAGGCACTTTTAGGGTCTGACAGTTTGCAGGACACTTCATCAGCGACACAAGCGCCTGCAGCAAGGACAGTTTTTGGAGGCGACATCCGTTGATGTGATTGAAGGTAACGTGCTCTCTTCTGTCGTTGCTTTCAACGTGCTATTTATCCTCCACAGAGCCTCGTGCTCTGGCCAGGATCAGGCCTCAGTTTGGTGCATGTCTGAGAATCCTCCTGATTGACTCTTGCTTCAGGTAACAGCTCTTCCAAATCATGGCTTAGCTTGTCCCATAAAATGTGTTTGTGCCCATCTCCTTAAGGAAATCTTTGTTTGTGTCACACAACCTGCCTATTTTCCATAGCCACATTAAGTGCTGCACTTTTTTGAGTCTTGAAGCTGGCTTTCGTTCAAATACTGCTTTGCCTCCAGGAATTTCACAGGTCAGTTTTGCCCTCTGTTCAAAACCTAAAATAAAAATGAGCACTTTCTCATGGGAGGTGGTTTGGCACCTGTCAGCCTCTATATTGCTATGCATGTTACTGACCTTGTTAGTCCCATCATGAGCAGCAGAAAGTGAGCTCTGCATTTCCTCCACGCCTCTGGAAAAAGATCAGCGTAATGTGGGTCTGCAACTGTAGCACTTGCATTGAAGATAGTCTCCTCTAAATGTAGTTTTCTCACAGAAATGCAAGAACAGGTTTTGCTTTTTTTCCCTCCTAATTGGTGTATTTGTGCTTAATTTAACTTAGGGGAAGTAATGTATCTCTTAATCCACTGCCACAAGAATTTTAAGGTTCGGAGTAGATGACTCATCTGCCAGAACAGAATTTATTCTTTGTTTGTAAATGCTATTTATTGCCTTGTTTTGCATCACTATGGCTACTGTATGTCTTTGGTGATACCAGCATCTATCATGCATAAAATGAATGCAAGACCGAATTTAAGAGCTGTAGTTATTATAATTGTTTGTATGAGCCACCTTTCTGTTGTATGTTAGTACACTTCACATAGAAGCAGCACGAAAAGTGGCTTAATATTTTTCCGTCAACACTGGTGAAAAGTAAAAAATTCTGTACATGAACCTTATGACAGTTTAAAAAGCCCTAAGCAGCACCACCAAGCCTCTTTTTCAGATGATGTGGATTTATAAACAGTTCAGTGATGTTCTACAAATGATTTTGAAAGTGTCAGGTGAAAGATTTGCAGTGACTTTCACAATTATTTTGCATTAGTTATTTTTAATGTTAAACACCTAGTTAAGCATGTTAGAAACATCACTGTTTTCACAGCCCATATAGCTTCTTCTGCTTTCCTTCACTGTTTCTAAGAGGAGACTGGGAACAATTAATCTATTCCAGTTAAAGCCTAATTATTTTGCCAATTGCATGGCCCCATGTTCTTTTCTGAAACACATCAAGTACAATCACTTCTGCCATCCTATTCAATCAAAGCCTTAAGTTGCACAGATTTTGTGAAATGGCCTGGGCTTCAACAGCTTGGGAGCTGATTCACTGAGGCATCTGCTGTAACACTGGCAGGACTGTCACCATTTTTCTAGCCCGAATCATTTGTCTTTGTCATTTAGAAATAATCTGCAGGGTATAATGTGGTCTTAGGGAAGCACAGAGCCTGTTATTGCTCAATAATAGAATTTCATGAGGTCTTGACAACATCTTTGAGCTCATATGACACATTTGACAGTGCATGTGTGAATGTATATCTCCAATGTCCCATGGAACAAGGACTGAGAAATATTGTAAACCCTTGCTATGCACTGAAAGGCTGCTATGACTGACTGCTGGAGCCTGCTGCTGGCTAGCAGGGACCAACCCCCGGGACACACAGCAGTGGGAGATGTCTTATCGGTGGTTGCCAAGACCCACACTTCATATTTACTGACCCCACACAAAGGCTCCAGGATTATTTCCATCTAGACACACACTTTCTCATTTCCCTTTCCCTGCAATCCGGGACAGCTGGTAAGGGGACACTGAACCCAGAAAGGATGCCAAAAGAAAGATGTGCATCTTGGACATGGTCAGAGTGATGGGCCTGGTGCTCCTCCAGGCTCACGGCTGGGTCTGGCCAACACGTCGTGTGAAAGCCCCCCAGACCAGCTCTTCCCAAAATGCTGGGCTGGGAGAGCACAGTTCTGCTATTGCCTAGTGAGGTCATTCACAGAGGCAGCACTGGAGGGGCATCAGGAGGGAGGCAAAAGGATCCCTCTGGGACCAAGAAAGAAACCAGGACCAGAATGGGGAAAAAAGGCAAGAATGGCATGAGCACCAGGGATGATCAGAGGGAAGAGGTATCGGAAGGAGTGCTACTTTCTTTTTGATTCAAGGGCACATCTCTGTTCTTTTAAGAGCTGTCCCGCGTGGCAGGAACAGCTGGCACAGCTGGCCCCACAGTCACTGCCCCCTCTGTCCACCGGGAAGGGGTCTCCCATTTCCAGATCACCACTCCCTCAGTGCTTTTCTTCACAGGTGCCCAGTGGTATGGCCTGCTGGATGCTTTAAGAATAAAAGTATATGTCCAGAAAAATCTATGTATTTTACTGATTAGGTGGTTTGTGGTGTCCTTGGGGAGTGGTACAGGTCCAAGGAAGGGCAGGGAGTCAAAACTCTGTTCCTAGCAGGCAGAATCTGTCCTTCTCCTACTGTGTCGTGGTTGTGGAAGGATTCAGGCTGTGTAACCTGGGGGGTGCCCCGATCAGGGGTTTGGTTCAGCCTTTTGTGAAGTTTCAAAGCCTGGTTCTGCTCTCCTGTTGTGTGTGTGCCAGTGTGCCAGGAAGCACGTGGGTTAATTCAGTGTTGGTTGAGTCCAAGGCTGTCGCTTCAGGGGTTTTCCCTAAGCTGATGGGTGCCTAAGGGATTGGGTCCTGGTCCACAGCTGAGCTGAAGTGTCTTCTGGGTCTGCCATGCTGTTTCTTAAATACGAAGCAGTGGGAGTGAAAGCCTTTGTGCTGTTGTGCTGCTCCGTGCTACAGCTAATTAAAGTCATTGTGAAGGGTTTGGTAGTAATTGCAGATATTGTAAAATTTAGTTTTGTGGAATAATTGGTAATGTAAGCCTGAAACAAGTTATCCTTAAGATGTTTTAGTTGGCATTTCTCAGTATGAGCAGCCTTTACAAAGAAGGCTTTTGTGTGTGAAGCGGGACCAGAATTAATGGCAGCATTTAGTCGTGCCTAAAGGGGTGTTTGCTGTGGCAGGTGGCAGGGCGGTGTAATTGATGATGCCTACATTCTGCGTGCCGCAGGAGGCTCCAGCAGCCACTAACTGCTCTACCTGATGAATGCCAGCTAAAGAGAGCGAAAGCCCGGTGCCAAATCTATCCAGGGCTGATATATTCACATTTAAAATGAACGTGGACCTTTCAGTCTCTAGGTCAGAGTGGGTCAGGCTCTGTTTGCTCCTACGCACTTAACATGCATTCTGGAGTTCTCAGGCATCCTCAAATTTTCCAGTAGAATGCTGTGGCTATAAATTGCAATGTGAGGAAAATCCTAATGCCATAGAGATGTGCAGCTACCCATCCGTGGGCTGGGCTGAGCTCCCTGCAGCAAGGGCTGCAGCCGGCTCTCGTTCCTCTGCTCTGGAGTGCTGCAATGCCCAACAGAACCAGGCAAGCTCAAGGGCCAGCACTGTAGTGCCTCGGGTGCCAAGTGGCACAGGGGGATCCCTAATGGGCACATAAGCAGCTTGGGTTCCTAAGTCCCTGATTTAAATCAGATTTAGGTGCCAAACATTCCCTGATGCATTTGAAAATCCCACTCAACACCTCTGTGAACACTCAGGCGAGTAAAGACTATTGAAAATCTGGTCCTTAGACACCAATACAGCTGGTGTGTCTGGAATTAACTGTTTAAAAAGAAGTGCTGGCTCATGACTAAATGGAATAGACATCTGGGAAGAGCAAATATTGAAGACATTATGAAGAATCAGAATAAGAATTTAATTCAAGGCTGATATTTCCACCGCTAAGTTTTTTTGGTCAACAGATGCAATTTCTGAGCTCATTTACCAATAATAAACTGAGTACTAATAACATTGGAGGATTCCCACTTTCCAGCTGTTGACTCTGGGACTCTGTTGGGGTCTTCTCTGCTGTTCCATGGTACATGAGCTGAGTATTCCCATTCTGGTTTAATATTCACAGCATGACAGAGGTGATGAACACACGAGAACCGGTGATGGAGGAATTCGCGCTCAGCCAGACTCCTGAGGAAGAAGGAGGCCCTTCAAGCCAGGTAACTTTAGCAGAACTGGAAAGTATCCCAAGCTTCTTATCAAAAGCAATTTAATAACTGTCATACAGGTAGATGTTGAATTGTAGAGCACAGCTGCCAGAAAAACAAGCCCTGAAATACATGTTTGACCCTACTTAGGTTTTATTATTAAAAGGTAGAAGTTTGGCAAGGGTGTTTGATCAGGTCTGCAGGGCACAGGGACAGCGATGCCTGGATGCAGGCAAAGAGGCTCTTTGTCACCAAGATTTCAGATCTGAGCGACTGTTGTGCAATGAAGACATCCAGCCAGTACTGCACCACAGCTTTTATACAGCATCCTTGTAATAAGCTGAGTTTCCTCAGGCTCAGAGGGAGCTCCTTTTTTAGCACAGAGACCATTTGAAATGATTGTGTAATTCACATAAATGGCTGTGGCATCATAGCAGCAGCACTGGTCAGGGCCATTTGCTGGCAGGTGCAAGAGCATTTTCTGTCCCCAGGCAGTCTCAGACACCCACTCGTGTACCTGCCCGTGGTGCTCATTCCAGCAGGGTGGATCACGATGTCCCGAGCCCCTCTTGTGACAGCCCCCCCATCCCCCATGAGCTGCGTGGTTGTGCTCATGATTCTACCAGGGACAAACCACCTAAATGTGTCCTGGTTGGACCTGAGTTGCTCCTCAACACAAGGTGTAATGCTGAAAGCCAACTCAGAAAACTACTCTAGCAGCAGCCTGTTGCAGGTGAAAATCAAGTATTTGGAAGCCAAGGAAGTCAGAGCTGAAATTTTGCAAATTCCTCTTGGATCACTTGTGGATGCAATGAAAGCCTTTGTGCAATGAAAAAGCATGCCATAGGCTTTCCCATGGCTCAGCAACTGCACGGGATAAATGCTGCTCACTGAAGGAGCATGTTTTCAATATTGTCTTTCCTCTTTTTCACCTAGTTCTAGGTTTTAAGTGTTGTGTTAGTGTATGCTGCCCAAACGCTGTCCCAGCCCTGGCTTCATCTGTGTGTTCAGGGCTGTTCTGTGGTGTCTCTATATGCTCCAGAGTTTTTCCCCCAGCTCCTTCACCTTTCACCTCTGGAAGAAGGTGCTACCATCCACACTTTAGTGATGGCCACCCAAGGTAAAAAAAATCAAATAGAAATGAGATGTAGTGCAAAGTCAGTGACTCAGTGGGAAAAGCAGGTTTCTTTCAGCAACTTCCAAGCACTTTGTCCAGGAGACCAGTCCTTCTTTTCCTGCAGCCTCCTGCCCACTCGTCATACACTCCAGCTTCCGCAGAAAAACACAGCGAGGCCCGGCAGGCAGCTCTGCTTCCTGCCAGTCCTGACTCATTCCTGGAGGGACATGGTAAATACTGGGCTCTGCTGGAAAAAAACATTATGTGATTGGTGTGAGGAAAGACCATATGAGGATGACACAAACAAAAATAGTCAGGCTGAGGCCGCACAGGTGCCTTTCCTAAATTTTGTTGCAGCCGTAGTAATCGGCTCTCAGCACATTTTTAGATCTTTCTGTTTCATTTCCTTGGGCTCCAGCAAGCAGATGGAAAAGCAGAATTTTTATTGTATTGGATCTGCCATCCAGGGGTTACCAGCAGGCTTGGGGATGGGGTGGCTGTCATGAAGCCCTCTGTCACCAGAGCAGGCTGCACAGCAGGCAGGGGAAGAGGTCACTGTCATCTGCGTGTGCAGCCAGGGGAGGCAATTCAGCAATTTGCCAGTAATTTTATGGTTATTTTCTTCCAGCTGAGCTGTGAGGCTCAGGGACCTGGGCTCTGTGGTTCTGCAGAGGAGTGCATTGCTCCCGAGGGGCATCTCTGGTCCTCTCCTGGCCAGGGAGATCTTACCTTGTCTTATATTTGGAAATAGCAGGATTGTATTAGACACTTATTAAAAATTCCTCCCAGTTGAGACAGCTGCCATGGAAATGTCTTTCCAAATTACAAACAGCTCAGGAGGAGGCTGTGTAATGGGAAGTTGTGAGGAACTTGTCTAATAGGCAGCATGAGTGGCATTGCTTCGTCAGGACGAGTTACACCCTGTGAGTGCAGCTCAGGGAGGCATCAGAAAAGTTTACCTTCAGTGATTCACTTGGTTTAGTTGTATTGAAGGGCCTTTCTCACAAAAGAAATTTCCTCCCAATTGTATCTCACTTTGCAGCACTAGCAGTTAATACAAATTTCTCACCTTTGTATAGATTTGCCAAAAGTCGTGAATCCTCACGATGCTACCATGGGGAGTGAGGGCGTGAGGGTAAGGATTATTGTCCTTCCCCATCTCCAGAAGTCAGATACAGACATCACAGCAGTATGAAAACTGTGCTTGCTTCTTCCTAGAAGTACAGCCCTTCCCAAGGGCTTGCCTCCCCATGCCAGCTCTGGTGCTAAGTGGGACAGCTAAACCCCAGGCTCTTAGAGAGTGCAGCTGCTGAGATGCAGGAAGGTTTCAAAAACCGTGGAGCAAACACCTCCAGTGGGTTATGACATTCCCAGATCCCTGTCAGTGTCCTGGGGGATGTGCCCACTCCTGTGGTGGTTAGGGAATATCTGCATGTTTCTGCCTGTGCTCATAGCAGGAGCTGTGCTGAGACTGGCTGACATAACCAGCAGTGTTTGGTCTAACCAGAGACCCAGAGTCAGTGGTGAACATGTTGCAGATGTGTGGGGAGGCTCCCACCAGCACACAGTAAACCTGCGGCAGCGTCTGAGGTTAAACTGGGATGGTTCTTGCTCTCAACCGCTAGTTCGATCTCCTAGCATGCATCCTGATTTTACTGTTACAAATAAAATAAAATAAGTAAAATAAAATAAATATAAAACTCAGCCAGCACTTGAGAGATGTGCAGCTTGGTAGCAAAGGTATATAGAAATTTGAGAATCCAGGAGATAAGGTTCCAGTGAGGCAACAACAGTTTCTTATGGTGATTTCCTGGAGGAGCTGGAATGATTTTTCCTTAAAAGAAACCCAGAAGAAACCCAGTTCAAAACAAAGTACCCCAAGAGATTTAAGTGATCCAGTGATGTTGGAAACAGGAAAGCACTTTTATGTTTTACAATATCCTTCACTAAAAAGACCTAGTTCAGCTTCAAGCTCTAACCACAGTGCAGTGTTTGACCTGCAGCTTCAACGTGACAAATGAAAATAAATAGCTGGCACTATCCTCTGTGTAAAAATCATCTCTGGGGCTCCCTGTTTTGCATGAACGCATCATAAAACACAGTGTTTCACATTACAGAAAATAGCTCTACAGAATGGTGGCTCCTTAATAAACTGTCACTGCAAGAAAACATGAATATCATATCAAAGTGAAAGGACAGCAGCCAGAAGGGCTGCAGCAGCCATTTAGATTAGCATTATAGAAATGACTTCTGTGTCCTAAAAACCTGTCAGGACTGAAACATGAGTGTTTGGCAGCATAACAAATTTTGTCTCCTGAGTCTCCATTTTTACTACTCACATTGGATCACACAAGGCAATTGTCTGCTCGACACACTGACAAGCAAGGTGTGTTCTTTGGTTAGGAAGGGACACAACGTACAGGGGAGAGTGTGCTGAGATCCATAGCCCCTCTGCATCCGTGCTTGTCCAGCAAGGAGCTGGGTTCAGCTGCTTTTGAAATGCTCCCTGTGCCGGACTGTTTCCCTGCACCGGTTTGAAGAGGATTTTTTTAAGGGACATGTGAGGGCATGTGAAATGTAGCAAGGATGTGCTCTGCTTACTCTGAATATGCACCCCTGGGCAAGGCTTTGATGTACGTGTCCCCAAATGTCTCCCCAGGCCTTCCCAGACTCACGTGAGAAGTACCCCAAGCTGTCCAAAAGACTGCCTTCGATCGTGGTGGAGCCGACTGAGTCCGGGGAGGTGGAGAGCGGGGAGCTGCGCTGGCCTCCCGAGGACCTGAAATCAGCAGAGGACAAGGGTCTGCATGGTGACCAAAGAGTCTGTGTCCAGCAGCAGCAGCAGCAGATGGATCTGGAAGGTCTGAATGAGTAATTTTCATCCTTGTTCCCCATAGGAAAATAGCTGTTTCAGACCATGCTGTGCACTGAAGTTAACAGTGAACCAAAGAATTGTAGGTATTTGAAGGTGCCCAGAAATACCTGCACTGGAGGAGGAGTCCTGTGGACTGAAAATTTCCTTGTGGCTTTTAAACACATGGTGTTTTCATCCGCCTCAGCCACTCTCGTGGCCAACAGACAGTTAGTTCACTGCACATTAGCATTTCACACTCAGAAACAGAAATCCTGGTCAACAGCTTGTATCTACCTCCCTGTCTCCTGTCCTAGAAGCAAAGTGTTTAACAGCTGCACATTTTCAAAGCATTGTGATGTCTCAGAAGTGTGTTAGTACAGCAGGAACTCATAAACATGTAGTTATGACTAGCAGTGTTACTGTGGGGTAAATATGGCTAAAGATAAGAGTTTGTTGGACTGTAGCTTGCACAGGGAGTGCTCCAGGGTGGAACTGATGTATTTGTTTCCCTTTTTTTCTTTTCATCTCAGCCATTATCCTTTTCTCTTAGAAAGTGACCTGGTTTCCATTTCGGTGTACCAGCATTTGCCACTCAGATGCCCAGACACAGCAGCCAGGAGATGGGGTGCAAGATGCACCTTCACTTCCCTTCAGAGGGTTGATGACAAATGGTCTTGAAGTGTGAAATCACCTGCTGTTCCAGTTGGCAGTTCTGGGTGGTGACAACCACAGGGTTGGATCACTCAAGTAGAAATATGAGCCAAATCTGTTTCTGACCTCCAGGTTGCACATCATGGCCTCTGTGTTGTTTTTGTTAGACTCTAATGACAGTTTGAGCAGAAATCAGACAGCAGGTAGCCTTCCCATGGCAGTGACTGTCCATAGGGATCACCTCACTAATATCTGACCTGAGGTCTCAAGTTTTCTGTGAAGTCAGACTGTGATGCACTGGGAGTTCCCTACTCCAGGTCTAACTCCTGGTTTGCAAGTGGAGAAAAATGCTTGTATGAGGTCTAATCATCCTAATGGATCAACTGCTGGGTGGAGCAGGGAATCAAACAAAGGTTAGCCCTGTCTGGGGAAATAAATACTGATGAGCCATTTCTTTGCAGATACTTTAGCACACCCAGCTCAAGAAGTGGAAGACAGTACAGATACCCTGGAAAGCAGAACTGAAGAGCATGAATAGGAACTCCATGGCCTCAGAAGTGAAACTTCATTGTGAATGTTGTTGGAAAGCTAATACACTCTGAAGACATGTCAAAGTAATCTGTATTAAAATCTGCAAGGGTTTTATTTAGTTAGTACCTGGTAAGAAGCGTCTGGGCTTTAGAACTGTTCTTTTAACATTTTGATTTTTCAGGCTGGGATTCATATTATTTGTTTAATTTTCCCTTGGGAAGCAGTGGGATGTGCTAGGAAATACGAGACTGTCAAGGAAAAGATGCTCCTCATTTCAATTAGTGCATTTCATTGGTTTTATCTTTTTCAAGAAAGGCTGCTTTCAGGTATCAACAGCAGGACAAAGGTGTTGCATTTCTACAGGAAGGATGTCTTAAATCTAAAACCTTTCTCTTTTTTTTAGCCATTTAAAACTAGCACTGTGATATTACAGACAATAGATGTAATATAATGTCACCAGTTGATTTTGTAACTTTTGTATAGAGACGCAAGGGCAAGGTTTGCCTCCTGGCTGCTGCCCCAGGGCAGCCCAGAGCAGTTCTCTCCCTTTGGCTAACCTGTGCAAATTTGGATGAACCAGCCTTTCCTTAGCCGCCTTTTCAGTAAGGCTGATGCCTTTTGGAAGCGCTTTCTCGCTGTACATTGATGAAACGATGAGCTAGTCGCTGGTGTTTGTGGAGTGGGGCTGTCTGGGGTGGACTTGGTTGGGTGGATCGTGCTGTTCATGCAGGCTTCAGGCCGGGTGGGGTGCACTTCCCTCCCTTAAAGCCAATGAGATGGCTCCTGCTCCCCGCAGGGCTGGCTTTGTCACACCTTGTTAATAGAAATTGTTGTGACATTTCTTCTTTGGTATGTTTGGTGTATAACCCAAGTGCAGAGATGCAGCTGTTCCTCCCTTGGCCCGAGCTGGGCAGTGGTAGGGGGTAGGTGGCTGGAGCTCCACAGCACATCCCAAACCTGTCCTTCATTTCGTCTGGCTTCAGGTTTCCCCCTGTGCCACCTGCAGTAGGAGGGGGCGGAGGAGAGCCGTGGTGGTGGCACAAACACCTGCCTCTCTCCTGCCCGAGTGGCACTGCTGGCGGGAGCGCATGTGCCAAGGGGTGCCCTCACAGCCCCCTCGGCTTGGGATGCCTGGTCGCCTCCTGGAGCCCAGAGCTCATGGTGGGACAAGCTGTCTCTGGACACCTCTGGCTTCCAGTGGATTTTCCCTGGGAATTTGGGGGTCATTTTGATAGGAGTGAACCCCTTGCTGCACGGGAACGTCCAAGAGACTCCCTCCCACTGTCCCAGGAGAAGCATCTATCTCAGCTCAAAACCCTTTGGATGGTGCTGGAGGGGGTAGAGAATGCGTGTACTCAGAGGGATTTAACTGTGTCAGTGAGGAGTGTCCCATAAGCTGTGAAGTTGGCTTTCTCCATCTCTGCAGGGCTGGATGGGATCTGTACTTCCAATTAATGTTGCATCCAGAAGAAGCCGCTTGCTGTAGATGGAAGGAAATAACAGGATTCCTTCCAGCATTAACTCCTAAGTTGACTTCCAAGTGCTTTCTTTTCTCCAGTAATAATTTCCTCTAACAGCAACTTTTAATTGTGTGATGGTCAATAAAATTTACTGGCCAGATGTATTAATAAGTTTATAACTTCTTAGCAACCAAATTTAATATATTTACTCACAAAGAATTCTGTGCAATGAATGTTTAATACAAAGGGAAGAGACTATTTTACTTAAAAGCAACATTAATTTATGTACAAATCTATAGCTCATTCTTTGGGGTGTTTGGGATCTAGGACCCTTTTTATAAGCAGTGTAGTACAGTATAATGTGATACTTCAGTTAAACTTTGCTCTCTCAACGTATATAACAATCTGTTTTGCCTTCTTGATGTAGACTTTCTTGCCTACACTGTCACAGAATTATTTTGTCAGGTGAGTGGGGTTCTGGTCAGAGCACCGAATTTCACCAGAGTAACTGAAGGTTTCAAGAGCACCTCCTAAATCTGGCTGCTGTCACTCCCTTCACTGGTGGCAGTTTTCTGACAAAGCCAATGTAGCAAGAACAAGCTCGAGCTACCTGTTGGGGTAGCACTGGAGCAGTGAGGGGAGCTCCCCAGCTCGGACCCACCGTGGGCAGGAGAAGAGCCATGCTGGCGAGGTGGCCAGGCTGATGGGAGGTGTTCTTTAAATGCTGCTTTTGCATCGACTGTCAAGAAGTTTTGCAAAGCTCTGGGGAGAAAACAACAGTGGTGACGACATATTTTTAGCTCTGTGATTTCCTTCCAATCTGCACCTGCCCAGCTCTGTGAGGAATGACGTTAGACATATCACTTAATTTGCTTTTTGCTTTATAAAAGGAAAAACAGTTGTTTGAAACACTTCCCCCAATTTTATGTGCTCTCTATCTGCTTTCAGACGCTCCCTCCCTTCCTGCTCTGGATGGCCCTTATCCTATTTCCACCTGAGGTCAATGGCACTTCCCTAAATAAGTTTTCCAAAGAAACAACAAAATTCTACATACACCCTGAAAAAAAACATGCAAGCAGCACTACTTTTTTTCATCCTTGTATATAAAGCTACAGCCCATATAGAAATCCCAGATTTCCCTTTTCCAGCCTAATTACTCCTCTCTTTCCTTTTCCCCCTTTTGCACTGCTCCCCTGAATTATTTTATCTGAAGCAAGTGGTTGCTTCAAGCTAAAGCTTTCTCCTAAAACTGTGTGGCCTCAGTTTAACATCCATGCAAAGCCAAACTCCTCCTCCCATTTTTATTTTTCTGAACATGGGCCAGAGGCCCTAAAACAGGAGAGCAAGATATAGAGAAAATTGTTTTATACAAACAAGCCCTATTTATTGAACTTGCAGGTCTATGAATGTCCACTTTGTCTGTGTGCAAGTGTTGTCTCTCTAATAAACTCAATAGTTGTTTTGTATTTTTTTCTGGATTAAAAGCTTTGTAGAAACTAAAAAGAAAAAAAAGACATTCAGTCATATTTTTCTAGTCTAGCTTGTAGAATATTTCATGTAGTGCAGAAAGGAAGTTTTATGGAGTAAGACATTGTTGGATTTTGCTCTATTTCAGTTCTTTCTAATTTTGTAAAATGCCACCTGTACATAACACTTGACTAATGTATGTCCTGTAGATGTATTACACCATTTAGCCTATTAAATGCCTATACTGGACCGATTGGAAGAAGTGGTTGTATCCATGGTGTCTTGGTTTAAAAATGCAAAGGGTTATTTGTGGTGGGGTGTGTCCTACCACCACTACAGGGAACGAAGCCCACTCTAAGCTTGCCTTCATCCTGATGCATGTAATACTCACCCAGGCCCTCCAACCACATGCTCCTACACAGATAAATTCAAATTTACACCAATGGCTGTTGCCATCACAATCTCTTTCCTTTGTGCCCTTCCTAGACCAGGCAGCTCAATACCCCTAGCTTCTGTTTCGGGGTTTCCTCTCTGCCCTGCTCACCCTGCTGGTGCCCTGCCTTGCTGTGGTAGCAGCAAACCAGTTGGCTCATCTTCCTTCACCTTTTAATGCAATGCACATTTTTAACATTTTCTGGAAAGGCTATTGTGGAGCCCAGCAGGAACTCACATTACTGGAAACCTATACCCTGTGCAAAGGGAGCAGGGTCATGTGGCAGAGAAGATGAGAGGCAGAGATAGCCTGCTGCTGAACAACTGATTTTTTCCCCCAAATGTCAAGTTACCAAAAAGCAAAAGATCAGATAACTGGAGGGTGAGGCTGCATCTTACTTACCCAGTTCAAAAGCGGCTGCTGCTCGCTGAGATGGGTAAGTCAGCGTGGCAAAAGGCATTGCTTGGGGTCAAAGCCAGTTCCCTGCCACTGTGGGGCTGTGCCTGGTGGGCAGTGGTGGCAGGGCAAGGGAAACTGGCTATATCCCAGGCTGGAGGCAGTGAGCCCAGCTTTGGCACCGTGGCGCTTGCAAATCTGATGCTTAATGTCACTCGGTACTGGAGTTTCCATGCACTGTGCATGGAAAATGTCGTGTCCAGGCATATGTTACTCTGAGGGTGGGATGACAAAAGGCACTGACACTGCCTGCTCCTCACCTCCATAGGAACTGTCCCTTCCCCCCGTGGGTTTTCTGTGTGGTGTGTGGTGTTCAGCCACATCAGGAAGCAACAGGTGCTACCTGATGGCTCCAGAGGATGCAATTTCAGCTGGTGCCTATTTTATGTTGCTGTGAGATCTGTGCTGAGTCCTGGCTGTTCTCTCTCCTTGAGTCAGAAGGCAGAGGGAGTTTATCTGTAATTAATTAAATAGGATGAGCATAGGGAGTTTATCTGTAATTAATTAAATAGGATGAGTGTGGGAACATTGTTGTCTTACTCCTAACATTTGTATTTTAAACTTATATTCACTGGATCCTCAGGTTATTCCACTGACGTGAGACATTTTCATTGATTTTTAATCAGACATCTGCTTAAAAATTTTTCTTGTAGATGTATTCTGCTTGATACTCCTGTCTAAAGAAGCGACTGATGTTTTCAGTGGAATTAGCTTTTATTTAAACCACCAGTAAGAGATGAAACTGACTTTTTTATGATGTTCAACTGAAAAATGTCACGTCTAAATTAAATCAATCCTAATTTGTGGTTTTACCATCTTTTTGGTTTTTTTTCCAAATCGAGTATTTTTGTGAATTTTTTTGAGAGAAAGGTGATCCCTGACAGCCACAGGGAGCCATGATTCCCACAACAAACAGCACATCCCTCACGTTTATGTTATAAAAGCTCATGTCATATGCACTGCTTCCTCCACAAATTAATGCAAGGCACCCTTCTCTCCTCTGTCTTTGAACACATATTATGGCTTTTGTTTCAGAGACAGTAACTCCCCACAGTTTAAATTCACCCAGTTTGGGAAAAATTAGGATTTTAACTTGTTTGGTTGGTTTTTTCTCTCTTAAAAAAAAATTGAAAAGTAAATTTGAAACATTAAAAAGTTGCAGTTTTCCTCTTAAGAACACTCAAGATATTTTCCTTCATTTTCTCCAACACTTGTGCAATGAAGAGCCCAAAAACTTCCCATCTAACCTTAGCAGACCTCCCTTCTGGAGAGCCTCCCTGAGCCCAGTGAGGGGGGTGGGCAGAGTCAGAGGAGCAGAGGTGGGTCTCCATGGAGGTAGGGCCATGGATTAGGGGCTAGTCTCATGCTCAGCTTTCAAACCCCAGACCTCACACCAGAAAGGACAAGGATCTTTTCATCTTGCCTGACAATTTGCGCCCACACACCAAAGAAAATCTGTTTAAAATGCCCATGATTGCAGTGAGTCCGGCCATTAAATGGATGTTTGCAATCAAGCCAGCATTCAGCTTCAGCATGGCTCCTGGAGTGTGACAAATTCTCTTTATGAATTAGTCATTTAATTTGTGAAACATAGGTTGGATATTGTCACATGCCCACGTGTCCTCCATACCCCTGACAACTGTGCCCCCACGCATTACTATTCAGTAGGTGATGAAGCCAAGAAAACCCTTGGGACTGGAATGCTGTTGGGACATAGAGCCAGACCCCAGATCTGGGCAAAGCTCCAGTTTTCCAGCACCAGAAACCTCAGAAAAACCTATTGTTGCTGTCAACTATTCACTGAGGATGATTTGAACAAGAAGTAAAAGCACATCAACTCAGCCTTCCCTTGACAGCCTCGTACATCCACCTTCAGTTCTGGCAAGTACAGAACTGCAACACAGGGGCAGAACAAAATAAACTGAACACGGCCGGAAAACCAGCAACTCAGTTGCTCTTGCACTGGTGCTGGTCTTTAACTCCTACCCTGCATGTGTGTGGGGAAGCACCGAGCTTTTTTCCCCAGAATTTACAACTGAGACAGGACAAAGTGAACTGGGTGCAGAAATGGTCTCCACGTAGCCGCGGAGTGCACTGGCTCTTGAAGCAGTGTAGTTGTTTTTTAAATTCTAAATGGCCATGACCAGCCCCTAGCACTCCTGTTCCCCTGCAGGACTTGCATGTGGCTGGGAGCTCATCTTCCCCGCTCCTCATGAACTTGAGGGCTGGGATCTGCTATAGAAGAGTTTCTCTAAATCTCAGATGTTTCTGTCCATCCTGGTTTTGGTTAATGTGACCCAGAGGTGTGGTGTGGAGGTGCTTGGACAGCGTCCCTTGGCAGGGAAGGAGCTAACCCCACCCTATGAAGGGTTTCTGCAGAAGGAGAAGAGCAGCTCCTGGTGCCTTTTCCATCATGAAGCCCTCAAGATACCACAGGGATGAACAGTCACTCCCACAGCAGTGAAACTGATTTTGCTCCAGTAGGAACAAGAAAAAAAATCAAGATGGGGTTTGGGATGCCAAATGCCAGGAGGACTTGGTGCTTAAAGCACCAAGCAACCAGAAAACAGAAAAAGCAAAGCAGCCTTTTGACTCCTGCTGGTCTCAGCACCTTCTTTCTAGCTGAAGGTTTCTCCTTGGACCAAACCCAGTGCCCTCAGTTCCCTTTAATGACCCTTTACAGGGACACATCTCAGATAGAAGCTGTGCTCTCAACTGGAATTGTAACTGAGCAGGCACATCTGAATTCTCTAGTTCACACAGAGGCTAAGGTGCTGCTGCCTATTTATAACCAGATGGGTTAAATAAAGTGCCTTATTCATCCCTGAGGTTTTAAACAAATTCCAGAGAGGACAAAGGGCGTTGTGTCTTTTTCCCCACCCATATTTTTTTGGCCCAGTTTGTACATGCAGAACTCAGACTTGTTCCAAGAGTGATTCAAAATAAGACTAGAGAATTATTTGCTGGCTCAGCGTGAACCACTGTCCTGCTAGAAATCATCTGTATGGTTTTCATACGCATTCTGTGAAAAAGAAGCTATGTAAAGTTTTGGTGTGTGGGTACAAACACTGCTTACAGATCCACTGATAATAATCCTCTCAAATTCCTGGCATTGCTTAAGGTCCACTGCAGCTGACAGATGAGTTTGGGTATCAAGGGGAAGAAAGAAGGAATAAAATGATGGTATTTTAAACCCTTGCTTTGTAGAAATGCTCAGTAATCTATTGAAATAAGCAGAACAAGAGATGGTGCTTATCATGCTAAGCTGCTGTCCCAGTCAAAGCCAGCTCGCTGACTCAGTACACTTTTCATTGCATTCTCCAGAGTTCTTCTGATCTCTAACAGTGATGTCTGCCCTTCTCACGTGCAGAGCCTCAGCATGTTTGGGCAGGAGTGCTGCTGGCCAGGACTCACTGTGTGAATAACATTGCTTGGGTGCTTGCATCTCATTCCAGCAAATAGGAGAGAACTGATCCAACTCACAAATAATCCAGACGTGTAATTACCTTGTTTTCGCAATAGGTGATTTTGTCACAACCCAGCATCTGGCTCGGGTCATGATAACCACTAATGTAAGCCAGCCAAAGCTTTCCTTCCAAGCCATTCAATTTTAAACTCTTTAGAGTAGCAACTGCCTTTTGGTTGTTTTGTACTGGAAATACCTTAGAAGCAAGCACAAGGTTTGGGAGGAAACCAATAGGAGATGCCTGCAGCATTTTGCTCACACAGATGTGCCTGGTCCATACCCTGCCTGAGGCTCAAGATGTGCCTGCCCCACTTTGGGGTGCCTTTTTGTATACTGCCCCTCTCCCCTCTGCCACTAGCCCTGCTTCCCCCTACAGCCCACACAGGGATTCCAGCTGTGTGGGCGAGCTGGCTCTGGTAAGGACAAAACCAGCAGGGTTTAGCTGCATTCACCACTGCAGGACTAAACCAAGAGTGGGCTGAGATGAAAGGAATCAGGTGAAATGGTCCAAGAACTGCCCCACATGTTTGCCTAAAAGTAGAGTAAAAGCAACAGCTCTGAGTCTCTCCAGTTATCTTTCCTGGTTACTCTCAAGTTGCCAGAAAAACTATAGATGAATTAACTAATTTGGGTTTTTTAGGTGTTTGTTTGTTTTTTTTCCTTTTTTCCCTCCAGAAAGGCTTGCATGCATTTATTCAAAGACATGAAGTGTTTCTGCCATGCAGAACTCTGCCAAAAGCTGTGCTTATTATTCCAGATTTACAATAAAAATGTTTGTGCAAATGACCTAGATACATAGAGTACTGCACTTAAGTGGGGATTTGACTAAATCCAGCACACATATCTAATCAGAAAACATCTACAGGCTTGCGAAAACACCATGATGGGATCTTAGAGAGTCTTAATATGTAGGTGGGTACAGGTTACATGAGAAGAGACAGGCAATACTGCATTAATGTTGGAAACTCTCTCTTGTATTGTTCTGTAATGTCTGCTGGCCAAAGGAGAGAATGAAGAGCATCTTGAGATGTAAATCAACCTGATCCACCAACTCCATGTGTGAACTGAAGTAATTTGACCTTTTGAGTCTCACTCTTAGAAAACTGGATAAATGGCTGATTCCCAAAATGAGAACCAGATGCTGCTACACTTTAGCAAAATCTTCCTGCTTGTGGAACTATTCTTACTCAGAAAGAAAAATCTACAGGCAACTATTTTGTGTCTTTAACATAAGACAATGTGAGCTCTTAGCAGATGGCAGGATAAGGTCCATGCTTTACACCAGAGCAGAACACAGCTCTCACTACAATGGGATTGTGCCTGGAGTGTTCCTAAACAACAGAGCTCCTGTAACAACATATGCTATAGGCGTTGCATTGCAGTAGGTAGGTTTGTAAACACTGTACCACTGCAGAGTAGTGAATTTACATGAAATGAATGAGACCTACTGGCACAGAGCATATGATGCCAAACATCAAATACTACACATTTCTATAGTGACCACCAGCTCTGCTCCAGAGGAAGGTTTCAGAAGAAACTCAAAGAGCTCCTTTCCCCTTCATATTTACTGTGATTATCACTGCACTCAAGATACTCATGTTGATATTTCAGTCTTCTTTGATCTACCAGTCTTCCTACAAGCTGTCAAGAGCATGTAACAGTTTGTACACTCAATTATCCTATAGTTAAGCTGTATCTTCTCTTTGTGGATTAATTTTTTTATTTAGAAGGATACCATTACCCTCTGATGGTTTGCTACTAACTCAAAGCAAAATGCTCTGCAAACAATATGTGTGAAAGAGTAGGAATCTCTAGTGTCTAATGTGAAAATTAACACATAGTCAACTTTTATCACAAAGGCATAAACCACCCCCAGATGCATCCATGCTGCTTGACCAGGTCTGGTGAAGTTGTGCTCGTGAATCTCCAACCTGGTCTTCCTCTGAGATCAGGTTATGTGCAGAGGTAATTCCTTTGACTTTGTAGACCTGATTCTTCATGGGTAAAACACTGAATCTGGACATTTGGACTGTTACTGGAGCTTACTCTTTTGAAGTGCTTGTGACCCCATTCATCTGGTGAGCATTTCTTGACATCTTTGCTGGATCTCCACTGAGAACTTTCCTCCCATGTCTTCTTGGAGAGATCAGGTAGCTCAACAAAAGGTAGGATTAAAAAACACAGGATGGGATCCCTTACAATGCTGACATGTTTGGAAAATTTTGCAAAAGGGGCGTTAGCCCAAGCCGGTCTCTTCTGCACCAGAGGCTGCTGGATTCAGCCCACAGTCTGGAGAAGAAGTCAGCTAATGTGCTCCATCTCTGCTAAGCAACTGAGTTTCTGTCTGAATTCCTACATGACGAGAACACAGAGTGCACATTAAAGATTAACGCAAGGGACCCTGCAGATTGGAGCTTCCTGAAAGGCATCACGCAGCAGGTCTTCGTTAGCGCACGAGAGCAGATGGACACACCGCTGGGGGGCTGACAGCACATGCAACGCCTCTCTGCACTTTCTTCTTCAGCCTAATGCCTCTGAACTTCATAAGCAGCCTCACAACATCCATAAATGATTCAGAAGAAGATGGATTAACCAAGGGGGAGAAGTGTCTCTTGCTGGGTTGTAGGAGACCCTAGACCTCTGTTCTGGTTCTTGTTCTACCACAAACGTAGACATGGCCATTTTATCTGTCTGAGCTGAAGTTACACAAGAAGATTTATTTGCTCAGTCCCCAAATTTTGAGCCCCTCCATATTTGCTGTCCTGAGAGTACCTCCTTTTCCTCAGTAAAGTGTTCTGCCTTTCTACATCTGACATCCATAGTCGTGTACACTGTTGGGACTGACAGAGTTTCTCACTGGTGGGGTCTGTTCCAGGACACAGTGTCCTCACAGATAGATTTTGACTGCCTCTTCTCAGGGCAGGAAGAAGGTTTCTGAGCAGTTTTTAAGTGTCCCCTGCTAGGAGCGTGGCATTGTGATGATACGTTGGCAGTGGCACTCCTAATTTTTTTCTCTTTTCACCCCAAACTAAAAGCAGTAATTTGTATGCCTAGCATTTCAGAAATGTTTAAAATTACAAAAGACTTCCAAATAATGCCCACACAATGTGACACTGTACACTGCTGCTTAGCAAATTGGAGAAAAATCATACATGATTTAAGAGTATGAGTTTAACAACAGTATTCTTACTTGCAGCTCCTGAAGACAGTAATGGTTTGCATACAGCATACCATTGAGGCTGTCATGATTCAGGGATTACATCTTCAAACTAATGTAGTTACCAGAAGCTGTTACTCTTCAGTTCTTGACTCTTCTCCTTTTTGACATTTGCTTTTGTGTTGCATTTCTGGTGCTGACGCTGAGGTTTATACACAGAAAGTGAAATAGCTCAAATATTCTATGTTCCTATCAGCAGTCGCCTGATGTTGCTACACACCCATCTCTCCTCCCCAGGACACAGCTGCCTCTGTTGGACATGAGCAGCTGAGAGAGCTGAGGAGCCAAACCTGTGGCTGTAGTGATGGTTGGCTGAGCCCTGTGGCTGGCAGTAACCTTGCTGCCTGTCCTGAGCAGATGCCAGGGCTCAGCCCTCCCCAAGTGCCACCAAACCTATACCTACAAACTGAACCATTGGCCTCTTGCAGCCCACATGTACCTAACATCTCTCTGCTCTGCCTTCTCTTCATCCCCATCTGCTGCAGGGGCTGACACAATGACAGTCACTCTCTACCACAATCATTGGCAGATGTTGCAACACCTCTGGGTCCCTCTGGTCGGTTTGAGCCATTGCTCCAGAGTGAAGATCAGAGGGACGAGGCAAACCTTTTGTCAGAGCTATCAATGGGACCTGTCTCTCTATGTCCTGTGAAGGGACCTGGCAAAGGGTCTAGAAGGAAAGCCATATGAGGAGTGGATGTGAGGTCACTTTGTGAAGAAGAGGAGACTGAGGGGAGACCTCATTGCAGTGTACAGCTACCTGGTGAGGGGAAGTGGAAGGGCAGACACAGATCTCTTCTCTGTGGTGACCCGGGACAGGACCCAAGAGAATGGCCTGTAGTTGTGTCAGGGGAGGTTTAGGTTGGATATGGAACAGGGTCCCCAGGGAAGTGGTCACAACACCAAGCCTGCCAGAGTTTAAGAAGCTTTTGGACAACCCTCTCAGGCACATGGTGTGATTCCTGGGGCTGCTCTGTGCAGAACCAGAAGTTGCAGTCAATGATCCTTATGAGTCCCTTCCAACTCTGGTTATTCTATGATTCTGTGACTTAATACTGAGATTTGCATCCTTTGGCATTCAGTCCCACCACTGCCCAGCATCCTGTGTAGTGCCACAAGCTCTTCAACTTCTCTGTTCTGTGATGACTTACTGATCTGCAAAATCAGGCAATGGCAGGTTGTTTTCTGAACTTGCATCTAGTTTTCTTAACTTAGCATCTAGTTTTAGCAACTCTGTATCTTCCTAAATAATCATTCAGCCATGCAATTTAGCACTCAGCCTGTACCATCATGCAAATTAATTTTTATTATCAGTTGCTCAAAAGGGAAATTTTTGCAGAAAAATACCTTTCAAAATGTCTAACAATCTCCACTTTCTTCAACAAAATGTTTCCAAGTGGAGAAAAAAAAAATGTACCCAGCCCATCTTCCAGAAACACACTGCTCACCATAGAAACTATAAACTAAAACAATCCTACTGGTGATTGCAGCTCAGTGGAGCATTTTAGTTCATAAGTTATTTGAGTAAGAGGGATATTTGCAAAACATCCCTGCTAATCCTGCCGTTTGCTGTATGTGGAAGGGCTCCAGCTGATTTCAGTGAAACTCCACCCATGTGGAGTAGGCAGCAGAATGAGGGACACAACGAGCGCTTGCCTTTTCCACCAAAATAACCTGTCAGCAGCCATATTTCAATGTAAACTAATCAGGAATATACATGAGGCTGTTCCTCCATAGCGGTTTAACTTTTTTCTCCTCTCTCTGTCCCAGCAGAGCTGTTCAGGATTTGCTTTCACATCATCTACACTGGATGACCAACACTGACTCTGGGGTAGCCAAGGCTGGGTGTAAGTCATGGGATAATGAGCCTTTTGAGCTGCCCCAAACCAACTTATCTTGCTTCTTCCCTTGAACAGTGCTGGGAAACCCTCTCTGTCTTTCTTGGAACAGTTGGAAAATTATAGAAGTGCTCCAAGTAAGGGTTTTTTTAAGCCTGAATCTTCTCTGCAAGCCGACTCTGCTCCTACTCACACCATCTCATCTGGCTGAACGTGCCACTGAACTCATGTCAGAGGGTCTGGTGTGCACAGGTGAGTGAAATGGCAGCACCAGGCTGAAGTTCAACTTAACTCCACCACATGTCATTTGGACCAGATTTCTCGTTCTGAAATCTTACTCATTCCATTTAGCACAGGTTGATTTATACCTAGCAGTCCTCTTGTTTCCCACAAGAAGTCACAAGCTGAGTTTTGAAGCAAACATCCTAGTAAATTTATAGGCTACATCACAATTTTCATCTTGGAAGAAGCAAAGGCATAAATTTCTCATGCAATTTCTTCGAAAATCATGCCCTTCTTGATTCATTGTGCTTGAAAGTCTTTCCAAGCCAGAAAATGCAGACCTCTCTGGGATATTCATTTTGAAAGTTGAGCGAAGGATAGAGGCATCATTTAGGAAGTCTGTCCAGCACTCCTGAAAATGAGCAACCCAAATATGCAACTGCATATATTATCTTCCTTCTGACCGAGTGACAGCAGCCTCTCCATCACACAGATAAAAAGCACATGAATACTTCAAAAGAGGCCAGCACTCAGGAATGTGAATGTTCAAGATATCAAGTGCCTGTTTCAAGAAATTGGAACAGCTTTTGCAAAATACATTACAAATTGAAGACACATGTATCTGTGCAGATATATGCACAGGCTGGGTGGTCTAGGCACAAGGACCTCTGGGCTGTAGGATTGTCAACTCCAGGTGTTCAAAAGTCCTACAGTTTTGGCTCAAAAAGTTCAAGATTTAAAACAAGTGGATCTGGGCTCCCTAGCTGCTTTTTACAGCAGGGGGAGAGGAGGGGTACTGCATTTTCAGTCATTGCTCTACAGCACGAGGGCTGAGAACAACCGTAAGAAAATCCCCAAACTGAGATTCTCTGATAGTCTCACGACTCCAGGTGCTAGATTTCCAGAGAGAGAATGTGATGTAGTGAGCAATAAACCCTAGTTAGTGATACCACGTTCTGCTCCCATTTCAAGCTGACTCTGTCGTGCTGGGCCAATCATGGAGTCCCTTGGTGCTAAACCCACGCAAGGACATCAGCCTCAGGGCAAACTCCTGAGCAACCTGCAAACTCACCAGAGGAGTCATGGCAGCTCCCTCGGAGGTACATGGGAAGATGAAGTCCTTGGGAAGCAGGACTCATTACAGCCAGCCTGATACACACCGGGAAGCTCAAGTTATGCTACAGGAAATCCTGAGGAAGGAGGTGGTTCCAGTCCAACCTCTCCCAGTGACTTACACGCCAGAGTCAAGGGGTATTTGCCTCTGCTCAGTGCTTACAGACAGGAGCCTTCTTGGGTCTACCCCAGCCTTCCCCTCCTCCCACCATGACAGGAGTCAGCCCTGTCGGCAGGGAAAGGAATCTCGACCCCCGCTCCACCAGGTCAGCTGGAAAGCACACAGCTCAGGGGCTGGTAGCTGGGGAGATTTGGGGACAAAGGAAAGTGAGACTCCAGGATTTGAACCCTTGCTCTAATGAATTTTCACTCCAAAATATTTTTTAACTCACATTTACCTTCCAGCTGGCTGTCCTGAGCAGCAGCATACAGGGGCTTTCTTTTCTCTTCACGGACAAACAGCTCTCTGATATTGCATGAAAAGTGTAGTGGGTTTTTTGCATTTTAAGGTGTTGAAAATAAACTTCAGCCTCACAACTCCCTAGTGCTTTAGAGAGCAATCACCTCTGAGGCAGGAAACAAGGTCAAATCCCTCAGGCAGACAAGAAAACTCCTGAGGCTTCCTCACATCCCACTGTGTGCACCAGACAGCTGAGCTCCCAGGTCTGGAAGTGATGGCAGCAGGCAGGATGGGGAGCATGCCAGTGACCTTTTTCAACTCAGAAGAACTGCAGAATAATTTATATTGGGAGGGATTTGCAGACTTTATTTGGTCTAACCCTGCTCAAAGAATGGCTACCTGCTGCATGTCAGGCTGATCATGGCTGTGTCCCACTGAATCTTGAACACCTTCAGGGATGGAATCGCCACATGAGAACGTGGCTCCTGCTCTCCTGCTTGACCACCCTCTTGGAGAAGTTTGTTCCTTATGTCCCATCCCTTTCCACAATATGTGATTGTTACCTTCTGGCCTTTCACTGCACACACCTGAGAAGAGTTTAGCTCTTCTTCACAACCATCCACTGCTGATTAGACAAGACAAGACAGAAGGGAAATCTCCCTTTAGCCTTCTGAGGGTTGGAAAGGTGGCCTTAACCAAAAGATGAACCATTGTACCAGACCTGGTGCTCAGAATATCTTGGCTTAGTGACTCATCCAACACCAGCCTGCCTGACACCATTGTCAGATAATCAGAGGACACTCCAAAGTGTCCAGCTCTGTGTTCTTAGAAGAGGTCAGTTTCTCACTGCTACCCTCTGGACACTTTAGAATAGACTTTTTCCATGTGGTGATAACCTGCCATGGAGATTATGCTTGAAAATACAGGTGTTTCCTTGACACCTAAATAGCAACTTAACTGGGGG
>JAWWES010000168.1:53304073-53421474 GCA_035583135.1 Lophotriccus pileatus
AATACCAACATAACCGCCCCCCCCCCCCCCCTCCACTGGATCTGATAGTGTGGAGCAGATGGTCTGTGAGGTCTCTGTGCTTAACCTCTCCAGCCACAAACTGGACATTGTAAGATTCTCTTTATCTTCCCTTTATCTGTCTTCTCCAGGGACATTTTCAAGGTCTTTGGGAAAGGGCTGTCTTTCCTGAGTCCATACAATGTTCAGCAAATGGCAACACTGCTTTTCTATTTGGGTCTTGTGTGACATAAACCATAGAAAGGAAAAAGGTGGGATTTTCTCTCCATGGTTTGTTGCTGTAGCAACTCACAAATCAATATGCTTCACTTCCACTGGGGTTTTCATGGGAAAAGAAGGTGTTTGCACGACACAGATGTGGAGGAAGCCATGGTGACACTGTGTGTGGGAGTGGGACTCTTCAGGTGCCTCAGCTGCTCCTTGTCATACCAGCCACATTAAGCACTGGCATTGCTAAAAAGTGGTGGATGACAATAGCTATCACTATTTTCTCCTGTTGGGACAAGTACCCCCTTGTTTAAAAATCCACACCTCTGTGCACACCTACACAATACTCCAAATCTTTGCAATATATGGACTACGATGATATGAATAATATAAACATTCCTTTGTACTCATCAAAAGATTTAAGCTCTCCCCTCCACCCACCCAGCCAGCCCTGTGTGCCTCTATGTATCTGATAATATGGGGTTATAAAACAGTGCTGTTATTCCTGTGGGGTTTGGTTATTTAACATTGTACTGAGCAAAGTTATCAGAGCAATCCTGACGGACCAAAATAGCTCTTTGTTTCTGATGTGGTGTTTGCAAAATGGAAGCCAAAAATAGCTATTGGCTGGTTGACTTGAACCATTGCTGACCTTTCAGCACACCCAGCAGAGTCCGCCAGAGCCAGAAATCCCTTTGCTCTGGGTGTGCAAGCAAACCACCCTCCACTCGTCTCGTCAGTGTTTGACTCCTACTAAACTTGGGTGACTCAGGTCCAGTCTCATTTGCTTTCAGTCCCCTGGAGTTGTGTGCTGAAGGGGAGAGAGGTGTCAGCTCCATCTGGGAAGACCGTTCAGTCCTCTAGGAAGGGAGAGGTCTGTAAGAGCATGCCACCACCTGCTCCACTTCTGTAACAGCTTTAGGTGACCCAGAGCCAGTCACAATTCTAAATGTCTTTTGACATTTAGAATGAATCTGTTTCATCCTCCAAGCACAGAGACAGACCTAGACCTGGACCTGGACCTGGATGCAAGATGGAAGTCAGGAGACCATTCCTGGTTCTGCTTGGGCAGGGTGTCCAACCTTCTGCCCTGTGCACTCCCTCTTCCTCCCTGGTTTGCAGTTCTCCATCCTGCTCAGGACTTTATTGGCCAACACACCAATAAACACCTAACATCCCTGAAGAGACAAAGTGCGTTTATCAAAGGTGTTCATCAAAGGCCCGATGAAGCCCCAAACCCTGCAACAATTTTATTCCTGTATAAACAACCCTCTACTCTTGTTTCCTCTGTGGTTTAAGAACTTCCCTTGATCAGGGACCATTTTATCATCTATCTCACTCTGAACCTACAGTCCCACACCAAAAGGCAAAGACTCCAGAAATTTCTACAGGTCTCATGTTCTTTTCTCCTCAGCCATGCAAATGGCTGTGAGAGAGTTGCCTCCTACTCAACTCTACTCCTTCTCACAGGTCTTCTGTCCATTATTACTCCTTCTCACCATTCTCCCACCTGCTTAGCCGAGAGAAAAATCCCAGGGCACACAGGAATGAGGGCACCTCATAAATCAGGGAGCCAACTGAATGTGCAGAGACATCAGGAGCAGGTTCATGCATTGGCCAGAGAAAAGGGGAGATGTGCTTCTTGTCCAGGAGTCTGTTCCTGCCTTGACTCATGGAGTCACCAGTGAGAAGAAGCAGGGAAGACCCTGCCAAGCTGACTGAGTCACATTCAGAGGAGAAGCTTTGTGAGAAGAAGCTCCAGCTTTTCCCTAAAAACCCTTCATTGACTTACCAAAAGGCACAACACTTGGTTTGCAGGATAGGAAGTGATATAAGGCAGAGCATCAAGAGAAAATATCTTTGCTGGCTATGTTTGAAGAAAACATCTGCTCATGCTGGATCTTCAGGGGTGCTCCAGTCTGGACCCAGAGCTCTGGTGATGTGCAGAAGTGACTGTGAGGAGCTGAGAATGCAATGCTGCTTTGACAGTTTTGGGGCAACTTTCCCTGCAGTGCACAGAGCTTGTGGAAAGGAGAGGTTTGAAGAAATCACCTGTGAAATTCCTGAAAGCCTTTCCTGTGTAAACAGTGAATATTTTGAAAGTTCACACATTTAGCTCCATTTAAGGGAATTTTCACAGAGTAAGACAGTCTTGATACAACACACTTATCAAATTTAAAATCACTTCTGCAATTCTTTTATAAAATGGGCAAAACACTACCCTTTCTTATGCTTTATTCTCAGAAACTGCTACTTTAAGTTAACATTTTTAGGTATACAGTAAATATATTCTGACCTGCCTCTCTTAATGTTACATTTTAGTTCAAACAGGAAAAGGCTGCAAATTAAACAAAGAGGAAAAAGGATATAATTGGAAGCTTCAGGCAAGCAGCTTGAATTAGAGGTAGTGTTAGCAGGACAGCCCATAGCAGAACGTTGATGGACCTTTCCAAAGAGAATGCTGTCAGAAAAGGATTCATGCTGTAGGAGCACAAGAGAAACAGCAAGAAGGAGGAACCTGAAAATAATAATAAATTCTATGATTTGGATATTATATACTCTTCCTGTATACTCCAAGAAATGCTTAGGTACTTGTTAGACATTGTGAAAAATATCTTACTGTGAACGTGCTAGGAAGGGACTAGCACTACTGTTAAATAATTTTCTAATGGTGTTGGGATCAGGCTGGTTATAAAAGAGATGTTCTGTGCAAGCACCAACCCCATTAGCCTACCTCAAATTTGTTTTTATGTAAAAGAGGTAAAACTTGTGCAAAGAGAGGCTGAAAGCAGAAACAGATCAGCATTAACTTTCAAAACTCAGCCAGTTTCAAACCTCGTTGGATTCACATTGGTGGCAAAATTTTTACTCCCCATCTGACAATCCTGCTGTCTCCAAGTGGGGATTTCACTTGCAGAATATGAGCAGGAGTGGACACCAGATAGGTACTTCAATACAGACTGGATCTTCTATTAACCCCTTCAGAGGCTGTGACAAATTCTTGCCTGACTGCTTGATCACAAGTTGTTTTCAGGAATTACCTGCAGCAGAATCTGGATCAGGCAACATCGATCTCAGATTTGACTGGCTTGTCTTTTGTAGCTTCACATCCTTATTTTATCATTGTTCAAAGACAAGTGTATTTTCCCTCTAACAAGCCCATCTCATAGAGGGTTGCCATACAAAGGGCAGATTATCAGAGAACCAAGAGCAAAGCCCCTTGGGACACTTGTACAAATTGCACCTGAAGCAGATGGTATTTAAACAGAATGTCTGGGCACAATTAGAGGGGGAAGAGAGAAGCCACAGAGGACCTGGAAGGCAGACTGACAAGATCCTGTAGCCTTGGCAACATCACCTCTTGATTGCCCAAATCAAATGCAGAGGATAGGGCATGAAGGAGGTCGCTAATCAAGTGCCATCTTTGACGAGGTTCTTAATTTCTGCCATTATGTTCTGAAGGGCTCCTGCCTTTCTCCCAACCTGTGTAGGAGCGGTGTGGATTTGCCCAAAGGAGCACCGAGGAGCTTAACTACCACAATAGGACCTCCAAGTTGGAATGGAATATAAAGGACACACAAAGCAAAGTCTTCGGACGCACCTGCGGGCAGGGAGGGCTTCCTCCCTGCACACCTTGTTTTCTCACTCCCTGACCCGTGGTGACATGCCTTAGCAGCACACAGGGACCGGCCACCAGCTGAGCTGTGTCCAGCAGTGCTCTCAGGCAGATGGGAAGAGGCTGCTGCTGGACCTGCTGCTCAGGCAACAATGGCCTGGAAAGCCAGAAGAAACAAACTGGGGTGAGCTTTGCCTTCAGCAACTGCCCAGGGAGGGAGAGAAATAGACTACTGAAGGTCCAAGCACATTCCAACAGTGACTTTGGTGAGAGATGTCCTCAACAGTGAGAGATGGCCCCAAATCACACACAGAGCAAAGCAGAGTCAACCTCCCTTTATGCCTTTGGCAAAATCGATGGCTGAGGTAATGGATAAAGCTCTTGGAAAGCAGGTAAAAAGGAGCCCAGGGAGTGAAGGTATCTGGCCCCTGCCTGGTGTTAGGCATTAACTGTAGTGATTTGTGCACAACAAGCTATTCTCTTTTTAGTTAATGGAGAAAAACAGATGTTTTTAGAGGAAGGTCCATCTCATTTTTGAATAGATGTTTAAAAATCAGGGAAACAAAGAGTCTCTATCTGCATAAGATAAAAAAACCCTGTATGCAAAACTTGTGACATCGGGGTCTTGAGGGGTTTTCCAGAACATTTAAAAGAACATAGAAATATTTTCTCTCTACCCTCTCTGACATAATCACATTGGGCATTACATAGAAAAACACTCATTTAGGTGACAGAGAGATGACCTTTTAAATTTGACATCTCCAAATTTCAGAATAAAACTTTCTGTGTCACTTGACAACTTACCTAAGATGTGTGGCTTCGGTGAATAAACAATCTCAACTGCAATATAAGCCATTCTTATTACCCTGGGATTGTAGGAGGACTAAATAAACAAGGAATATCTACTGCAAGGGTAAGCATTTGAGGGGAAAAATGGGTAAATACAGATCTGGAAAATCAGAAAGAAAAAAAATTCAGTTATTTTCAAAATCCTCCTCAACTTACACAAATCAGTTGCAGAGGATGGGAATTCAGTCCCCTTTTGCAGTTTTTATCCCTGCAGAACCAAGCAGTCACTGCTCTCACCTCTACTCTGGGACATACAGTCCAGAACCTTCTGGCCAGCACAAGGATAAACTTCTTGCATGAGATTTCCCCAGATATTTGTCTTTCTTCCTTCAGTGACATCTGCCCCAATCTGCTCCTTTTCCTCCATAAGCAGCACTTTATCAGCAGCACAAATGAGCAGCTTTTGCATTCCAGAAGCCTCAGTTGGGAAATCATGACTGGCATCTGAGCCCTGACCTTCACTGACACTGTGGCCTCACCTTTTAGGACTCTCCTTCTGCTCAGTTTTACATGAGCCTTACAAAGTCTGGGGGATGCTCTGAGCACACCTGCACCCCCAAACCCATCAATACTTTAATGTTGGAGCCACACACGTCTTCAAACAAAGCCTGTGAACATTCTCTAAGAGCCAATATAGTTATAAACAACTCCTTTTCCCTCCCATTATGGACTATTGACACAGCTGTTCTCTTTCATCACTCAGCCTATGGAGAAGAAGTATAATTTCAACACGAAAAGAACATTAATAAAATTTTCACTGCTCCTCACTAAACTACTCTCCCATGTTAATGATCTGCAGGGTTAGAGTGGAACACGTGTCAGTGCTTGTAGCATCTGGAGCTTGGAAACTGCAGGGGACCCTCCACAGGCAGCTGGGAAGGTGATGGGCAGGATGGCATGAGAGCAGCGGCAGAGGAGGAAAGCCTGGGAACAGCTCCTACAGCTCAGGGCCTGGCAGCACATGTTTTTTTGTGGCTTAAGATCCAGGGGTGAACCGGGGAGTCGTGCGAGGGGACCTCAGTCCCTGTGTCCAGCGTGACTTGACCTGGGAGGTCAGATTCTTCCCTCCCAGCAGTGGCCTGGGACTGTCTACACAGAAACAGGATAAGGACATGAGCGATCCCAGAAACGGGTGTTTCGTTAGCAGGAGCAGTTGCACCATCCCACGCCAAAGCTCACCAGGCAGCTGGAGCCTGATGGTTACCGCTGTGAGGCCAAGCCACAGCTCTGTTTCTACAGATGGAGGGTCCAAGAGGCCTCATGCATCCTACTCTGCCTTCATTCTCACAGCAGCTCCCTGGCAGACAGCATCTCTTCGTTCCCTAGGCACCTGCACTGCCGTACCCAACAACATCCCTGTCTCTGTCCCCAAAGTGGGGCACCGTGCTGGGTGTCCCGGGAGCGGGAGCAGGGCTGAGCCGGCACCATTTTCTCAACATCTTATCAGACCTTTTATTTTTAAAATGGGAGAATAATATTTCTCTTTGCCTGTGTCGTGAGCATTCTGGGTGGGTTTGCAGCACCGCTTCTGGGAGAGCATCCAACGTCCTCTGCCGTGTTTGGAAAGGGTGGCTCCCGCCCCACCGCCAGCCCTGCCGTTGATGACATTGGCAGCTGCAGCAGATTTGGCCCACAGACCTTGCTCTCCTGGTTGGTTTTCATGCCATCTCTCGTGTTTTTTTTCCACACGACCTCCTCCCCGCAGGACAAAGACAATCGTCTCTCTGGCTGCTCCTTGCGGTTGCCCTCGCTGTCCCCCCAGCAGCTGGTGCCACGTAGGTGTCCCCGCCGGAGCCACCACGGCCCCTTTTTCCAGCAACCTGAAACCCCACAGGAAGCTCACGCCCATTCCCATCCCTCGCTAGCCGGGAGTTGCCTGTTTTTAGCAGCTTTCTGTACCGCCGTGCTATGAAGGTAAAGAACAGACTCTCCCCTACCAGGACTGGTTCAGGGATCGCACATCTCTCTGGTTACAATAGCGTGAAAATGCTGGTTAACTGGAGGTTCACAGCAGCCGGAGCAGTCCCATCCAGGCAGTGGCCAGGCAGGGAGAGAGCATCCCCAAGGCTCTGGGAGAAGGCAGAGAGCAAACTCTGGTGAAGCGACCTACAGTCTGCCCAGAACAAGGAGCAGCAGGGAGGGATGGAGATGTGCTCCCTGCATGTACACTGCAGTGAGAAACTCCAGGAAAGAGTCATTTAGCTCCTACACCAGTGGCTCTGCAAGCCCCCTTTGAGAGCATCGATATCCTGCCTTCCCGAGGGACTCGAGCAGTGTCCAAGCAAGCACACACAGGGTGTCCAAGCAAGCCCTGAGCATGCCACACTGGTGGCACAAGTGTCCTTGCAGTCTGGTTGCTCACAGGGCTCCCAGCAGCCCCCAGCAGACCAGTCCTCACTGGTGTCAATACCTCTTATGATGGACCCATGTCAGACTTCAACAGATCCCCTTGACCCTTTTCCCCACCCTGAGCTCTCCAAATAATGAAATTCAAGAGCCAGGTTTCATGAGCAAAAGAGAACATAAAACCTTGTGGTGCAGAAAATAATCAAAATTAGTCAGAATAGAAGTAAATTATGTTTTCAGTTCAGACTGCTGCTGCAAAGATGGTTTTTCTCTCTGTGTTTCCCCAGCCCAGCATCTGTGTCTCCTTGCATGGAGACCTTTCCGAGGACCAGCTCTCTGTCTTTCTCTCTCTCTCTCTCCATCACCTCCAAGGCTGGGCTGTGTCTGTACCAAGCAAACAGAAAGATTTCTGCCCTGTGTCCTCCCTCATAGATTTTATAAGAAAATAACACGGGAACAGACAATTCCCTTTGAAAAGACCATAAATCTCCTGTCATATCTTTGCTGCACCTCAGCACAGATTTAGCCTGATACCTGCTGGTGGCTAAGCCCCCTCACCTGCGTTTGTTGCTGCATTGAAACCACCTAATTTTGCATTTCCCATGAGAACAAACCCTCCTTCTTTCTTTCCCCACTTTGACACTCAAAGCTGAATGAATATATAGCCCAAAGAGCTGAAATAAGCATTGCTATCCTCAAGCTTAATGGGCAGAAGAGACAGCGCAGAAAGAATCACGTCTTGTTGACATCACCAGGAGAGTCTTTCTGCTGTGCCTTTTGTAACCGGACTTGTCTGTCTCGAATTGGCCTTTTTAGCCATCAGCGCGCTTGTAGCAAGCGTGGGTAGAGCCCTTCACAAATCTTCGTTCGCGAAGCCTAGCCATGATGATGATGACACTGTTGGTGTGACCACAACTGCTTGGAGCGGCTGGGCACCTCCAGGCTCATTCCCATCTGATGGGCAACATCAGTGACACCAAAAGTCACAAATCTGTCCTCCAGAATTGAATAAGGGGCTTGAAAAACTTGATGTATGGTACACTGGGTGTGATTCAAAGATACACCTAAGTTCTTTTTAATTTCATTTAAAAAGAAGTGAAGTTTCTGCATCTAGGATCTGAGATTTTAAGAAAACAAATATTAAAACCACAAGACTTATCAAAACCTCCATCAGTAAGAGCCATTTTCTGAGAACACCAAAAGCCTGGGCAGCCAAAGGCCAGGTTATGAGGTCTGTGTAGCAAAGACGTCGCCCTACTCACAAAAACACACATGTCTTTCATAATTCCTTTTGTGTGCCAGTTGGAAGAATGCTCTTGTAAGGAAGATACTTACCTGGATTGCTCAACAGCTCAGGATCTGATTCCCAGCTCTGCTGCAGTTTTTCTCCTTGAGCTCAAAGAACTGATGTTCAAACTTTCTCTGCTTCAGTTTCCCCATTTGAAAACGAAGTAAACTATTTATCTCTCAAAATGGCCAAGACTTCAAAACTACATCTTCTTTTATTCACATTTCCAAACAACTTAGAAAAGTCACATGGACAGAACTATAAATTACAAAGTGTTATTTTTCATATGAACTTTGTCTTGAACCAAACTCTCCTCTTTGATTCACAGTCCTTAATTGACACTGGCATGTTCTTTCCTTCATGCCTTTAATTGCTTCAACATAAATTAATTAAAATGTAAATTAAATGATAGCTTGTGGGGAGATTGCAATTACCATGATTTCATCTTTCACTGTTGCATCCCGTGGTACCAACAGGTCTGTGCAACAGGTATGCCAATTAATAGCAGATGATAAAGACGTCTGCAATCACTTACCTCTCTGCTTCAGGTTATTCAGCAAATGTTGTCTTGCACAATTAGTATATGAGTGCCTATTCTGAGTCTCCTGCTCCATCAGACTGAGAGGTGAGAGAATGAAGTTTTCATTCAGTGAGAAAAAAAAGAGAAAGATGCCCGAAACTTTGGACAAACCTTTAAGAAACCTTAAAAATGCTTTCCAGGTGGTAAACAGATGATTACTGAGATAGTTGAATGAAGCAGCATACTTAAAGTTTTCTTTTATCACCATGACTCCACCTTGGTCTAGCTGAGAGTGGATTAGCCCTTCCATTGTACCTGTCTATTCAGAGCTGTCAAGTTCGACGTGTCTTTAGGCTGAAATTACCGAGTATCGTAAAGAATGTCAGTAATTAACTTGATTATACCAAATCTGACAGCAGAGTTGGGGGAGTCATGTTTTTTCTTGCTTACCTAGAAATGGAAAATAAAACATTTCTAACAGGGACATGAAGAGAGAAAAATCACCAGGGCATTTCCAACAACTCTGAAATAAGTGCAGTTTATCAACGGTCATTGTAAAATCCAGCAGTTTGTTTGAAAAAAGGTGGTGGAAACTCAAGTAGTTTAGTGTCAGAAAAAGCCAGAGCTTGTGATCCTTATTGCCTGATAAGCCATAGGAGCTGGCAGCATGCCTTCAGCAGGGCAGTAGCCAGAGCCGGGGCACCAAAAACGTGTTGCTGAGGGCCAGTCAGGTTTTGAATGTCTTCAAGGTTGGAGACACCACAACCTCCCCGAGCAACCTTTTCTAATGTTCAGCCACAGTCAAGGCTGAGCCCAGGACAGAATGGAAAGAAACAGCTGCCTTGTGTTGAAGACAGCTTCCACTAGAAATGTATGAATAAAGAGTTAAAATTTCCTGCTTGTGGTGTGTGCAGAACGGAGGTTCTGTGGAGGTTCTGACTGCAACACAGGCACTGAAGATGCAACACCGTCCTGGAGATGCAATAGTGAAACTAGAGGTGAAGCTATAGCTTCCAATCATGCCAGGAAAGGTTGCAGGGAAATAAAGAGGCAGAATATGCACCAGAGTTCAAACCATCTGAGGCTTTTTTTTTTAGGGAACGATGGTCTACCAGGACTATGTTGGTCTCCTACTCAAACTCATCTGGTCATGGACAAATATTACTGCAATGATAGCAGCAGAGATGTGCTTAAAAGAGTCTTGTAACTGTGGGAGGCTCTATTGCCCCAGAGCACCCTGGACAGCAAATGCAACTGGTGATGATACTGCTGATGGTCAGAGGTTATTCAGGTACATAAATGAAAGGGGAATAAAGAGAGCTGTTCTGTTATGTGGTGAGAGAGTGTTAGATTAAAGGTAACTGAGGTACCTTCCCCAAACCCCATAGGAGTCTGTGATAAAACTCTGAGTTCACTTGGGAGCCAACATTTGAGGACATGGGCTGGGACAAGAAGTGGCTCTGTGCAAAACACCATTCACAAGCTCAGACGTGCAGTTCTGCACCTTGGCACTTGTGGGGCACAAAGAGAAAAGCCAACTTATTTTCATACTCCCATCTGAGCAAAAGAGGGCCTTCAAAGAAACTGACAATGAATCGGGATAAAATTCATTATATATTCCATTCCTTCTCCCACTGTCACCCCTTCACATGAGGATTTACCTCCTTGCTTCCCATTTGTCAGAACAAGGAAGGCATTTGCATCCATCAAAGTGAAGGGGATCCTTGGTTTGCTTTTTTTTTAAAGAGTGTAGGCAGATCTTGATCCAGACCAGCACAGATCTCAGGGGAGCTCAAGATGTAGCTTCTATGTTCACATTCATCTTACATTTTTAACCAGAAAATGTTTCTGGTTAAGATATCCTCCAAGAAGCAATAAGGAAAGGAAAAGGAAATAAAATAGCTCCTAAGTAGCCTCTACATGACCCTGTGGAAAGGTAGAGAGCATGGGGACATGAAGAATCATAGAATCGTAGAACAGTTTGGGTTGGAAAGGATCTTGAAGATCATCTGGTTTCAACCCCCTGCCATGGGCAGGGACACTTCACTAGACCAGATTGCTCCAAGCCCGCTTCAACCTGGCCTTGAACACTTCCTTGGGTGGAGCATCTACAGCTTTTCTGGGCAACCAGTTCCAGTGCCTCGCCACGCCCACTGTAAAGAATTTCTTCCTGTTTCAGGGTGGCAAGAGGGGCCCTGAAATCCTGCCAACCCCTACCGTCATCCTCGAAACCAGGGAAGCGTGGTGAGTGCTCCTTGTGGGAGTGTGGGCTGCAGGGACAGCTGCAGTCTCCAGTGCAGGGTGTGCAGGCAGCTCCAGCCACACTTCCAGCAGGTTGCCCAGAATAAGCCCTCGGTGCCTCTGGGTGCGTGTGGAAAATCAGTATTTGTGCCATGCTGCTGTCTACGTGTGCTGCAATTTGTCCAGTTCCTGCAGTCAAACAAGCCTATTTTTGTAGGGCTGCTGAAAACATGGCCCTTAATTACTGCCTTCAGCAGGGAGTGGGATTATCTAGCGGATGAGATGAGCAGCCTTGCTGCTCTCGGGGATGACACATTGGCCGGCCGAACTCCAGTCGGCAGTCCCACTCTGAGTCACATTTTGTGCCCTCTCCAAAAGAGTCCTGTTTTTTAAATTTATCCCCTGTACTTTTGTATTCAGCTCTTTCTTGGCTTTTTGCATGAAATGTTTAAAAAAAAAAAAAAAAGAAAAAAAAAGAAGATTTGGCTTTTGTACTGTGGCATGGTCACTGAAAATGCTTACTGCTGCTGTGGTATGAAAATGATGTCTCTAGTCCTAGTGAGCTGGAAGGGAAAGGGACAGCATGCCTGAGACCTCCCCTTTCCTGCTTTTAAATGCATTTTGCTTTTGCATTGCTTTCCCTTCTTCCCTGATGCTTGCTGTCGGCCAGTGAGTGAGATTAATGTTAGTTTTTTTCTTAGGACTCTCCTTCTTGTGCCCCAGCACAAGAATGGCTCCACAGATGTCCTAGAAAAATTGGCAATTTTGTTTGCACAGTTTTTTTCCAGTCTTTCACTCCTCCAAATTGAAGTTTTGAAAGGTTAGACAATGGAAAAAGGAAGATTTGGAAAGAATATCTGAACATTGTACTTTCCCTGGCAAGCAGATGGAGGAAAAGTTGAGGGGAGGTGGTGATGAGGGCAGGGAGTGGAAAAGAAAAACTTGACTGAAAATAAAAAATTATTTTTTTTATTTATTTTGAAAATTGACAAGTGGAGACAAAATCAATATTTGCACATTTCCTGAAATCTCTCATGAAACTGCCAGAAATAAACCTTCCAGTGAGTTCCCTCCCTTGTGTCACAGTAAAGTATATTTCCATTGGAAAAAATATATATATTTAATCCAGGGTGAAGAACAAAGTGATGCTGCACTGCTGTGCCCAGGGCAAGGTGTGGGTGCAGTGGGGAGCTGGGCTGCTGCCGTGCCCACAGCCAGTGCTGGTGGGCTCACAGCTTCCCTGGACAGGTTGGTGGTGTTGGGTTCCAGCAGACACCCTCCACATTAGGAAACAGTGCACAGTAACCAAACAGCTGTAAATAAGGGGTAAACAGTACTCAGTGGCTGTACTCAACTGTAGTCAGCGATCAGGCACTCCGAGGGAGACTGGAGGTACTTACAGTCCGAAAGACAGGGACTTTTATCCTTCAGCATCTTCACCACTAACATTAATAATGGAATAGAAAAATTACTTATTATAATTGCAAGGTTGTTCCATGCTGGATCACAAGTGAATGTAAAATAACCCCCCAAAATTAGAGAAATATTCTGCAAAAAAAAGTAGGATGAAATTCAACGAGGACAAATTTGAAGTTTCAGCTGTAGGAAGGAACAGGCATCCTGTTTATGGGAGATAAGAAGCTCCTTTGGTATCAGCTGGGTAGGAAGGGAGCTAAAGGTTTTAGTGGGTCACAGGTTGACTGCAAATCAACATTGCTGTTGCAAAAAAGTCAGATACTGTAATGTGACATACAAATAGAATCGCTGTTGATAAGACACATGGAATAATTCAAATCTGTTCAACACCAGTGAGATTTTAGCTTCAGTTACTGTGTTCAGCTTGGACGCATTTTAAGGTCTTGAATTCGCTGGAGGGAGTTCAGAGGAGACAAGAGCTGGGGTGAGCAAGGACCCAAAACCACAAGTTGACCTTGAGAAGGTCAGAGGAAGTCAGTCTGTTCTTCCTGGAGAAGCAAAGAAGAATTCAAGGGACATAAAGAAATGAAGAAATACATTTTTCTCCACTTCAGCTGTGGGTAGGACAAAAATAACGTGCTCAAGTTACAGCAGGGGAGATTCAGACAGAACCCAGCAGAGCTTTGGGTTGGTGGAGCTGGAGCTGCTGAGCAGAGACACGTGGATTTCTGTCTCTGGATATTTAAGAAGAGATTGGACAAGTACTTTGACAAATGTCACAGGTATACCACTTGAGATAACACCTTGTCAGTGCCTTTCCACCCGGTTTTCTGTGATTTTTAGCAGTTCAGCAAGTAATGATTTTTAAAAACAGCTCCCAAAAGACTTGGAGCTTCCTGAAGACGCCCAAACCTTCTCTTTCTGCAAGCTTTTCCCACTGCCTTGTATTTCCACTGGCATCAGTGAAACGAGGACTTGCTGGCTGCAGCTCTTGGACCACATCAATGACTGCTCACAGTCAAACATTTAATTTACCTCCCAGCCACACTAGGAGGCTCGGGAGCAAACAGCTATTTTTAAAGCCACCATCCTGCCACACTGGAACGTTTGCTCGGCAGTAGAGAGTGTGCTCGAAGAAATAATGACTGCCTTTTTATCCAAAGACTATTATAGCTTATGTTTAAAGGACACTGAAAAACATGTTTCTGTATATTTGTATGGAAGGTATATTTAAGGCAAATGTCCCTCCAGCTCTACTCAATAAGCAAAGAGCACACAACAATACTCCACTCTTGACATTTTAAAAAGCTCTCTGATGTTCTTTTCTTCCTTTAACAATGGGGCCAATTTTCCTTTCCTGGCTGCCAGCCTGCCCTCACTTTTTCTTTTAGCACCTCTTGAAATTACCTTGACCTCACCTTTAAGCACTCCCTTCTCCAGGACACTGAGCTCAGGTGGTGTGGGAGGTGTCGCTGATGGAGGAATGGAAGAGCAAACATCAGCATAAAGATGAAAATATTATCATCACTTGCTCTCATGAGGACCCAGCAACTCCCTGGGGCCACCATTAATATTGATTATGGGCCTTGCCTCTGCTGTGTAGCTTCCCAGGGCTGCAAATCTCTGATACTTCCTGGCCATCGTTTTCCATGGAGGACTGACTGTATCTGTATTTGGCAGGGGAAAGAGTGTGGACCACGTTCAGCCTAAGCACCTTTCCAGCCATTATCTTCATGACACAGCTTGGTCTCTTGCTGTTTTACTGCTGACCTGACAGGGACAGATGTTGGCTGCTGCTGCCACACGCACTCATCCGCACCAGACAGAAGGTAGCCCACTTCTCACAGCTGGAAAATAAGGAGTTTTCTCATCTTGCCTACAGGTTTAAACACAACCCCCACAAAAAAAAAATTAAGAGCCTCTCCTTTCTAAAATTAGAGAAGTCATCTACCAGGCCCAAAACTGTGGTCCTCCCATGCTGTTGTAGATCCCTGTGTCTTTGTCACTGCTTCCTCATCCAGCACTACCGACTTCTTTTTTGTATTATTATTTCCCTTCTAAATTTTCTGGCCAATCACAAGCCCTGTTATTTTGGTTTGTGCTGTGGGCTACCTGTCATAGCAAAGGAAGGAGGAGGAAGGTCCAGCCTGAGGGTGACATGGGGACAAAGGGCTCGTAGGAAATGCGATGGGGAGAAGTGGACATGCCTGTTTATCACCTTCTAAATGATTCAAATCAGCAAGGAGAGCTGGAAAAGCAGCAAAGCACACGGCTTCAGCTGCTCCTGCAGCCATGGTTGACAGCGGTGGAACCAACAATAACCAACTCCTTTCTAGAGAGAACCCCCTGCACATGTGGCTGCCACCAATTTTGGGCAACCTTTTTGAGCCAAGTCAGCTCCAGAGGGTCTGTGTTTTTGCCTCCAGGAGGTAAATGCACAGGCACTGTCAGTGTGGGCTGAACTGGGCCATGAAACTACAGAGGATGATGGGAAGAGGAGAGGAGAGAGGACAGACCTAGACGTCCAGACAAGATTTTCATAGATGCACGGCCACCTTACCGTACCCTCAGCTCTCATGAGGTGCTCAAAATGCAAATATAAACACAGCCCAACCTGTGGAGGGTCAATAGTCTCACAGATACGAAGAAGGCAGAAGACCTTGAGAGACTGGCAGATCCACATACGACGTGTGGCGTGGCGTAATATTGCACTGTGGGTGACAGCAGAGACATGTTATGAGGAGATTTGAGCAATGAGACTTCTGCAGCTTCATGAATCATCTGTCTTTCCAGCAGACAGAGGCAACACCCCACTCCAGAGAGCTCAAATTAGGGCTGTGCAAATAGCTGAGTTTTTTTGGCTTTAATCCCAAATCAAAATATTTTAAGAAATCAGAATCAGAACAACCTGAAAAAAGATTGTTATTGTTTTGGGCTAAGTAGACTGGTTTGAGCCACCCATCCCTCTCCTTCTCTCCAGTGATACTGCAGAAATATTTGTGTATGGAAGCACTTATTTTGGGTCACTTGAAGAAAAAGGCAAAAGGAAAAAAAAGAAATAAAGAGAAGGCTGCCTCTCCCCTGCTGCAAATAACCAACCACAGGAGACTTCCCTCCCTGAGCTTGTCATGGTAAGTGGCTCGTGTTTTGGGGCTCTCAGCCCTATCAAGATTTTATCACCATGTGAGTCAGGGTCAGGGACACTAGAGCCAGACCCAAACTCACAAGCACACAGAAGGTAATGGCAAACTGTTAGGGAGTCTAGACAGAGGGAGAAATCAAGATTGAGCCCATGCTTAAAGGGAGTCCCTTGTCTCACTAATCCAAAGACCAACGGGGTTTGTACTGACATGACACAGGAGTCATCACTGAGTGATTATACAGAAGTACTGGTGTGAAGAAGAGAGAATCAGGGCACCTGAGGAAGAGAGCTTGTCAGTACTAGGCAGAAAACCAAAATTCTGCTTTGTAGCAAACTTCTCAAGAATAGACCAAACTTCAATCAAAAATTGAGTCAAATACCTGAGAAAGAGTTTTAGCGCATCCATTTTGGTATAAAACCTGAATTTGAGAACAAAGCCTTTCTGAACTATCCTCCATCCTCAGCAATTTCATTCCAGTAATTTCAGTTAGATTATCAAAATATTGTCATTAAAAAAAAAAGTATCTCTAAAAAAAATTATTTTTTTCTGGTACAAAGTCATCTACTTGTATTTTTTTCAGCTGGTCTAGTGCTAGGAGTTGTTTGCTGTTCTCTGTGATGAGATGAGAACCCATAACAAATACATGCATATGACCTAGTCAACAGGAGGAGGGAAAAACAGTTGTAAATTTTATTTGTCTTACCATGAGTTGTGATTATTTTTATGAAGTAATAGGATGCTGGGGACCTAATTTTTTTGGGTTTTTTTACATTACTAAAGCAAAATTCAGAAAGCACCCCTTGACTGGCATTTATTAAAAACTGTTTCAGTCATCTCCTTTAAAAACATAACTGAATTTTCACCTTCTCTGAAAGCCTGCAAGCACTTTCAGCATGGTGGTCAACTGCATCAAGGAAGCAGTGAAGCAAACTGAACCCACTGCAGCTACATGCAAAAAACCAAACTGAAAAATAAAAATCCTCTCCTCATTTGAACTGACTCCTCAGTTCTGGTCAGGCTGAAACAAGCAAAAAAAACACTGATCTCTTTCATAAAGATCTTTGGGGTCTCTCAAAGAGGAAAAAAGCTCTATAAAAGCTGTTTACATTGTTTTCAGAGAAGTGAGATTTTTACCTCTTCATCAGGCTGTTATGCCCTCAGGCAAGGCTTGCTCCAGTTGGAGCTTTGCAGTCCTGTCACTTGGGAGTTGTCATCTGAGTTCCCTTCTCACCATTCAAGTTATGGCAATGGATGCCTAAGACTAGGGAAACAAAATGCTTTTTCTTCCAAAAACCGTCATACTCTGGTGCAGGAGAATGGTGTGAGGAGCACAAACAGCTTCATGCTTTCCCTCAAAGCAGAGTCCCTTTGCATTGGTCACATTTATGGACCCCTCAGGGCCCTTTGTAGTTGCCCATCCACCACCTTCTCTTCTCCCAAATGTTGCTGTTCCCCTCAGATATCTTGAAGGGTCCATGTACCTTCTCCCTAGACACCAAAACTCTTTCCTAGCTCTAACTTTCCTTACCTGGGACCCACATCCACACTCTGCCTGGATGTGACTCATCCCTTGCTATGTTTGAGACCATCCATGGACCCCACAACCATCTGTCCATCCCTTTGGTCCTTAGAGGACCACGCTGTTGGGGAAGGCGCATCCCACCTGGGGCCAGCTTGGCTCTCAGCTCCAGCTTGGCTCTCTGAGGCAGACTGGCCCTGGCTGCTCCCTAACACAGGGAGAACATTAGGAATGCCTTTCTATCAGGAGACTGCCATACACAGCACCAGCACAGTCTGAGTTACAGATAATTTTGAATTGGAGGGGAAAGAAAAATATTTAGCAAAATTATGTAACTGACATTCAAAAATAGCCTATTGCCATCTGGTTGTGCTATTTTGACGACCAAAAAACCCTCAAGCCTTTTTAGAGCTAGCTATACTGTTTGCAAACTCAGCCAATTTTTTTTACAAAATCTCAAATTTCACATGCTTGATTTACCTCTGGAGTTTTTTGAACCAGCTTTGCCTGCACAGGAGCCATACCCAGTCACACAGCTCCATTCCACCTCTGCCATTAATATTTTAAAAGCCTGGTCACATTCCTGTAAAACCAGGTACACAGTGTCAGAGGACTGCAGGAAAAAAACTAAACTAAACTAAACTAAAATATAAAATAAAGTAATTAAAAAACCCCAAACCCTCAAACACTGTGGATTAATCCCCAGCCTGCTGCCCTGTTGTCCACTGGGCATCAGGAGACAGCTATTTTAGCAGCCCACGCTGCAATGGAAACATCATCCCCAAGATGTTCCATTTGCTAAAGCAACTGGGAATTGCAGAGAGCCTGAAACAGCATCCAGGCATGACCTTCCCTATTAAACAGAGGACAACTTCATGCCATTTGCACCCAGTTGAAATGTCAGCATGGCAGGGAGCATCATCCTTAAACTCTTCCAGGCCGGCACGATGGAGACAAGGCTGAGCTCCCAGCGATGTAACAACATGCCAGGAGGAGCAGCTATCCAGCCTGCCCTAAATCAGCCACACATCATCACTTCTTAGGTCTAGTATTCAAATACCCCTACTGACTACTAACCTTCCCAACAAATCCCAGGAAACCACCTTCCTGCAACTGCGATTGAACCTTAAAAGTTGTGCGTAAGTGAGAGTGACTTGTGCGGAAACCTTTAGCATCCAATATCAGTTATGCATCTTTTTCTATTATACAGAAAAAAATAAAGCAAAGCTTTCAAATGGATTCCTCCCTCATCTAGCATGAACCTGACCCCTGCAGTGGGGATGAGTGGCTGCACCTACCTGCTCAGCTCTCAGACTTGCCACCACAGCACTGAGCTAATGACTTCCACAGCCAACATATCAGGGAAAGACTTTCCCTTCAGCGGTTTTATGTGTATTGCCTTTCAGCCTCATTACATTAGGTTGATTATCTCTGACTTGCTTCCTCTGTACATGCTGGCATTACACACCTATTGCCTGCCCTGCTGCTTTGCAGTCCTGACTTCTTTTCACACTTGCCTTCTGAGACAGGGACATGAGGTAGCCTCGCAGCACAGCCCTTCCTCACCTCTAGAGGCATTATCCACCTCCACTGATACTCACAAGTGTCCAAAAATGGAAGGAAACCTGGCCTGAAGCAAAGCCTGGGATCAACCCATTTACCTCCAGGAGCCTGGTTGAGGTGCTCCTGCAGGGAGCATGGTCACAGAGCTGCACACCTGGTTGTAGGTAAACACTGAAAGCAACACATTTCATAGTGTAGGCTTTAGTTATTTATTTAGTTATTTTTTTATTTATTTAGTTACATATTATAGGCTTAGTCTCTTGGAGTGAACTAATAGCTCATAGTCAGGACTTCATAAGGTTGTTTCTCCACTGGAAAAATTGAGACTCCAATTAAGATATTTCCTGGTGCAATTCTGTTTATTTATGGCAACTGAGCACAAAGCCTTGTTTTGTCAAGTGTGGAAGAACAAAAAAAAAAAGGCTATAACAACAAAAACAACTAAAAGAGCAGTTTTCTTCCTCCCATTTGCCAAATTTCTTCCCCCCATTTGCCATGGTAGCTAATAGCTCAGGCTGCTGCCACTCTGCCTCTCCACATCCTTGGCCCCTGGCTCTGCAGGGTTGCCTCACTTGTCTAAGATAAGAAGAATCTGAACAGACTGCCAAGGGGATCAGGAAGAAGGTGGAAGGGATGCCAGGATAGATGCCAGGATGACATAGGAGTATCAGTCTCAGCTGTCTGAAGCTGTACTCCATTAGCAGGTCTGGGTTTCCAGTGAGCTCTATCCCTGATGGACAGCAGAAATACTGCTTTCTTTCACAAAGCACATGAGGCTATGGCCAATTAATCCCTCCAGCCTTGTGATTACAATCCCAAAAAAAGTCCTACCACTCACTGCTTCTCTGGACAAGGCTCCCACTGGTCTGGGCTTGACTTGCAAGGCTATACTTGCTGGCCATGTTGGCCATCAAGTGACAGCACCTGGCAGCACCAGGCTCTCAGAGGGGAAAGAGTTGCTCAGTACATCTGTCACCCCTACCCGCCTGTGAGTAAAGATCAGAGAGACACTTGATCACAGATATTAGGTAGTCCTGCACTCGGTGGCAGCCTCATTTTCCCTGTCTCCTGGGCAGCCTAACACCCTGCTTGCTGCACCCCTGGATTTGGCTGTCTGCAGCAACACACTGGTTTATTTTCTCCTTGGGCTTTCACAGTTAATTGGGAAACAGTACAAACACTTCAAACTATTTTCTGAGGAGCTTTGGTTAGCCACTCTCAATGCTGAATTTCATCTGCATCTTATTTGGTTTCTCACTAATCTCAGTGCGGAGCTTTGGTGGTCACTCATCAAGGTAATGAACATGAACCCATGAGATACCCCGTCTCACCCCCACCACCCTGAGCTTGTCCTAATGGTGTGCTGTGCCTTACTGCACTCTCATCCTGGCTTTCCCAGAGGCAGGGCTGCTCACCTCTCTCATTGTCTCTGGGATGGAGGCTCTTTAGTCCGAGCAGGTCAGAAAAACTTTATTCAGAGAACTGTAAGTCTGACATATTGTGCTGCTCTAAACAACAGCATGCCAAGTTCAACACAAAATTCCAGTTTAAAAAAAAAGCATTAAAAAAACAAGGCTTTATATTGGCATTTCTGACAAAAAGCACTAACCAGCATGTTTTGTTTGAAACTGACTCCTTTTTTTTTTTTTTTCCTTGAAAAGAGAAAGTCAACAGGTGAAGAACCACATGGTCACACAGAATTTTCCCTCCCTCCATCTGTCTCCATGTCATGCAGTCTCCACAGTACACCACCTACAGCAGGGAGAGAGGATAATCTGAGTTATCTAATAAAATAATACAATTAAACAACCAAAAACTGACTAGGCACTTAATGTGCTCCTGGAACACTCTCTTCCCAGCAAATACTCTACTGCTGGTTGGGGCTATTAAAGTTCTCGATAAAGTTTCTCCTTCAGTCCAGTACAAAACCTCCCATCAAAGCCAGACAGGTTGGTTATTCTCACTGCTTTCCAGTCCCCTCTGTTTTTAAAGGGTTTGAGTTTGCTCTGTAAGGGAGTCACCTTCTCATTCTGGTTTCATGCTGGGTGGAGTGCACATCAGTTCTGTGCTCTGTAACCACTGCGTGCATCGCTTCCCCCTCTGCAAGGCACCATCGTCTCTTCCACGTGTAATTAAGACGGATGAGCAGCAGTTAACAGAGCAGAGGTTAATGGCAGTTCAATTTGCAGCACACCATGGGCAGTGCAGTGGCGGTGGATGGATGTAGTCACGCACTCATCTGTCACCTCCTCCACCGAGCAGCCTGACCCTGGTAAAGGTGTATGTGCAGAGAGATTCCATCTTCCCTTAACTGCTTCGAGTGCTTTGGGATAGTGCTGAGCAGGGTTATACCTGACTTACACCCACTCAGGACTGAGCACAGGGGGACCCTTCTTTCTCTTAACTGACTATACAAGGAATCCTGCTTCTACTTTTGAGACCCTAGTTTGGTGCCTCATATTAGGAAGGATAATTCCAGGCTGTACACGAGGCTCAGTCTCCAATCTCTCTCTCTCTCTCTGTTCCCCAGCAGGCAGAATAGATCAGGAAATCCAAGATCTACACCTGCAAGCTGTAGTTAACAGCATGATTTCCAGAGAACATTTAATTCAGGAAGGCAGCAGCCACTGCTTCCAACCTGCAAACTCAGAGAAAGCATTTCTGGAGAGGGACTCTTTGTACAGCCTTTGTAAGGGGGAAGAAGGGTCCTACCACTGGTGTAAGCTATCAGTGACTGGGGGATTTTTTGCCTGTGCTTCCTAAAGTAATGGCATTTCTGTAAACACTCGTGTATTTGGCCTGAAAGCCTTAGAGTGGCATCTGAGTTGTCCTGGCGCAAGTCTGGGTGATGTGGGATGTTTGGCAGGGTTGCACTATTGTTTGTGGAAAGGTTGCAGAAGTCAAGCTTAAAGCAGGTTTCCCATAGTGGGATCAAGGGGTATTTCAGGAGAAAGGAGAAGAGCAGGAGGTGCTGACGTTTCATTTTCCAGCAGCAGAAGCACAGTGAATTGGACATGTGTGCAATTCAGAGATGCACCACGACTCAGCATTCCCTTGCTTACCACATGCTGAAGCTTTCATTTTACTTTGCAGCACCTGGTGAGTGTCTCGTGGGAATTTGATGAATTCACACCACTTTGTTAAGAGTTAACTGGAAGTACTGGTATTTCTTGACCATCAGTCAAGAACAGCAGCAAGACTATGAGTTTGGAAAGCCAATTCATAGGTGTGCATCAGAGATTTCTCGTGCAAGAAAGCATCCTATAACATCCTTCAGGATGTCTAGAGACTGGAAACAAGGTAGGGACAAGCCAATCTGCTTTTAGTTGTTCACAGCTGTACCTGCAGCTTCAGCTGAGCAGGAGCAGCATGAGTGAGATACAGATTGCTGTTACTCACCTGTGCTACTAAAGGCTGGAAGAGAGGTAACAGCTTTTCTGGAAGCTGTGGTCTTGTAGGTAAAGAAACTCGTGGATAAAAAAAAAAAACAAACAACTTTTGGAGGTCTTCTTGGAACTGACATTGCCTGCACATCAAAATGGGAACAGGATTTAGCTTCTCATGCGTGGTAGGTAAAAAGAAAGCCTGGCTGCTGTCAGGGGTTAGGAGCCTGCAGTAAAGTTTCCCAGCTCATCAACAGGTTTTAAGGAAAAGAGTTTCTAGACAGGAAAGAGAAGCTCTTTAAAAAAGACTATTATTCCAGTTTCCTGCCACTGGCTCTGGCCTGGCATGTGCAGGCTGGTGCCCTGCAGACTGCCCAGTGGCCCTGGCACAGGCATCGCCCCGTGCCAGCCAGAGTCTAGTTACACAGGGCTTGTTCAATTGTCCCAGCTAAGACCTCACCCACAGGCTGGCTGGGAGCCTGGACTGGGAGCCTCTTCAATTTCCTTCATGCAGACCTCGCCCACAGTGGAGTGAGGAGGCCAGATCCCAAGTCCTGGACACAGCCCATTTCACTCCAGTACAGCATCACCCTCATGCTGCCAGGAGACTGTGAGGCGGATGTTTTTTGCCTGACACCTCCTGGAAAAGATCTTGGGAAGCCTGTCCATGCTCTACTTAAAAAAAAAAAAAAAAAAAAAAAAAAATCCTTTAAACCCACAAATTGCAAGAGAAATGGTTAATGGCTGCAGAAGCAATGACTACAAGGAAGAACCAGAGTCTTCATTGTAGGCGGATCTCCTTTGTGCCAAACGCTCAGGAGCCTGGGAAAGTCCCTGCTTTGATGCCCTGCTTTGACCCCTGGAACAGGGTCACATTGGAGATATCCTTTACACAGCTCCTGCCAGAGAGCCATAGCAAAGCTGGTGGGTAGATCATGAAGCAGAGTACCTTGGTTGCCTCTGTGAGAGTATATGTTCAGGAAATACAGGAAGGGAAACAAATTGGACTCCTGCCCTGTTCTGATTCTTTGTGTATGAGAAGCTGGAAGTGTTTTGTTTTCTGCTTTTTCTTACTCAAAAAAAAAAAAATCAAACACCAAGATGTGTTTTGGCAGAGGTCTCCTCTCAAGATCTATGGAAGTGGAGTGGGAGGTTTTGCAGTTTCTAGTGAAATGGGGAGAGGAGGAGGTGTCAAACTGCAAAGATTTTTTTCTTCCAACTGTTGGTTAGGAGTGAAGTTAGATAAATGTTAGCTAAATACAGACGGCTTAAAACATTTTGTAGGAAAAACAATTCTACTTGAAATTCATCAGCTTTTACTTGCACTGTCATAATACTATTAGTTCTCTAGTGAAGAAAAAAACAAACAGGATAGACAAGACCTGTATAGCTAGTGTGAAAACTAGAAACAATCCAATTTTTGTACCATCCTCACACAACAAAGAAGTTGACTGAGAGCCCATTTCTCCTTAATTTTGCACATTCTTTGCTACTTCTTCTACTGTAAGCATAAGAGAAAGGAGCACATGGGACTTACACTTTAATTCACTGCAGTGCAAGATGCCTCACCCTCTTTTTAATCACAGTGCACAGGACCAGGGGGATTTTTGACATTGAGGGTGACAGGGGTCCAGGAGATATAGTATAGGCCAGGCAAAACTGGTTTCTTGGGTCTAGAAATGGGTTGGAGGGTTGGAGGCTTGGGATGGAGTATCAGACTGACAACTCAGCCTGTCACAAGGTATTTCTTAGGTGGAGGGAAGAGCCTGCTGATGGCTATTTATGATCCTTGAGCCAGTTAGTGGTCCTCCAGTGACCAATCCTAAACAGACTGTCTTGGCCAGAAGTCAGTATCACAAAGAGCAGGCCTGGAGAAACAGCCTGATTACAGATGGGTTTCCGCTGTATACCTACAGAGACACCAGCTGGAAATTCAGCTTGAGTCATAGGCAAGATGGAGAGAGCAGTGACCTGCTCAGCATGAATGAGCACAAACAGCCAGGAGCAGGTTGCATCAAACTGAAGAATAAGAAATTGATGAACCTCTGAGACACACTGGCTGGATGAAGATGGAACACTGAGACAAAAAGACCAGCAAAACATGCCTGTTCTTTTAGCATACCAGCATGATGTAAAACTGACACTGTCAAGAACAGGCTTCGAATGCAACTTGGGTTTTTGTTCTATTCTTGCATTGACCATATTTCCCACATCCTTTAAACAAATGGAAGAGTAGCAGCTATCGTGTGTCCATTTTGTACTGGCTTTCAGAAAGTCTTTGACAGGGCAGACAGAGACTTGACATGGCAGATGTTCTCCAAGACCAGAACAGTCACACTGTGTCACATGGAATGTCCACCAACAACTTGGCTCTGACAGCATCCAACAAGAGATGTTTAGGGAAGGAACACAGGTATGGAACATGCATACAGTGATTTATTTTTTTCCTCCCTAGGTGTACTACTCTCATTTCCCATCCCAAGCACCTATGACTTAAGGTTTTATTGAGCCAGAAATCAATGTATTTAACTGCCTGCAGTGGATTTTCATTTTCTTTGACTACCTACTCACCTTGTGAATCCTCATAAAATTCTGTCATCTACATCCCCCAGCAACGCAATTCACAGATCAACTGTGTGGTGTGTAAAAATTTAACCTCTTCTACATTTTGAGCCAACCTCCTGCTAATTATACTTGCTGATCTTCAATTCTCATTCTGACAAATGGGTATGATCATCACATATTCAACTCTTCCCTTGCCTCCTTTGATTTCATAGACCTCTCTTACATTTCCCCTAAAAATTTGTGATATGCTAGAAATATTTAGTTCCCTAAATCTTGAGGAACCATCCAGACACCAAGAAATGCTCAGTGCTACCACTGAGCTACAAGGTCAAGTGCATCTCCTTCCCTGAGCTGGAACTAATTCTCACTTCTTGCGAGGAATTGGCCTTTCTCATGGCAACTACAGTTCCAGGTTTGGACAGCATGGTTGGTGATCTGGGCTTATCTAACAACACTTATGTCCTGAGTGATAAACAGGATGCAACCAACAGCCTGGTTTGAACCAGCTAGCAATGAACAAATCTTAAAATCAGAGGGAAAAAAAGTCAGTTTGTCCTCATAGGATCTCCTAGAAACAAGATTCTTGAGAATTTCTGATACATTTATTTAGCTAGGCAGCAGTTTTCCTAAATCTGGTGGCTTCATCCACAGTGGATAGCTCTTCTTTTTTTTTTTTTTTTCTGGATTAGCAATGGAATTCCAGCTCCCTCAGCACCAAGCTACAGCTCTTTATCAGTATTGCCCTAAGCACAGGTCAGAATGTTAGAGGAAAGGTAAATCCAGCCAATAGCAGCGAAACAGCTTTTATCATGAATGCCTGCAGCAGGTGTTCAGAACAAAGTGGTCAGGCACAATGAAAAGGGCTGAGACCTTATAGTGCAGAAGTCCACACACAGCTGTACAAGTAGCACAGGAGAGAAGAATTTTCTTGGGTATGTCACCTGGGAAACAGGGTGTCTGAACAAATCCTGTTATAGGTAAACCCCAAATGAAAGGCAGCCCAGTGTCATCCCTGCAATATAAAAAACCCCTACATCAGTGATTTCACATGGGAAAAGTTTGAGAAAACAAAAAATTTGTCTACTGTGGGGCTGTCTGACAGGGACAGGCTCTGCATCCTGCACCTGGCAGTGATATATGTGTCAGGATGACCAGAGGTTGAATTGGAGCTCACCAGAGGCATCAGAACCAAACTGATCTCAAGCACCATGATCCCTGCAGCCTGAGCAAAGCCCTTATATGCTGCCTGATTTTCCTGGCTTGCTATGGCCTTCTTATTATAGCTTTTGTGCTTTGAGATGCCCCAGTCCTGTGTTCCATCTCATGACACTCAGTGTCAAATGATACCATAATAGAAAGGGTCTCAGCTATTCATATGGCTGACTAGAAGGCCTAATTTTATCCATATATATATGTAAAGTGTTAAATATAATCTTAAAACCCCCCGCCTTTTTGCCTTTGAATGGGAGTATTGAGTTATTTTGCCTCGAGTCTCATGGTATAGCATTACCCTTAGAAAAGCAAAGGGAGATGAGTTTTAAAACATTTTCTATTGCAAGCTTATATAACTTCACAAAATAATATTGCTAGACAACTTCGCACAATAGTTTACAGATTTGTAAGCTTTTTAATAGCAATCCAAAATTATTGTCTCCCAATATTGCCTGGCTTTGGAGGAGCCTTGCCAGTTTTTCATCAACCAGGAAATCTGTTCCTTGGGCTCATTCACAGAACATTCTGAGCATCTCCAGCAAAACATTTGGCTTGAGAAAGAGAAGAAGTTACCCTGAAATAAACTCCAAAGTAAGTATGTAGACAGCAGCAAGAAAAATTCTAGAGTAACTAATTTTCATGGGGATGCACAGGCACTAAAACATTGCACGCTGAAATGGCATTTCAGCATCCTCATGCCCCTGGCACAAAGCAAAATAGAAGGCCTTGTTTCTCTGCAAATGGTCCCAGAGCTGATGGAGGAACAGCCAGGGCCACGGGGCCTGAACAGCACATAAATCAAAATGGCTCCAGCACAAAAAGTAAGTTTTTGTCTTGTTATTTTGTGGCTTGTTTTTTTTTCTTTTTCACTGAAGGATTAGATCTTCCATTTTTAAAATAAAATACCTAGAGCACTTGATGTGGAGCTTCTTCCTAGAAACAGTGCAGAGTCACTGTGCAGAACAGCTGTGTTCATGGCCTGCCTGTTGCTTCTACAGGTAGCTGGCAGAGAGGGAAATAGTTGCCTGAGACTAGAGCAAAAGCTGCCTGAAGGCAGATCTCAGAGCTCAGCTGTGGAAGCTTGGTGCCCCCTTACCTGGTCTGACACGAAGGACCCTGCAGACCCACAGGAGAGGCAGCAAAGGGGCTCTGCACAGCACCCATCTCGCCATACAAGCACAAATACAGCCCCACGGTTAGGGGAGGTACTCCAGTGCTTAACTCTCTGCAGTTCCTTCCAAAGGGTCAGAGGAAAATCACCCTGGTCTTTGGGAAGTCAGAGGAACATCATCCACAAGGGAACAAGCAGCATTGCAGCTCATCTCACTCTAACACAATCCCAAAGCACAAAATTGAGAAAACAGAGATGCCTTTTGGTTACTTTGTTTTAGTAATACTGAACACAGCTGTGGAAAAAACCAGCAGTGCCACCACCATCAACCGTAGTTAAGGAGTTCTGCTGGCTCACATACTTCAGCTGGAAATTATGAGCTGATCAGCAGTATTTATTGATCATTAACATAAATTAAAAAATAACCCTAAGGAGCTCTTAGTGACACACACACACACACAAAAATAAAAGGTTGTGAAGGGATTTCACCTTCTCAGTATCACTTCTCACCTTCAAAAATAATGTGGCTTTAATAACTCCTCTTCAGCAGGGACCTTTGTTGCTCCCTGCCATTTACACTGCTGTTTTTTACAGATGCCCCATGCAAAGAAAGGAATGTTTCCTTGCTCGGACAAAATGAGCTATGAAGTCCCTCGGTAGGGCTGTTTCACAGGTCACCTGGGCAGCAGAAGTCCCTGCCAATGAACCCCATCAGCAGCCCATCTCCCTCCCCAAGGTCTGACAGCTCCCTCACCCTCTCCCTCAGCAGTGGTGGGGCTTTGGGCACAGCCTGGTTGCCTGTGGCCTCCTTCCTGCCCTGTGGAGGGAAAAAAAAAATCTGAATCTCTGAATAGAGAGAGTCGAGCTTCCTTTTGTTTGCCTCCCCCACCATCCCTCTGAGTCACCACGTGGAGGGTACATGGTGCCTCTGAGTGCTGCAGTGACACACCGAGCCCCAGCACCAGAGCCGGGAGCACTGATGAGTGGGCACGAGTGGCGTGAGGAGGCACCGTGACAAACACAAGTCATGATTGTTTTCCTTGCATTACTGTGTGATCCTCTCAAAAGAAACACAAAGCACGCTCTCCACCTCTCCATTTCGAGCCCACGTTTTTCTCCTTGTTACCAAACCCATGCCATCCCCCAGTCTGCCAGCGGCACCCCAAGGCTGTTCCCCACTTCTGCTCACCACTTCCCACATGGATGCTGCTGGACCCGTGCTCCTGCTCGGCATGTGTGACTGCTCCCCGGCAGGGGGATGGTGGGGGACCACAACACAGGACCACCACAGACCTCCTCACCTCTGGTGAGGCCTCAGGTACTGGAGGCCCTGCAAACCATGCAAGGTGTAAATGGAGCTTCATCACCCTGCATTTACAAAGCTCTTCTGGAAACCTCGAAACAACTCTCAGAAAACTCTGCATGCCTCAGACTTTCTTCAGAGCCTATAAAAAGCAAAAAAAAAGAGTTTGTGCAGCTTTTGCTGCTTTTGGCTTCCAATAGCCTGTTTCTCCAGCACAGACAGAAAAGATGAAGGGAGCGCTATAGGGAAGAGATTGCACTAAGAATATTTCTAACTCACTGATCAGTGAAGGAAATTGGTCCTTGGAGCTTGTTGCTCACTTAAAGCAAAAAAGAAAACAACAACAAAAAACAATAAAAGGATCATTGATTTTATTGGGACTCCTCTAGGTAAAGCAGTTACCTAAAGTACAATATATTTTTATTGTACCACTGGGAAGTGAATGCAAATATTTATAAATCTTTCTTTGAGTAGGTTATCACCCAGCTGTTTTAAATAGCTTTGTGTGATGCAAAAATCTTTAAAACTAGACATGTCTTGCATTTAAAAGATGCCTGCAGGGAGGCAAGAGCCCATGTTTGGAAAACACCACATGCCCTCATGGACGAAACCACCCTCATAACAGGAGGCTGAGGCTGAATTACCTCCCAGCATACCCTCAGTGGTGGTACGTGGACCAGGACCTGCTGGAGCTGGCCCAGCCCCAAAAGGGCAGAGCAGATTTGAGCATCAGTGGGATCCCCCAGGGCAGAATAGAGGAAGCATCTCCCTGACACGGGTCCACTGGATGCTGCATCAGGCAGAAACACAGTGGCTCAAGCCTACTGCAGCCCTGTGGGATTAGCTGCTGGCTAACACAAACAGAAAGAGAGTTTACTCATTTAAAACTCAATCAGGTATCTCTGCATTCACTGTGCTCTCTCTGGGGTTGCAAAGCCAGCACACTGTTAGCAAGATGCAGCTGTGCTAAGACAGTGGCAGGCCAAGGCTGCAAGTGAGGTGAGGAGTGCAGGAAGATATATCTTTCATTATAGTACTTGATATGTCAGAAGAACTGGACAAACTCTGGCCCTGAAAGGGTTTGGATACCCTGCAGGTTGTCTTTTTTGCAGTTGTGTTAATTTACTGAGCAAGGATGGAGGCTGCAGAGGCTCTGGAGAGCACACAGGGCTGGTACATGATCTATTCGGTGCTGCTTAGCTGCACTGAATTAAAATCAGTGTCTCTAAGGCAGTATAGCTCACTGTTCAGGCCACAGAGTAATTAAAAGGTGTCTTTTGAAACAGTTTTCTCCTGTACATTGAAGGAAATATTCTCTTTCTCTTCCAGTCTGGGAATTAGGGGCAGATAGTGAAGCCTGCTTCAAAGTGAAACCCAGCTTCCAAACAAGCAAAAGCAAGTGGTTCTTCAGAGAGCAGGTGGCCATATGGGACCCCTTGCTGATGATGTTTTGGATGCTAAAAGTCTGCAGGCATTCAAGAGGAAGCTGGAGAAGTTCCTGGAAAAGGAACCTACAGAGTGTTGCTACATGCACGCTGCAAACCACGTTTAGCTCAGGAAGCCCCTGAACCGAAAATGGTTGGAGGCTGGAGGAGTATCTGATGTATCTGTTTTCTTCTTATTTTTTCTGCATACCCATTTAGGATGGCCTTCAGAGACAGGGTGCTGGGCTGGATGAACCTATGGCCAGAACTGGTATTGCCAAATCTGTGGTCTTTTAAAAAAAGCTGCACCGATCCAAGTCATCTTTACACCAGTATGACAGTGTCTGTACACTGGGCCAAAAATAAATTACGTGGGACCCATGAAAAGGAAGAGCTGAGGGATGCAGGAAGATAAAATAAGAAGTGAGAAAAGAAGCCAGCTCCTGGGAGCCACCATGCCACAGGAAGCAAAGCTTTCTGTGGGTGATGTCCTGACCCTTCTCTTTTGCCCCTAGGCCCCGATGAGGACAGCTGCAGCTCACCAGCTCCTGGGCCAGGATGGTCACAGTCTCCTCATCAGTCCCAGAAGGAAACCCATCTGCAGGGACAAAAATACAGATAGGAAAGGAGCAATTTTATTTTGGAATGGGGGCCTACTGATTTCCCTCCTCACAGGCACCCCTGTTTGTTTGCACTGTGCATTTTGTACTTGTTTCTCTTGAAGAAGTAGCCCTGGGTGGAGGAGCAGAGGGGTACAGGTGTGTGGAGTCCAACTGTACAGCTAATCCTCATCCACAGTCATGGGCAAAATAAAGTATCAGGCTGCTTTTTTTTTTTTTTCTCCAAATTTTTTCTCCATATTTTGAAAATGATAACAAGAAGTAGTTTCCTCTTCTGTTCCCTGTGTTGCCTGTGTTTCCTGGGCACTGAGCTCTCTCCACCTGGGCACTGAGCTCTCTCCACCTGGGCACTGCAAGGTAGCAGTGCACATACCCTACTTGGAGGCACAAAAGGGAGCATCGCTTGGCCAGCATTGCTTTGAGGAGTTCTGTCCTGTCCAGGGAGGCTCAGCACGAGCAGTGGAGCCTCCTGGCCAGTTCCTATGGTCAGGGAAGGGCTCAGGAGCAGGAATTACTGGGGCTGCTGGGCAGCAGCCTCATACACCCATCATGGGCACATTTGAAACAGTTTGCTCAGTTCTCAAACCTTCTCAGTTATAAAGACCTTTCAGAAAAGTCAAAGAATAACAGTGATTAAAGGCAAACCAGCTCCTGGACATGATCACGTAATGCTGGCCTGACTGGTATAACAAAGGAAGCCAGAAATATGTGTCCTGGTGTCAGAGTAGCACGGGTCTGTCTCTGCACCACAGTGAATCTCACCAAGGCCACTGAGCATGAGCGAAGCACAAAATCCAGTTGACAATAGACATTCAGTCACAAGAAAGCATCTTTCTGGGGGCTGTTGACATTATTATTCTAGATCAAAAAGCAAATCCTACATGTTAGTTACTTAGCAGATGAAGTTACCATGCCAACTCATATGCTACCTTTTTTTTTTTAATTATTATTATTGCAAGAGTAGGCAGTGCTCCCTTGAGATTTCACAAAAGGGGAGGAAAAATGTCAAAGTGCCAAGAATATAATGGAATTTCTAGTCTCAACCCTCTTCTCCATAGATCTGTTTTTCAGCTTACATCCTGCTCCTTCTCATGGCAGCAGCGAGGCTAAGCCAAGAGACTCTCTGAATGGTAATTTAGTGGCCAGCCCACGATATTGTGGTGCTACACTCCAGTAATCCACAGTTCTCTGCCCCCGCTTCACACAATTTTCAGGGAACTAATGCAAAGAGCTGGTGCCAAATGATTGCACAGCCTTCCCCCAACCTCTCCTTGACTTCTCTGCATTTCTTTCTTTGTTCACTGTTTCTCCCCTGCCTTCCCATCTGTCTTCTTTTCTCTGCTGGAAGGATTTTTATTTCTGACAGATAGTTTTATTTTTTTTTCTCTGTTGTCTTTACTTGTTTTCCTTTTCAAAACATATTATATTCCTGCCTGTTCCCCCATTCAGTGCTCCCTCTTCAGTTCTCCATCACTTCTAGGGCCCTCTTGCAGAGCGTGGACTCTCCAGGGGAGAAGATGTGGGTGTCACCAGCATGATGCTGGGAGGCAGGGAATTAGCTGTCCATACCAGAAACAATTTCAGACATGCACTAGTTCAGCATGAACAAGGAAGCCTTTGCCTGCTGGAGCTGGTGTGCTAAATAATGCTGAAAGCAGAGCCAAAAGTCTCCCCAAATTCAGTGCACTTTGCTTTCTGCCTTGAGACTAAAAGCCACCCAGCTCCAAGAAGCATGGGTGCTGTGACCTCTCCCAAGGAAAATCCAGTGATGGCGGATGTATGAAAAGAGAGGGGCTGCAGGGAAGAGGTTGGGGACAGGATGTGACTGCCAACTTCCTACACCTCTTTGGGAACCTGCGTAGGACGTGGTGTTGAGGAACAACAAGACTCCTGAGTGTCTACCAAAAAAAAAAGTGGATTCAGTTAAATGCAGCCTCTGCTGGCACTGCCTGCTGGCACAGCCGGGAGTCCTTGGCGCTGTGCTCAGCTGGATCAGTCTGAGAGCCACTTCTGCCCATACACCGGCGGCTGGTTGTGTCAACATTGCCGTGTGTTTGGAAGACACGCAGCACTGATGGGGAGAGGATTCCTGGCAGGGGCTGTGCAGCTGCTGGGTGGAAGTGGGGAGGGCAGAGATCCCACAGCATGGTGAGGGGTCTAGGTGCTTGCTACTCCTGCAGCACATGTGGGCAGGGGAACATCAATCACCATGTTCAGATCTTAGTCCAGACGTTACATCTTCTGCTGTATGAAGACACTTGAACCCAGGGTTTACATTCACCATCTTGAGAGTCAGCTCTACCTCCTAAGAAGCAAAAGCACAGAGACCTTCACTAGTTTCACACCCTATTTTGTTTTAGACCTATATGTGAACCAAAGAAATGGGGTACAGACCTTTGCCCCAAGTAATGGTTTCTTCACGCTCTCCTTACATGGCTTTATGGTGCTTGTCTGTTCTTCAGGGATGTGATGTGGGTTGTGACTCAGCAGCTGGCCTGTGACCAGCACCAAACAGGATGCATTAATTTGTCCTGGTCAACATCCAAGGCCAAGTCCTGATTTTTATCTTATTGAAAGCTCTTGGCTATTGACCATTGTATTCAAATGCTATCAGGTGCACGGGCCATCCAGAGGTGCTCCTTGTTTGTTCGCAGGCAAGGTAAATATGAATAATTACTGCAGTTCTAACTTTACACAAATGTATTCTGATTCCTGGCTTTTCATGGTCAGGTTTCACATATTTCTTTGACTTTCTGCTGCCACTGGACTCTGCAAAACGTGAAAGCCTGACTGATGCATAACAGGACTTCCCAGAAGTGCCCAGTGGCTGCCAGCTGTGCTGCCACCAAAGATGCTGAGGTCCACACTGACTTGACACCACCTACTCCTCCCAGATATAAGAAATACTATGGAGGTATCAAGCTGAAGCAGAAGCAATCCTTAGACTTTGGAGAGGCTGATCACAGGGATGATGACTATCCCCATGTATCAGTGCTGCTGAAGGGATGGAGAGATTGGAGGCTGTGATTCAATAAATTACACCAATGCAATTACTGGTTTGCACATAATGACCTGAGTCATGGCTTGTGGGGGGGTTATTTTCATCTTGGTGCAGTGCCATAGCACCGTGGGTTGTACAATGTGATGCAGTGTGTAGTAAATCTGAAACCCAACCGCACTTGCACCGAGTAACTCAGAGCCCACAATCGCAGCTTGAGCTGAGTGTGAATTACTTTTCAGAATACGATGTTGAAAAAAAACAACAAAAGCTTAATAGGGAAGAAACAGAGGAGCTTAATAGGGAAAATCAAAAAGGCTGTATTCTTTCAATCTGATAAAAGTCAATAATATATTAGAGGGAAGTGTTTAATAGGTCAAAGAAGAGGAGATGACTGACATTCCTCTGCAATGTGGTACAGCGATAATCACCACGAGGACAAATATTTTTAAACGTCTTTCTAGCAGATGAAGCCAGAGAGGCAATTAAAATGCGTGACACAAAATGTGCAATTGCCACAGAAGCAATACAAATTTGGCTTCATTGTTTATCCTTTGATTTTTTAGCAGGCTGGGGAAGATATTTGTGTTAGCATTTAAAATGTGATTTATTGCTCCCATTGCTATTTTGCAATCGTAGAGAGGAAGAATTTATACACCTTAGTGTCGTCTTCTCTAATCCTCTAATTCTCCCTTTCCAAGAAAAGGTGTCTCAAATGGCTGATTAGAAAACAAAGAATGTTGAAAACTGGAGGAATGGCCTTGGAGTTCGGTTAATTTAAGCACATCTATGTTTGTTCTTCTGGGGAATTGCTAGAAATGGCCTAAAATCCAAATTGTTGCATAAAAGAGGGCTGAAGCCTGGCTCAGAGCAGACCTTTGTGGTTTCAGCATGCCTGCCAGGCACTGCCTCAGGAGGAAGGTGCCAGTATCCCTTTCAGAGCTAACAAAGCAGTCCGTGGTGCAAGGCCAGGCAGCCACCTCTGTGTGATCTTATACATATCCAGGTGAGGGTGTGGCTGCCAAGGTGTGCTTGCATGACAGGGGACATCAAAGAGGACACCAGGCACCCCTGCTATCTCCTGCCATCCAGTTCTAACCACAGAGAGCTGAAAGGTAAAAAAGGGGAGAGGGGCAGGAAAAATCAGGCAAAGTTTCATGTAAAATGCTTAAAAAAAAAAAAGAAAATTGAAAAATTTAAAATTTACTTGAATGACAAATTGATTGCTTCCATTCCCCCATCAAATTGTTCAGTGTGGCTGCTGGCCTGGATAATCAGGAAAAAGGGATGCCCCACAGCATGGCACCAGCCTGCCATCGGTGCTGCAGCTCCTTGTGGGACTGCCCAGCTCCAAGATATCCGTCTGCATGGCCAAGGCCGAGCTCTGCAGCTCTTCTTGGCACACTGGATGGGGGTTTGAAGCAGCTGGGTGCTGAGGAAGGAGCCACTGCTTTCCTGCAGGGAGAAGGGAAAAAGTCTCCCTTTGGGAGGGCACAGTGCTGGCAGCCACTGGGAGCCAAGGCCTCGTGGGGGGCTCCACAGAAACAGGCAGAAAGCTCAGCTGCTCCCATCTGATGACTCCAAAATCGGGGCTTTTTTATGATTAGTTCTCTCCTGTAGCACCAGTGGGAAGCCCATCCAGCACCGATGGCACTGAGAAGCTGCAAGGTTCCCAGAGCCCACGGTGGGGAGCCCATCCCTGGGGTGGTGTGGGTGTTGTGGCCACAGCAACACGCTTGGCAGGGACACGGGCACTGCTGAAAGCTGTGGGGCTGGCTCCAGGACACCGTGCCCCGGCACTGGGAACTGTGCTCCCTGGAGGGCCTGGCTCCGTGGCAGCACAGCTGAAAAGAGCTGCACTGACACAGCACTGAGAGCTCCATCCATCTTCCAGCTTCCCAGCTAACGCCAGACTTTCCAGCGCATCCTCAGCTCTACAGAGACGAGTTTGGCTCAGTCCTAGGAGGGATGTGAACCGGAGTTTTCTGCATACCAAGGCTATGCTGTGGCTTGTAGGGCATGTTGTGTCCTCACAATGGTGTCAGTACCATTAGGTCAAATTAAACCACATCTGTTGGTGAAAGAGAAGTGGGGTTGGCAGGGTTTGCCCAACTAGGAGGTGCTGCAGACGATGCCCGTTGCTCAATCTCAGCTGCGCCACGGTGTGTTTGATGCTGCATGAACCCCACAGACATCACCCAGAGGAATTTTCTGTGGGTTCAGGGATGGAGTCATAGCTGTGCTGCCCTGAGCTTTGTCCCTACACTGGCAGAGAGAGGGACAAAGTGGTCCAAGACAGGCAGCTGTGCTCTGCTCTTAGCAGTCATGTGAGGACCAGGACAGCAGTAGGGTCTGGCTGTCAGCTCCCTGAAAAAGTAACCACTCTGTGATCTCCACCCTTTCCTCTCATGCCCCTGAAAGCACATGGGGCAGAGAGAAAAGCTGGGCCTTAAGTCTGTACCATGATTTAATTCCATTCCTGCAAGAATTGCTGGGCAGAGCCAGACTGACTTTCAGACCCAGGAGTAGAAAATTTCTCACCAATATGATTCAGAGAGTAAAATAAAAAATTATTTGGGGCTTCAATCCTCACCCTGCCAGTACTAGAGCATTGCAGAAGGAAGGAAGAAGAGAAAAACTCTACAGGGGGGTGAAATGTTCACTGCAAGAGTTGTAATGAAGGGAGGTGCAATGTCCTGGAGTCCTTTGCTGTCCCCTACATACACGCACGTGTGTGAACACGACCATCTCTCTATGCAAGCACATTCAGAGAGGTTTACAACACAGAATGCATCTGAGTGAAATAGTGGCACGTGGAAGTAGGTAAACACTGAGTAAATCTGAAGCCTTTTTTTCCCAAGTTGGAATAAAGTCAGTTTTATCTCCCCAGGTCCAGTGCTGCCTTACTGAATTTTGATGCTGGGGCAGATAGAGGCAATTAAGTAGATCGTTTACTTTGTGGTTCTGGCTCTGACACAGCGAGGCTTTTGCAAGAGCACCCGGGGAGCCGGGACACCCACACACCCCAGCGGCAGCTCTGCCCCCCCCAGCACCACAAACTCCGTGGCAGAGGGGAGCACATCCCCAGGCAGCTTCTCCTTGTTTCACCCTGATAAATCCCAGCTTCCCGCTAACAGAATCACAGAGTCAGATCAGCGCTGCAGAATTACATCTGCTCCACTTGCCTCCTTGTTTTTTTCCCCGGGGAAATGGGATATGTAGGCTTTCTTAAAGGGCCACGCGGCACACGCAACCGCCACCCATTGGGGTGTGTGCCGGAGCCTGGTTTGTGTGACAGCCCGAAACACCCGCGGTGCCCATCGGTGGGACAAGCGCTGCTGCTGCCGCACCGCGCCGGCTCCCTGTGCCGGTGGCAGCCCTGGCTTGGTGGAGGAAGGGAAGGCATGGCCGGGGATGCGGAGGCAAGGGACGGCTGAGCGGTTTGCAGAGTGTTTCCCGATGCAGTGATGCCAGAGGAACAGGGCTGCTGCCGCCCAGTGGGAAAAGATGCGTGGCAGCCTGTGGGCGAAAGGTGGCCGTGGAGCGTAGCCAGGGAGGGCAATGCAAGCAGCCGTGCAAGACGACAGCCTTTCCAGTAGGGTGGCCCATGGACCCCAAAAAGACCATCCCCACGGAGGCAGCCCCTGCAGGACTGTGCTTCACCTGTGCCCCTACAATTAGTACTCGATGAAGACATGGCAGCTGGCTGGCACTGCTCTTGGACACGTGAACACATATGCTGCCATACACTGCTATTGCACCCATTTCTGCAGGAGCCACAAGGAGGAAGGGCACAGCCTGCCAGAGCCTACGAGCAATCCATTGTGTCGCTGTCACCTCTTTAAATCAAATTAGGCTCTACAAGAAAGAAGATGGCTTTTTTACAGCAGAACCTATAATGCCACTGCAATTAGGGCTCCATTAGAGCCCCCCACGCTAAAAGGTTTTAAAACATGGCTACATAAACCCCCTTGGACTGAGAAAGAAAAATATTGCCAGTGAACTGGTCCATTTGAAAGGAAAAACAGGATTGATAGACACCTCTCAGGGCTAGAGTGCTTTGGGGATACTCAAATTATACACCTGTGCCACTTGACTGCCAGAGTGACGTTCAGCTGGGGTATGAGCGAGAGCCTTTTCCACCAACCTCCTTGGCATCTGCCCACACTCCCTCTGCTCCAGATGATTCTGGCACCATTTGTTATCGGTCATCAGTTTTCTGTAGGGACTGTGCATTTACTAAAATAAAGGACAAACTCCTAAGACTGGTTTACAATCATGACATTAGACAGACTCCGGTCAGCCAGAAGTGCACAGTGTTTTGCAGCAGCAGGAGCAAGGGTTTGCAAACACTCTAATAACTGGTTAGGAACTACTGCCTTAATCAGCTTAAAAACCAGCTATGGCTTAACCAGTTCCCTCCAAACAAAGTGACATCGTGATTTCTGTACCAGCTGGGTCCAACCACCCCACCATCACCATGCAGAAATGATGCACGACTCGCTGCACGTGATGGGGAAGACTCTGAGGGTCAGACCGATGCGCTGCACATGAAATACTTTGGAGCAAATCAACCAAAGAGAGTGACAGGGCTCTAATGTTCACCCTGAGAGTGTCTCGGTGGTACAACATTCAGCTGCCCCACAGTGACGAGGTCCCTCTACCGTCACTGACCACCCACCCTCACAGCAGCGGCTCCTTAAGGGAATCGTCTCCACAGCAATGAGCTCCTGCAGGCATTGGTTGGCACAATAGATTTGAGCAATTTCAACAGATTTATGGGTTTAAGGTTTATGGAGTCATTGATATGTGAATTAAGCACTGACTGACTGAGACTAGCTCTTCAAAAGGAGTCATTATAATCTCTATAGAAATATAACGATTCCAGTGACAACATCTTCAATGAAACCTCAGAAACACTCATTTAAAAAAAAAATTGGTACAGAAATATATATTTAGATAAAGCACTAGTTCTCAGTTTTTCCCATCCACTAAAGGTAAGGAAAATTCAGCTTTTCAGAGGTCAGACATTCAGGCTTCATCCAGGGAGATGTTCAGTAAAAGTCACTTCCCCCTTCCCTGGGGCATTGCTATGGGCACCACAGCTCATGCTGGTGTGGGAAGTGCAAAGGTGTTTTACATGCATGCTTCAGCATTGGAAGAAAGCCACAGACCCATGGTGTTATACAGATAAGAACCAGCTTGCACCTTTTTCCCCTCCATCAAACCAAGCCCAGGATTAAGCTGGAGAAAGTTGAGCCAGGAAGAAGCCAAAGGGGTTTCTTACAAGGCTCCACTGATTTTTGTCATGGTCCTTGTGCTTTAGAATGTCCTGCAGCAATGTGGCAAACAAATGTTAACACAGCAAAGTTTTTGAGCACTGTAGAGTGGAAATTCTGATGCAGTAAAGCAAAGCTTTGCAAAGGAGAAGCTCAAGCTCACGTTGTTCGCAACCTCCCCATCATCTGCAGCAGAGGCAGTGCCAAGCTCTCAGCTCAGTCCTTGGCCCCAGTGACACATTTTCAACAGCAGACATCTAGCTGTGGTGACAGGCACAGCAGGCAGGTGTTGAGGCTCCAAAAGTGGTTTGCTCTGAGTCACCTAATTTAAATGACAGAGTAGTCTAACTTTGCTTGAATTGCTCAGAAGAGCTTAATCCCCACTCAAAGGCTGCTGGTCAGGAGGGAACATTCAGCTCTCAGCCACCTCCAAGGGGAAGTTCTCACTATTATTCCCCATCTGCAGGTGATGGGGCTGGTTATCCCCCTGTGCTGATGGACCTCAGCCTCCATCCCACTGAAGCCAGTGGAGTTGCACCACAGTGAAAACCATGGCATCAGGCTGGTGTTTGGCAGAGCCTAGGGTGAAGTAAGAGCAGAAGCAAAATCACGTAGATAAACTGTTGTCACTGTCATGCACAAAGTGCTTCTGCTCTTTGAGTTCTGGCTTGGCAGCTCCTGTGATGAAAGGGATGAGGGCACCCTGCTCAGGAGGACAGCAGCTTCCTGCTGAAGCCAACGAGCTCTGACACTTCAATCTCGAGGCCTCTCAGAGGACTGGAGTGGTGGACTCCACCCTGGCCTCGCTGATGTTTGCTGCAAACTGATGGGCTGTGGAGCACACAACCTGCACAGCCAGTTTGTAGCAATTACCATCCGTCTACTCATCAGCTCACCACTGATGACAAACAAGCAGAAGGGAAGGCTCAGCAGGCGGCACCACAGCGTGTCCCTGATGCACCAGCTGAGCATCCCCAGGAGCAGAGCTCCTGCCAGGGTGGGGGAGCACACGGGCACTGCGCCCTGACCCTGTGTCACCACGCAGCCCCCGGGCTGGGGGGGCTGGTCTGTGCATGTTGGCAAACGTGCTTGTGGGGCTGTTGAAGTGAGAACCAGGAGAATGGGAAAGCCTGTCTCCCGGCCACGCCATCCCCGTTGGCCTCACATGAGTTCCAGCACGCTTCGGCACAGCTCCCTGGCATAGCACACAGGGCTGATGGCTTGCTGAAAGTGTTAAACATTTTCACTTCAAAAGAAGAAAATCAGTGTGAGAGATCCTGCTCGAACCGGCCTGTTTCAGACCTTTTCTGGGAGGAGAGAAAGGAAAACTTTGAGCTTATCCTTCCAAAGCACCTAGGGTGGGCTTCTGCAGTGGTGGCAGCTCTCATGGAAAATCCTCCTGGCCCACCTTTCTGCAACGAAATGAGCATTCATGGTTTTCTTCCCTGGTATAGGATATAGGTTACCATCCTGGGTCTGGAGCACATTCCTCTTCCAGGTAACACTCCTGTGTTTTGCAGAAATGCATCTTCCAAATTCTCCCACTCAACCTTGAGGCCAGCATCCCTTCTGCAAAAGCCAGTTTCCAAACCACAACCTGCTTCTTGCCTGCAAATGTACTTTTCAGCTTAAGGCTCAACCCTCCCACAGTCTAAAAGCTGAAAGAAAAATATTGCAGGTGAAGCAATACATCTCCTTTCTCTGCAAACCACCCCCCAGGAGGCAATGGCTGCACAGGCACGTGCAGCCCCCAACATGCCTTTGCCTCATCCATCACCGGCAATGCTGTTAAAAATAACCAAGCCAGCCTCTCTGCTGCAATAAATCACTGCAGCTCTGGGGTCTCCTCCACCCCCACGGGTTGAGATTTCAGCCTCACCACTGAGAAAATGAAACCTGCAGAAAGGGAGTGGGTCACAGCATGCCCCACCAAGCCTGTGCCAGTTGGGTTGCCAAGGCTGTGAGAGGGCATTCCGTGTGTTTTTCTGGATGTGCATCAGAGCAGTATTCCCCTGGAGCATCAGCAATGTGTTTTTCTCCTGGCCCTTGGAGCTGATGAAAACCTTGGGGCTGTGGAGTGAATTGTGGGGCCCCCAATACCACTCTCCCTGCCCCTCACCCCTGCCAAGGAACACTGCACCTCTGGAGCCTTTCCCTGTGTTCCACGGGTGTTATCACAGGAAAAGAAATAAGAAGGAAGATAATAAATATGGGTAATAAACACAGAGAAGGGAAGAGGGAGCAAATAAAGCACAAACCAAATATTCAGAAGGGTCAGGAGGCAAAGCAGCTGTCTGAAAGCCCCACAGAGGTAAGTGGGTGCAGGGCATCAGGGAGCTGTTAGTTAGCAACACCCTTGCAGATTTGGGCTCTGCACATCCTTCACACCTTTTCTGAGGAAATCAAAAACCCTTTAAAATATTCTCATAGCAAGAGATCAAGCAACACACCTCCTCCTTACCTGAGCAGGGTAAACTGAATACATGTATTTCACAGATGGGGAAACTGAGGCAGAGGGCACAGTAATGTGTTCCCCACAGTGTCCTGGTTAATTTGTGTCCATTATGCACAAATTAAGCCAAAGCAAGGATAAGGCATGCAAACACAGGGCTTGGGGACATCTCTGAGTACAAATACCTGCCGGGAAGAGATTCCTGAGCCCCAGAGGGAGGGAGGGAAGGAGAGAAGGAGGTACTAGAGGGACTCATGCATTCTCTTTGAAGCTGGAGGGGTAACTCCCCATGCACAAGGCAAACAGGACAGGAATGCTGCACCTAAACTGCTGCTCACAGACACTTGTCCAAATCCATCCTGAAGATCTCAGATAGTACAGCTTCTACAGGCAGAGAATCACTGTCCTCTCTCCATCACAGAGGGAGGGCAAGTTATTCCCATCCTTTTTTCATCAGTCCTTTCCATATCTGACACCTGTTGTATGGCCTCTCTTAACTTAAACAGCCAAAACACATTCAATTCCTCTTCATAGTCCTTATTTTCTGGGTCTCTGAGAAGTTGATCTGACTCTCCCCATGACTGTGACATTTTCTGTACCCCCTCCACCACACTTCTCTCCAGCCCCATTTATAGTCCTTTTTAATGCACCTACAACTTGACAAAACTCTTTGCAGAAGCCATGTGGAGAAGTGTGCTTGTGCATGGGAGAACTTCACCACTGCAAGACTCAAAGAATTATGTTAATCCTGCTTTCATGGAAAACACCAACATGCGGGAGATTCCTGCAACTTCAATCAGCCTTGCTTTCAGCTGAGTAGGTTGCAGTGGCATGACCAGACTGACCAAACAGACCTTTCTCTTCCAATAAATGCAAATGGGAAAACTTTGTTTTGGGAAGCATCAGTTGCATTGCTGTTAAGCCCATCTATACCCCTGAGTTCAGATAAAAGCTGTGCTGGAAGAATCATAGAGTCATGAATGGTTTGGGTTGGAAGGGACATTAAAGATCATCTAGTTCCAACCTCCCTGCCAGAGGCAGGGACACCTTCCACTAGACCAGACTGCTCAAAGCCCCAGCCAACCTGGCCTTGAACACTTCCAAGGATAGGGCATCCACAGCTTCTCTGGATAACCTGTTCCAATGCCCCAAGGTAAAGAATTTCTCCCTAATATCTAATCTAAACCTGTCCTCCCTGTTTAAAGTCATTCACCCTATGTCCTATCACTATGTGCCCTTGTAAAAAGATCCTCTCTGGCTTTCTTGTAGGCCCCCTAGAAGGGGGAGGTGGGGGAACCAGGTGAGGAGCAGATGGCTTTGCAGCTCAGAGTGATTGCAGCAGCCAGTTGCCACAAGATCATTGAACTCAGTTCTGAGGCACTGGTGCTTTCACCTGGATTTGCTAGGTTATCTCTTACGTGTGATTTCTCTATCTGGTTTTGCCTTCTTTTCTGTTTCCTTTTCTCTTGTTTAGTTGTTCTGGTGGGAAGGTTCAGGCGTAGCCAGGTCCTCCAGCCTGCTGCTAGCTCGGAGTAAGTGCATCAATATTCAGCTCCCCAGATGGTGATTAACCAGTTCTCACCACTGTGCCTGGAGACCTGAAAGCCAATTAGGCTGGTGCTGCTAGGTGGAAGGTAATTTTATAGTGCTTCTCCCACATGGCCAGATCTTTTCAGGAACATTTGTTCCTGCTGATGGCAGGGCTGAACAACTCTGTGCAATATCATGTGAACAACCGTACGGTGCGGCTGTGTGGCTGTCAGTGCATCAGCGGGTGGATTAACACAGGCTGAGCAGGTGACAATCCAAACCACCCCTGGGGCAAAACTGTGGGAGGACACCTCCTGAAAGGATTGGCTTTTCTCTCCAGGTCACTCATCTACTTCCAATTAAGAGCATAGTTGTGAGTTTAGCACCAGAGGGATGGGCCTTCCTGGTGGCTTGGAGGGATGGAGGAGCATCGTGGGCCTGTGATGCCTGGTGGGGCTGGCTTGGATGCCCCATGGCTGGCTGGAGACAGGGTGGTGTCCATGTGGTGCCTACGACACTAAGGACCATGTGCTTTTTAGTGCAAAGCTCTCTGAGCACTCACCAGCTCTGGTGAGAAAACACACATCTGATGCTGCGGGGCTGTTAATAATGATGAGAGAGGGACCAGGACTGCTTGAAGATGTTTTATCCAGAGGCTATAGAGAATAGGAAGAGATAGATGTGTTACAACATATCCCAGCTTCACCATTTTATTGAACTTCACCACAATCAGTGTGTTTGTTCCTCTTTGAAACCTCCCTCTGAAGTACAGAGACCCTTAGGTTTCCTTTCTAAAGAAAATTAACCCTCAAAGCTAGCTTGAGGGTTATGAACTTCTAGAATAACTGAAGAAAAAAGGTAAACAACTGCACAACGTAATAAATTTTTAAATTCCCGTGTCCTCCTGGGGACAGACGCCTGGAAACAGCATTGCCCTGATGTCACCACCAGGAGCAGGGGTGCTCCTTGCGAGCTGATGATGGGAGAGAGCACCAGAAAGGGTTGCAAGCAGAGAGATGATCTCAACTCTGGGATTCAGAGCTCCCCCGAGGTTGTCTTGATTAACATTCCAGCAGGCCCTGGTGCTAGCTGTGTTCTGAGTAGCTGACAACTTCCATGGAGGTCCCAATCAGACTCTACCCATGTTGGACCTGCTTCCTGCTCTGGCTGCACCCCAGTCATAGTGAGCTTGTCTGTACAAACCAACACTCTGTAAATGTTTGGTGGAGGAGGAAATTACCAACTGATATAGAGAGAGTGGTTTAGTCAGACTTTGGGTCCAAAGGGGCTTTCCACACCTCAGCATGTGCCTGAGTAAATAGCTCCTTCCTTTGTCCATGTTGTCAACCTGCCAGATAGCAGAAGAGATATCAATTACAGTTTTCCCCAGTACAGCAGGGCAGTTTCTGGCTTAAACATGACATTGAACAGCCCAAGGACAGAAAGCTCAGCACTAGGCTGCCAAACTGGGGGAAGCTTCAGTCAAGACTCCCCCTGCACCATGGGGCAGCCACAAACGATGCTTTGCCCAATCCCATCTTGCCATCCAGGCAATTTCACACCAGTCTGTGCTGCCACTCTTCCCCACTTAGTTGATCACAGTTATTCCCATCCCACACACTTTCCATCTCCTGGACGCACAGGCTCTCCCAGAGGTAGAGGAGACTCTGTCCAACTCTCTTCTCCCTCTCTGTTTTCTTTTGTGCAGCATGAAGTCCAAATGCCTCTGGACTTTATTGCATCAATCCCTCGCTAACCCCTTTATCTCCCTTATCACACTGACTGGTGACAGGCTGCCGGGCTCCTAAAGCAAAGGAGTGCACACTGCCTGTGGCGTGGTGACAACTCTTGGTTTATCCCTCTTGCTTTCCACCAAGACCTTGGTCACTTGGAACTGCCTGGTGTGTCCAGCCTGGCAGCCTGACTCACCTCTGTCTGAGCTCTGCAGGTTCCCCAGGGTTAAATCACTTTCCACCACTCAGTAAAAAACCAAGTGAATGTGTTTAAGGTTGTTTAAACCTTCAAGACCCCATTAGTTTTGTTCTCCTTTGACTTCCTTTCAAGGTTCCCAAATACTCTGGGAATGGAGGGATCCAGGGCCAGCAACCCTGTGGAAATAAGTGCCCCCAGAGCAAAGTGAGGATGTGAGTGTATAAATATTTAACCAGGGGACACAGTACCCCCTGTCCTTCAGCAGTGCCTGGCAATCATTTCTGGGACTGAGCCACTCATGACCTGCAGAAACGAAGCAGAAGGTGGTGAAATGAGGCCACTCCCACACAGCAGCTCTGGGGCTGCTTTTAGAACCCCCACACCCAGGCACTGTGGGGCTTCACTCCACTGGGGCAGGACCACATGCTGAAATCCTTCTGCCCACCAATGTCCCAGGCCAGCTCAGTGCAGCAGCTCACCCCGTTTGAATGTCTGGTTCGAACCTCCATCTATAGGGTAATAATTAACCTTGAATGGAGGTTGTTCAATGTTTTTTCCCCAACTCTTTCCTTCTTTTAAATGCTCAGGCATAGTGAAAGTGAAACAGTGCCATAGTCTCTCCTGGCGAGCAAAGAGGTGAAGCTGCTGGAGGTGTTGGGCAGGTGTGGACAGGCCTTTTTGTCCACTTTTTGCAGCCCTTTTAAGACGGAAAAGGAGGATGTAGAGCAGCGCCATTCTCAGAGGGAGCCCCTCGACCAGCGTGTGCGTGAGGAACGGTGTGCCAGTCAGCCGATGTGGGGGAGCTGACCTGGACCTCTGCCCTGCGGATCTGCCCACCTGCCGCTGCATCTCCCCTGGATTTCCTGTGGCACGGAGCCGCTCTCAGTTTCATTCCTGTGCCATTCCTGTGGGTCGTTCCTGTGCCATCCCAGCTTGCGGTGGAGGGGATCAGTTTGGTCAGTACTGGGGTATATGTTCTATCCTTTTTGTTGCCTGTGGGATCATATCTTATGTTCCTTCTTCTCTGGTTCCCTTTACTACTCAGCTCACCCCTCTGATCATTGCTGCTGCTCTGCTCTGCTCACAGAGCCCCCCCGCAGAGTTTGAGCTAGGGTATCAGCCTCCTTCCTACTGAAATCCCTGGACATTGGGGTGCCCTCCTCCCCCTCCCACCCTCTGTATGGGCTGTGATGGGGTCAGACCCTGAGCGAGGCAGGGAATGGTTAGATATTCCCGTGGGAGCATGTGCCACAGGGTCTGATCCCCTCTGTGAGAGCAGCTCAGCAAACCCATGGGAAGGTGCAGTCCCTGCAGTTCACAGCTTGCGAATTAACCGTGCACAACAGAGTGAAACTCTGATTGAGGAAGAGTGAGATCTATTTCCAGAGTCCCAACCTGCCCATTCACTGCAGTTGTGTTTTAGTCTCTGAGCTGCACAGACCTGAGAAAGGCAGTTCCTGGGTCGCCTCAAGCAATAGTTGTTTCTAATGATTGGAACTGTTCACTGAGCTGCCCTGAGCCTGTGCCAGGGGAACATGGCACTTTCCACCCTCATCTCTGTAATGTACAATGTCTTCATGAGCGGACTGTGTTAACTGGTGATCTGATGAGAGACCTTTACAAGGGAAGGCAGGCAAAACCTCTCTCTCTTCCCCCTTCACAAGCATCTCAACCAGCCTTCATGGTGGGCAGAGGGGAGTTTGTCTGCAGCAGGGCAGTAGCTGAGCAAGTGCAGAGGATGTGATTGCAGCCCAGTAGCACTGACAGGAGCACTTCTGCTGAAATCTGAAATCTCCTGCAGCATCCCCTGCAGCTCATGCAGAGGTTTGTTTGAGCTTGGAGATGTCCATTCTTGGCATGCTGGGATGCAGTGCTCTGGGGCAGGACGAGTGATGTGAACCCTTTCTGCACTGTACAGCCTCTTGCACTGTAACCACAGTGATTCAGAGTGCAGAGATAGCTGTGGTTTTAATGGAAGGGGCTAGAGCTGAGCTTGGACACCCACTGGGGATCACTCACCCCTGGGCCACCTCCAGCAGCGGCAGGGCAGAAGCAGCAACATAACCCAAAGTTGCCAAATTCACATCAGAAAGTGGCAACACCCCAGCGAGACTTAAGGGAGGATCATCATTCCTGCATGGCTGGAAATCCACCTAGAAGAATGGAAAGTAAAACCATACCTTGTTATCAAGTAAAAAGGTATTTTTGCACAGATTTCAACATCTCTGATGGTTAGTGATTCCTTGGTGCTGGAGAAATGGCTGCCACTTTCCTAATTTAGGGAGTTAAGTGGAGCTTTCCAGAGCACCAGGTGCAGGCCAGCACATGGTGTCTGCGGGTAGAAAGATGTTTCAGCAGCTGCAGGCTACAACTTTCACTGTCCTTGTATTACATACAGGAAAGGAATGGGCCAGATTTTCAGTCCAGGACTGACTTTGGAGACAGAGTAATATCCTGTTAAGAACATCTCTAATTTGCCGTTTTATTCATTTCAGTGATTACCATCAACCTGTTTGGTAAACCTCTTGTTGAAAGACAAGAAAAACAGAAATATGGAGTTAGACCCAAGGAGCGTGACCTCAGAACCAGCCTCTCCGACGAGCAGTGCCGGGGAGGAAAAGATGGAGGTTACTTCTGAACTGAGCAGCCCAACTTCACACAGCAGGGACAGTGGGTTCTTTGAAAGAAATATTAGAAGGTTAAGCATCCGGAAATCAAAACAAAGTCTGAACAAAGAGAGTGGAAAGGAAGATGCTGGCACTTGGAAAGGAAAAAGACTTTTGCGATCATTCAGGAACTGTGAGGAGAACAAAACCCCGACCTGTAATGGTGTAGAGAAGATTGATGAAAATAAAGAAGCAGAGCCCATTCAAGGAAAACCTCTTTCAGGTAAGAAGCAAAGCCAACAATGTTGTTTGCTTGGCAGGATAAATGTAACCTTGAAGCTTGCATCAATTTACAGTGTGCAAGTGTTGGGCCAAACAGAGGTGCTAAAGAACAAGGTATCCCATCACGAGGGAGAGACAACTGCACCCCTTGCACAGACTCGTTGGGTGTTACCTGGCCCAGGCTGGGCAGGTCACCTGCTGTCACTGAACATGCTGCTCTGTAGCCACCACTGCATTATTTCAACTGTATCAGCAACCTACCCATCAACCTGTCAGTGGACGTATCACCCTTCATACATATCAGTCACCAATCTGCTGACCACAGTTTGGGAACTGCTGGTCTGACAATACCTAGAAGTGCAGTGTGGACTATTTCTGCACTATTGCCTGTGTTGCCCTTCTGGACAACTTCTGCTCCTCAGCTCTCAGACTGATGGTCCCCTGACTGTGCTCTGTAGGTTGGTGCAAGGCCTTGATGGGGAATACAGATAGTTTGGCTGTGATCTGGCTTGGCAGCTCTGCTTTGGTTCCTAATCTTAGAGACTGCCTTGCAAAGACACTTCCACAGATACTTTGCTCCCATACACTGACTTTCCACCTATCCTTCTCACAAGAGCAGTGCTGCAAGTATTTGTTGTTTGTCTTCCTCTGGCTGGTTACTCTCGTGTGTTTTGTCAGCATTATGTAGATAGGTCTTGGTCTAATTATAATAACTACCATTAACAGAGCTCTCACCTTTCCCCGAGCGTGGGCAGACTGGAATGACTTTGTGGTTTGAGCACCACTTTAGTCCATCTTCTCAAGGCAGAGGTACTAAAATGCATTCACCTGGAGATAGACTGGGGTGGATAGGCATGGCTTGACCCTTCCTCAGGCTAAATTTCTGGAAGTAAATTCTTGGTTTTCTGCATAGGGTGCCAGAGGGATGAGATAGATGGGCTGGCATTGTCTCACTGCTGTAATGTGTTCTACCTCACCATGAAATTGTTTACTGCTTTGCACTGATACATTGTGAGGTTGGTAAGCTGGTTTTAACCCCTCTCATGAGCTTTGCTAGTCTGATCTCAAGGGTCATAGATCAGGAGCAACAAGAAATGTTATCATAAGGTTTTTCATCTCCTGCAATAAACGAGCTAAAGAATAAATAACGAATAATGCCCATTCTCTGCTCGATAACTCATGTTTGACCTGGATAGAGCAGCTCTGTCAGAAACGCATCCCATCCTGAGATAAGTATGGCAAGTGATGGAGACTCCACCATGTGCACCATTAAGCTGCATAATAGTTAATTGCCTTTCAATTGTCTTCCTTCAACCACCAGCTGGCTGATCTTGTATTGCTAAATTAAAGAACCATTTAGCACCCAACATCACCTCCCTGAATAATTGTCCTAGATGGTGATTAAATGGTGTTTTCTCACTTTGATAAACAAACCAGAATGTATTCCTCTAGTCTCTCACTGCAATCATTTGTGTAAACACAGGTTTTATATTAATTTATCTAGAAGAGACTAAGTTAATTATTACAATCTCCCTCCCTTCTGGGTGCAGAAGCAACTGTAGCACCATATATGCACTCAAAGATTTATGTGTTCTATGATGTATCAATAGTTGGGATATTTGGCATATTTCTGTGTTTGTACAGATATTCTTATGCTACACAGATAATTTAGTACATATGGTATAAAACCTGTGTGCAGACAAGCCTGAAGGAATAAATTATGAACCAGTCCTTCATATCTTCTTTGAGTAGTCTCCAATTTTTCCTTATCATTTAATATGTGTATGTCCCAGAAGTAGTGGTCACTAAATAGGACCTTTCCTTTTTCTTTAATATTTGCCCAGTATCACAGTGGAATCTCCTGCTGAGAGCATCTGTTATAGTGCTGGAGATGGTGAGAGCTTCCCAAGGTCAAAAGCAAACAGTGCTATGGGATATCCTCAACAACACATGGCAAATACTTCACGTCTTACTGGCAAATAGGCATTAGTTCTTGCATGAGCAAGGCTTTGTAAACGTGAAACTCAGTAGACCTCGGCCACTTCAGGGGTAGCAGTATTTGGTGACTTTCCCCCAGCCTCAGCCAACACCAGCCAGTACTGGTAGTGGGTGCCAAAAGCAAAGGAAGTGGGGAAAGACCATGTGAGACCTGAGCACCAGGAGCACCCCAAATGTACAGGTTAGGATGTTCCTCCAAAGCGCACTGGTGCAAGGCAGTGCTTGGCATCTGACTGTAGGTTTATATACAGGAGGCCAAGTCATCCAACCCTGAACCACCCCAGCAGGGTGAATTTCACGCACCTGGCATGCTTGGTGTTTTGGTCTTTATTCTGGGAACCCAGGAACACCATCCCAAGGAATCTCCTCACTCAGCAGCCAAAAGGTTATTGCAGGTTGCAGTAACTGCAGAGCTAAGAAGTGATGTCTTCTGGTCCTCCAGAAGTCATTCTTTTTGATAGAGGAGAGACTGAGGACCACAAGCATTCACAGAACATCTAAATATCTGGAACAGGTAAGAGGCATCTTACCTGTGTCAAGAAGCCAGTTGCTGTGATTGGCACAGGCTGCAAAGGATGGCCAGTCCCACATGGGCCAGTTTCCTGCTTGCTGTCCCAGTCCCTACATCTCAAGAAGAGAGATGTCATTATGGAATCACCAGAAACTCTGTATTTTGTTCAGCCTCAAAAAATGCAGGAGCCAGTTTAGCTGTGACATTAGTTGAGGATGTATTTTGGGAAGCCTTGATAATGTACAAAATCAAAACAGGAGAGAAGCCTGGGGTTTGCCCAAGGTTACATCTGAACGAGGAATTTTCCAAAAAATGTGTCAGGAGCAGTGCTGAGCACACTGGTATGCGGGAAACAAAGACATCCATGCTGAAGGAAATCCTGCTGGATTTCATCTTCATACAAGTGGAGAGGCAGAGACAGAGGTGGTTTATGCTGCCTGAGCCCCGAGTATCCCCCTCTGCAGCCTCATTAGCCATTGCTTCAGGTTTTCCTGCAGGGCTATCATCAGCTTTTTGGATATTTCCTGCTACTGTAACCGGCAGTTTAGAGATGTGGCTCAATTTGCAGTAATTGTATTCCCACTGTTTTCCTCTCCTGTGTCAAACAGGAGCTGGAGAGGTCAAGGGAGTCAGTCTCAGGGGCACTGCTGGGACCTGACTACTCAGAGCAGCCCCTTGCAAGCCTCCCTGTGGGGCATTTTGTCCTGTTACCTACCTGTCAATAGCCTAACACCTGCTTTGTCCCAACCCCTTCCCCTCTCTTTCTGCAGTAATGGAAATCAATGAACTTATTCAGAAAAGACAACTCTTGGAAGCATTTGCAAGTATCCGGTTATTGGAAGATGAGGCTATCTCTGAACGGGATGCTGAGAAATACAAAGATAACCCCCAGGAGCTTGAACGGAAATCCAGGGATGTGGATCTGCTTTATAACTCCATCACAGACACTATCCAGTCCATAGTGGAGAGAACACTGGAAGCTTCCACTGTAGAGGACACCATGCTGACCTCCATGGTGACTTTAATCGCCCGTGAAGAAGCAGCTCATCCCAACACAGACAAAGCTGTTCATCCTGGGTCAGACCTGCTTGGCAGGCCCAGAAAGTGGAGGGAGATGTGGAAGGAAGCAGTCAACGAGAGTGCTAAAAAAAGAGTCCTGAAGGCACCCATGGCATCAAAAGAAGAAGATAGTTCTTGGCTTGATCTCCACTTAAGTTTCCTCCAGAAACTCCTGAGGGAAGATTTACTGAAAATCAAGTTATCAGTAAAAAAGTGCTATCCTGAGGAGTACCAGGTGTGTGACACATATGTGGAGGCTTTTCATAAGGCCATTGCCTCACATTTGCAACACCTCTGCCAGAGACTGCTGGATTTCAAAGAGCTCTACACCTTGCTCAAGTGGGTGGCCAACACCTACCACAGGTAAGCTGCTGTGCTTGTCACATTTCCTCTGCCTCCTCCAGAGAGCGGCAGGGCTGTGGGGTACTCCAAAAGCACCGAGCTATTCTCAGTTTTCCAAGTGAGCAAGAGAGACCCAGTGACTTCTGCAGTGGAGCCAGACAGCAAGTCTGTTAATAGGTGGGGACAAAGGTTTGTGGATAAAGCACTTGCTGGTTTTTACCTCACCCCCTTTTTCCCCTCCCTCTCTCACTCGCTGTTCCCACACGGCAGGAAGCCCCTCCTCGTAGCTCAGATAAACCTGCTCCTTTCTGCAGATATTTTGCTAGATCCAACAGCTGCTCAGTGACTTTTCCAGGCACAGGGAGGGACCTGTGGGGGAGGTCTTTTTCCTGTTTAATTAAAACTGTGATGCATTTGGCAATGGGCCACGTTAACCCCCATGTATGGGATCAGAGTCCTCTTGAGGAGGTGCCAAGACATCACTAAGTGGAATTTTTATCCACATGAAAACAAAGGCTCTGTCTCAGACATGTCTGCTAGTTGAATGAGAGGTTTTTAGAACCTCCTAGGCTCCTTGCAATTCAGGGGTGACTAAAATGTTCTGGGAGCTGTAGGGACATAGTAAACACCATCCTCAGGGCACCCTGGTGTATGGGGGTACAGGCAGGAATTTTTTGTAAAAGCAATAAAAACTGTGTTGCTTGTACAGCCAGTGGAGACATCTTAGATAGGAACTCACAGAAGGTCCATGCATTAAGTGTCAGTTTCGTCAGTTATTTCCTGCCCTAGACCACAGCCCATCACCCAGGCCCAAAGAGCTCCCAGACTAAAACCCAGCAGAGATATACAGTGAGGTGGGAAGGAGATGAGAAGCAACATTCACAGGAGATGGGTCTGGAAATAAGCATGTGAAAACAGTCATGTCAGAGCAAAATTGTGTCTGTCCCAGTAGCTGGTCTCCAGGAATGGCCTGAACCAGATGCCCAAGGAAGGGCAAATGCAAAGCAATTGGCAGCCCTCAAAAAACCTCCCCCAAAAAATAACAAAGAGGGAGTGAAGGCAGTAGTATCAACAGTAAGACAAACAGTGGGCAAAAATGCTCAGGGAGGGGGCAGTGGTGGAGCAGGGCAAGCAGCAGTACGTGGTTTCCCAGAGCACCCCTAGTCTGAGGTAGTTTTTAGGTAAGAAACGCTTGCACTGCACGTAGTCTTTGTTTTGAACAGCCCTTAACAGATTTCTTCTGTGAACTTGTCCAGTTACTCCTAAAACCCCACTTACAGTATGGTGACCCTGATGATGTCTGTAACCCCCTCAGCATCATCAGGCCCTGCTGATCTCATCTGGAAGGAAATTCCTGCATGTCCCCAGCCCCTGGGAACTGTACTGCACCCCAGCATTGCAGGAGAGAGAGGAAAGAAACAAACTTCAGCACCCAGGTTCTGCATGAAAGAAAAGTGCCCCCACCATATTTCGCTAACTAAGCTGTGAAAAACTTATTAAGAGGTTGCAGCTGTTTGGGGCAGTGGTTGTGATCACCTTGGGCTGTTTTCATTTAATTTCACTTAATTTCATTGCTCCTTGGAACCCATTCCAAAAAAAGAAGAAATTGTCTGACTGAAACTCATTATTGATGTTAAAATTCAAATTAATTAAAAAAAAAGAAAGTGGAGAATAAGCTCCTCAAGTATACATTTGAGACAGTCCTTTCAATTGTGGTGGAGAGTCTGTGTTTAGATCTGTGATGCCCTTTTGAATGAGCAGCAGACTGGCAGCAGTGGGCTGTGCAGTGCTCCACATGTGCAGATGTACCTCTCTGGGAAATCTGAACCATGACCGTGGAACCATTGACTCCAGGACACTATCAGCAAGCTGAGCTTATTTTCTGCTGAGCAGTCGCTCTGCACCAGGCTGACCTTGTACAGGACAATCCTCACTTGGATCCGAACCTGACTGTGGGTGCAGTGCTGGTTTGGCAACAGGAACCCTTTCTGACTGAGCAGATGAGCAGGCTGTGTGTAGGACATCGCAGCTGTGTTCCCTGATAACCGGGTGACTGCTTGTAACTTACACCCTCCCTTCATCAAGTGCATAAATACTTTATTCCTTCCGTTTCCCACCTTCATCACCCTACGAGATTCAGTGCCTCCACGGTCCGTGGCAGATTGCAAGAGCAGCACATTTAATTGTACAGGCTAATGACATGTTCCTTGCCCTAGAGAGAGAAACACAGGCACTCCCTCCCTTTCCCTGCTTCCAGGCTAATCAGCTGGTCTGAGTACATGTCAGTCCAGAGGAAAGTGAGTGGCAGTGGTGAAGTCGTGTGTCAGCTCAGCACACTTTGGAGTCAGACTCTGCAGCTGCACATCCACCCCCCGCTTCCACCTGCGGGGGAACGTGGCCCGTGTCCCAGGCACGGGAGTGCCTTCCAGGGGCTGCCCTGCACAGAGCAGGTCCTGCTCTGCCACCTTCCCTTGCTCGGGATAGTGCAGAGAGAGGAATAACAGGCTGATAATGAGCCGTGATGTGACACCGGAGAGGAGCCGGGGGGATCGGCTAGCGACGAAGCAACACGCTACTACAGGAATTACCCTGAAAGGCAATTTGCAAGCTCATAGTCGAATGAATCAGCTTCAGGTTGTTTATTTTAAAAAGTAAATTCTCATAGCACTTTTCATGTCCAAACAACTCAGAAGTCTCATGATTTCTGAGGTGGGCTGGAACCTTACATCATTTTGGGTTTGAATAATTAGGATTGTGAATAGCAAGGAAAGATTTTCTTGTTAAATCTTGAAAACAAGCATCACAATTTAAGCTTTAAGTATATTTCTCATGGCTTAATAATTACGTAGCTCATGCTGCATGAATATTCCATCAGTTTATTCACATTCTGAGGCAATGTAATTTGTTCCTTTGAATCTTTCCAGTGAACTCTTTCTGGGTCACCCTGATCTCAAACCAGAGGTTAAGACAGAAAACCTGCCCCTGCTGTTAACACCAGCTGACTGGGATAAACTGAAAAACGACTACATTGCTTCTGCAAAGGTGAGAGCTTTGACCAAGTCCCCACATGCCCCCCAGGGAAGGTACAGGAGCCCCAACCTCCCAGGCAAAGGTCTTGGACAACTGCATTGTGATTTCTAGCCCCACCAGGTGCTGAGTCCTGCCAGCACCACACGGAATGGCCTTTAATCGAAGGCAAAAAGGTCCTGAACACCAACTCAGGGACCCAAGCAGAGTCAAAGGGACTGTACCAGACCCACACAGTGTGCCAGAGGCTTAAAGAAACGTTGTAGCTGGGCTTCATCAGATTGAATGCATTGCAAAGCCAGGTGTAAAGGCATTTTAGCTGCTACTGTCACTGTGTGGGATCTCCTCCAGCATGTCTGAGGTTTGCTACAGGCAGACAACTTTTGGCATCCCCATCAGAAGACACCCCCATGGTTCATATCCTCTGAGGAAGCCCCTTCTGCAGTTGTTTTTCTGCAGTCCTTGCTGGCACCCTTTGTAAGACTACAGGCTTTCCTGGCTCTTTGCTGGGCTCAGACATTTTCTTGCAAACCATTTCTGAAACAGGGCACTGATCAAGGTGAGCTCAAGGTGTCCACCTGAATGAAATCAGTATTGCTCCACCATGCTGGTGAAAGATCAGTGTTTCACGAGCAACAAGGTTGATTTATCAGCCAGGACTGAACAGTGCCACTGCTTACTTGAGTGGCTGTATCGCTGGACAGGACCGGTTTGATCTTTAATCCTGACCTGGTGCATTCCATGTGCTGGAGGACTTTGTAACCAAGCAAACAGCAGGCATACTATTTCCTGCCAGGAAAATGACTCCTTTGATATCAGAGTACCTTGCCCACACACAGCACAGCTCCTGATTTCTCCTGAGATCCTGTTTAGAGTGACAGGACTGGAGCAACACCTGTGACTCTGCTCACCTTTCCATGCTGCACACGTGAATCTTATACATGTGGCGATGGAGCAAAATGCAGTGAGCCTCTGTATTCATGTTTGCTTCCTTATCCTGAGCTGCATGTTTCCTTCCTACGTTTAACATTTAGGAGCAAATCAAAAGTTATTTTGGAAACATCCTGACACTAGAGGTCACAGAGAAGTGGGAGAAGGAAGTTCATTCAGAAGTGAAGGAAAACCTCTACCACGCCTCGCTCTCCTTTGATATTCAAACGGTATTTAATTAGCTGGGGTAATGCGGGGAGGGGGAGCTCCGTGGCTCCAGGGAAACTGGAGGTACCTTCTGGGGTGGAGGTACCGCCTCCTGCGATAATTTATGTAAGTCACGCACTGGCAGAATACATTAGAGCAGAAAATGTCATTTATTACAACTTCTGGCTCTCCCGCTTGCCTTCTAGCTGCAAATTAAACCTGCTGTCAATTGTGTCAGCAACATAATAGGCAACTGATTTTAAAGTCCCTAAACCTCTTTGATTAGAAAGAAGAAAGGGAAAAAAAAAAGATGGAAAGAAAAGGTTTGTTAGAAAAAAACACTTTGGCTTAAAAAGCAACTTTGTCCCGGGGCTGTGGAAGCTGTGGAAAGGCCGTAGGCAGTAACAGCCACTCCAGTTTAAACAGTACAAAAAACAAAAGCTCCTACTAGCTTTAGGGACTACAGGGTAATAAATCCAGGAGGGGTTTGGATTCATTCTCCTCACTCAATTGGTTGAGTCACGTCAATTAAATAATACTAACAAAAAAGAGAGGGAGAGAGAAAGAAAATCAAAGAGTTTTGCCTGCTGCCGTGACTCTTTTCCATAGAGGAATATTACACATTATGTGATCATGGGGAAGGCAGGTCTGAATTGGATCAGCAGATGGATAGGAGGCCTCGGGAAGCACCAGAATGGGACTACAACAGGCCTCACCCTGAAGGTGCAGCCAGGATTGTGGGAATGGGAATCCAGGAGGAGTTCCAGTGCAAACAGGGTTTCAGGATGGTGCCTGACCCTCTGTTCTGCCCTGGTATCACTCCTGAGAATGGGACTTGTGTGGGCCTCTAGGGATGGGGTTTATAGTCATCCTTATCGTGGGGTCATGCATGGGAACCACTCAGCTTCCCTTGGGCTTTGGGTTGCTGATTGATCCCTCCCACAAACCCCCCAAAAGAGGAGGATGACACTGGGATAGGTCAGAGTTCCAGCCAACACTGCCTCTAACTCACACTCGGACAGCAAAAGAACATGAGGCTATTAGGGATGAATGATTATATCACAAATCAGTTGGTGCTTCTTGGCCCATTCTGCATTATAATTGTTAAAACTGCCAGAGAATAATGAAAATCTCCTGGCAACAAGTTGGCTGTTTGCCCCTTTGCTAGGCGAGCCATCCTTACTAACCAAAGCTGCATGAGATCCTTGGGAAGGATGTTTCATCTGTGCTTGTCCCATTCACTGGGGGTTTTTTGTGTCCTTTTTTAGATCATTGGGGAGCACATGAAGTTATCTGGAGCTATCAGCAGAAGCCTGGAAACCAAAACGCTTGAGCTGTGCATGACAGAGCTGCTCGAATTCATACCAAGGTCATCATCACTCCTGGCAGTACTTTCTTTTCAATTGAGTCTCACACTGGTAAAAACACAGGGAAAAGTTTTGTGCACTGGGCCAGATGCTGGCATCAAGCAGGCATAGGCCTGCTCTTGGGACAATTAAAGATTACAATGAGCCAAATAATAAGCAAGCTGCAAAACAACCTGGAGGAAGTCATAAACAGACTCAGATAGGATTCTTGCAAGTATCAGAATCTGATGCCAGAGCTCCAGGAAGGAGCTGCTGTCTAGAAAGGGATGGTACCACTGTGATCACATCCATCCAGAACCTTTGTGCATTGGGTGCTGGTCACTTGTACCTTCAGCCATGAGCAAACAGCAGATATGGACCCCTCAGACCCAAAGCCTGCTTGCCCAAAACATCATCTAGGTGTCCTGGGACAGTCCTGCTGAGAGGGTTTTCTCTGACCTCCCAAGTCTCTGGACATAAAAATTAATGGTGAGATCTTCTCTGCTATACCTGGGCAAAACATACAGCTGGGCTGCCTTCTGAGTCTCTTTGAAATTTACCCAGGGTCCAAGGGAGACTGCTGAAATAATGGTTTTTGATTGGTAGTCTCCATGTTATGGCCTCAGATCTTAGCCGCTGCAACATGCTTTGGGAATGCTCCAGGGAAGATTTTAGGCTTGCAGAGGGTCCCAGCACAGTGATACATTGTCTGATCCCTCTGTCAGGGCTGTGTTTGGGACGTTCATGGATGTTTGCCGGGAGCAGCAAACATCTCCTGTGGAGGAGAAGGGCTGTTTGGTGAATCAGCTATGAGCGAGACTAAAAATAATTTCGCATTAACCTTTGAAGTCTCCCACCTCCAGCAGGCACTGAGTGTGGAGTTTGCTAATGCAGGAGCATGGGTGGGGAGCCTGAGTGCTGCCTTCTCACACCATGAACCTGGGGCATGGCAAGGGTCCAAACTGGGCTAAAGGGAACGCCTTCCCTTCTGAACCATCATCTTTAGTGATCTACAGTGATCTACACTTGTCTCCCGTGCCCTGAGTAAGCAGGGTAGCTCAAACCAGCTATTTGGCTTTGAAGTCTGCCTGGGTTTTTGAGGAGAAACACAGCAATGATGTTCTGGCTTTTTCTTTCCCTCATTTCTTATTTTTCTCTTTTATTTCTTTTTTTTCTTTGTTCTCTTTTTTAGTTATTTTTTCTTTTATTTTTTCCTTTTAATTTTTTTTTTTTCTTTTCTTTTAAATGCTGTATAATGCAAACCAGGGCAGCAATAGCTCTCAGATTAAAGGACCACTGAAACTTAAGCTGTTCTTGAAACAAACCTGAGATACAAGTGCCTGAGGCTAGCTTGGGCAAGTTCCTTTGCCCTGACAAAGAATGGGACCATCAGACAAAGCCTTTCTGAGCACACAGCCCCCTGCCATCAGCATGGACCTGGCTGTAAAACAGCTGTGAAACCCATAAAACCTGTGCTACACAAAAAAAAAAAAAAGATACCTGACACTGAGGTTATGGGAAAGAAAAGGTAGATGTGCTGCCCTGTTCCTATGCATCTTCTGTTGTAAAATCAGCCCTCAGGTAAATCCTTTGCCTGCGTTGTGCTTAAGAGGGTACATAATATATTTTCCCAAAATGAAGGCCCAGACTTACCAGCCTGAGTACCACAGCTGCAATTAAACCCTCAGCGTGAGGAAAAGTCAGAGTTGGCCTGCCCACATCCCTGGCATCTCTCCAAAAGTGCTCTGTACCTGCTCAGGCGAGTGCATCCTAAACCCGTAATTATCTGCCATCTATTTTCTTTCAATGCACACACATGTTGTGACAGCTGGAAAAAACATGTCTGCATACAGAGGGGACAGGTTGGGACAGCCAGGGGTGTCTCCTGACATCACCACGTACACAGCAGATGAGCCATCCTCAGTCCCCCCACCATTAACTGTTACCTGAGTGTCTCCTCCTACAGGTTTGAGAAGGAGTTCACGAGGTGGAGCACTGCCCAGGACAGCCCCATCTTTGCATCCTATGTTGTTGCCTACATCAACAGCTTCCATGAACTAATGTAAGTCCACTTCCCCTGAGCTGAGATGCCATGTTTTGGGGGTCTGGGAGGGTAACAGCATCTGTGAAGGAAAGACCAAGGCCTCCTTGGGGTGCCCTGCTGGGTGCTCAGTCTCCAGCCCTTCTAACCTCACAGGGGAATTTTCCCCAAGGGTTGCGGATAAAAGTCACAAGCGTGAAGAGACAGAAACATGAACAGATGCAGTGCTTGCATGAAAGTTTTAAACTCTTTTTCAGCCTCAGAGGAGGGTTTTTTCCATGTTTTGTTCTGGAGGTTAGCAGTATAAACCCAGAAACACGGTCTCAAGGCTGCCTTTGGCACTGGGCTGGAGGAAGTTCTATGGAAGCACTCAACCTGAAAATAAACCCCTGCCATTGCTGCTGGCAGCTGGAACTTCCAGGGTTTGCATGAATTAGTTATTCAAGCCATGAGTTGAAAATGGCCTCTGATGAACAGGTATCATCGGTGCTGGCTATCAGAGATCTGACTCTCTCTCTCCCCATAAGTAGGACGGTGTCAGTCAGTGCATGTCCCAGGGTCTGGTCCCTCAGCCCAGTGCTGTGGCACATGGTGACCTTGCACATCCCGCTCTGCAGCCACTCACACAGCTGCCACAGCCCCCTGCAGTGCCAGTTCCACGGAAAACTGGTGCTGTTCATACACCTTCCCCAGGGGGATGGTCTGCAGCCATGCAGGGACGTGGCCCACCGAGGCCCAGGGGCTCTTCAGCATCTGGAGTCATCTCTGGCATGCAGATGTGGTTCTTCAGAGGCCAACCCAGCAAAACAGCACAGGAATAATGTGTGGGCTCTGGCCACCAAAAAGCTCAGGTTGTGATCTCCAGCCCGTGTTGCAGCATTGCTGCCTGGCATTGCCTCCAGCGGGGTTGCTATGTGCCAAATATCACTGAGGGGATGGAGAGGAGGATTTCGTGTTCGGTGTCTCGCAGGAGCCGACGGCTCCAGCCGCAGTGAGCACTACCGCCGGGAAGTCTCTAGATGGCACGGTCTCTCCAGCAATGCTAACCTCGCCGAGGAGCTGGCTTTCACTGCCTCCTCCTGACCCTGCGGAAAATCGCTCTCCCCTTCCCTGCTGGAGACTGGCGAGGGGCTGAAGGGAGAAGCCAGCCCCAGGCAGGGAGCTGGCAGCGTTTGGGTGGCCGATTGGCTCTGATGAATTTATTCCTGAGTCCAGCTAAATATTCATCAGCCTGGGGTGGTGAGTTGCTGGGCAGAACTAGATGACTTAACAGCATGATTTTTTGGATGTTGGACCCAGTCTTCAGCTGGGTTTACAGCCCTGAGCTCCAGCCTGGCATGACAGGGATGCTGTTGAGTGCTTTATAGTCCTACCTGGGCAACCTCAGACATATAAAGCAGCTACTGGGCAGTGGCAGGAACCTGCTGCTCTCTGTGGTCACAGCATGGATGTGGCACATCCAGGGAAACTCGGGCACCACTGGTGCGGCCTTTTTTTTGTGGTGCTGCTTCCTCAGTTCCCCCACACCCCCAAAGGGTGTTACAGTGGGAAAGGGATGGAAAGTAAGAAGAAAGACAGGAGTTCACAATGCCCCCAGAGCCCCCCCCACACACTGGGGATTCCATTAAACTCTCAGAAGCTGTGTTTTCTTCCTCATCTTGCAGAAGTATGCACCATCCTTAGGAAATTTCACAGCTTTCCATTAGCACAGTCACCACCCTAGCTGCTGATGATAGACATTGCGTGGAGTGACTCAGATGGGCTCTGGGGGTCACAGGATCAGCAGCTTTCCTTTCTCTGGCTTTATTATTTACTTCTTTCTCACCCATGGCCTCTCAGTGCTCTCCCAGGTACTTGGAGACCATTTAGCAAAGGTGTTGCTCAAGTGGAAGAGCAACCAGGCTATGCAACTGCTCCGCATGGCTGCACCATCCCATCTGATGAGGAAGTCTGTGGGGTTTTTAAGCACAGTCACAGCTGTGACTCATTTTCAGTGCACAGGATTGTGCAAAAGGAGCCATTACTTTGACCCATAAAGTGTTTCCAAGAGGAAGTACTACAAACACGAGTTTATTTAAACTTAATATCCAGCATGCCAATCCAGATAAAATGCTTAGGGCATTGTAATAGTTTACATTTTAACATTAACTCTCTCATACTCTCTCTCTCTCTAGGTCAGGGTTAGAAACAGAGTTTCAAGCTGACACTGGGGAACTGCAGAAGGTTTTGGCAGCTCTGACAAGGAACTTCACAAATATTTTTCTAACCAATTTAAGAATAAAAGCACAGGTAAGAGGATCTTGCCCATGTTATTTCCTCAATATAAGGGGTATGTGCAGGACCACTGCAGAAGCTGAGGGCCATTGTCCTTCCCTTGTCTCACCAACTGGACCTCGTTTTGCAGCGCATGACATTATGGTCCCTCCAAAATGCACCAAGCCCAACACTCCTGTAGAAATCCTCCTTAAACCCAAGCAGCACTTCTGGCATCCTGGGAGTTTTTTGCTATGAGCAAGGATACATTTGTCAAGCTGTTTACAACAATCAGAAGAAAAGGGTATTTATTTATCCAGTATCTCAGACAAAGCAGTGGGGAAAAACCTTACCCATAGAGAAGCACTGGAGAAGTCAGCTGAACACCACCAATGAGAAATTTTTTCTTCTACCAAAACATTTGGATTTCTCAGGACTTTGATTTATTCTTACTGATTTTGTTGATCTGCCACCATGGTCTGTAAGCAACTTTTTCAGATAGGACAGTATTAATTCTGGTAGAGGTGATTTTTCCAGACTGTTCCCATGGTGAAGAAAGGCTGATTTTTCCAGCATGAGGATGCTAAAGCTCTGGTAACAGCTGATAAATTCTGATATCAGCTTAACTTGTGTTGAGGCCTAAAATGCAGTGCAATATGCTGAAATGAAGTTTGTGCTGCCCACGTGTTGTAGATTGGACTTTCTGGGGTCCACTAGCTCTAGCTGGTATAATTCAAGAGATGGGGGAAATCAAGCCCTTGGTCACATCCCTTTTCCCTCATCCTAATTCACTTTCTCAATTCCCAAACATAACTTTCAGAAACCAAGGCAGTCATGGAACTGATGCAACCTAAGCCAAGCCTACTTGGCCAAGGGGACTTTCCAGTGACTGCAGATCTTGTCTTGGAGCATAAGGTGGCAGGAAGGAAAGGAGTCAAGCCAAGGCATTGAGCAAGAGATCCAAAATGTGAGAACTGAGAGAGGCCGAGGCAAAGCATTTCTAAACAGCTCTTGTGGTATTAGTGCCATGGTCTAGTAACCACGGCAGTGTTGGATCAAGGGTTGGACTTGATGGTCTCAGAGGTCTTTTCCAACCCGGTTGATTCTATGACTCTGTGATTCTGTGATTCATCACACTGGGAGAATAGCAGGAGAGGACAAGGAGGGGGAAATAATTGGGAAGGAGATTGCCAGGAGTCTAAAGCCAGAGATTCTGTGAGCTAAGAGGAAAAAAGTACAAAGAGGATATGCCAGAGAAGGAATATTTTGCATTTGGCCCTTAGGGGAGTTTCTTCCCGAAGTCTTTAGCAGATACTGCTGTGTTTCTATGTGAAGCCCATTAAGTCTCGGGACCCAGCAAGAACAATAACTCACTGAGGACCCTTGGTCAGAGTACCTTGAACACAGGACTGATGTGAGATAGCACAATAACTACCATGTCATCACTGACTACAAGGCATCAAGATGGAGCTGCTCCCAGCTGCTGTTCCCCTCCCACCACATTAGACCAATGAGCAGAAGGATGATCCCAGTGGAGCTTCATGAAAGTCTGCAGGAGTACAGACAGCCTCCTGGAAGGGCTGTGAGCATGAGGAGCTTGATTTCCTTGTGGACAAGGCTGTTGGGATGATGGATTACTGGGCTAATTTCCTACCTACGGATTCACTACCAAGTAACCTATCATTCCCATAGCTGTTGCAAACCCGAGTAACACCAACATACATGGTTGCACACCTCAGCCTGTTCTAGCCATGCCTGAATTTTCTGTGATTAAAATTCACATCTGTTTCTTCACCTATGTGTAGGGATACAAATTCATTTACCCAAAGAAATAGAGCTGGTGGATCAGAAGGTGGCATAGAGAAAGGAAATGAAGTATCTCAAATAAGCGTTTAATGCCAAAACATCTCCTGCTCAGGGAGTGATGCTTCTCCTCTCTGCACTAGTGTGCCTACCCAGGAAGGGGAGACATGGGTTTGAATTCCCTGGGGTGTAGAGAGAAACTCACCCCACTCTGTGCACCGGGTGTGTCTTCATGCAGAGGGGCTGTGCCATCGGTGCTCTGTGATTTTCATTTCGAGCCATCAGGTGTACAGCTGAGTGCCTTCAGCTGGGGCACCAGCTAGTCTGAATGTTACCAGTGCCATCAGTGAGTTGGTCTTTTTTCAGCCATTCCTGAAGAAAATCCTGACCAAGGACTGGATTTTGGATACAGAATGGCCAGACTCACTGGCATCAGCAGTCTCACAGTTCTCCAAGCACCTGCAGCACATGAGGCAGCCCACAGGGAAGGTAGGCCACCGATCCACACCTGGGCACAGTGATGCTGGGGGAGTCACAATGTCATTTTCAGGCTGTGGTCAGACCTGCAGACTCCTCTACAGTGGTGGTTGCTGTTTATAACTGTGGGAACTGCAATGCAAAGGAGTTCATATATTACCATATTTCCACATGTGAATTAAAGAACAACTTTCCTTCCTGTAATTCAAATACAGAAACCGGTTTTGTTTAAAGAGGAACAAAAAGCTTTGGTGACAATTGCTGTTGAACATTGCAATTCCATGAGTGGCAAGTTTATGTGCTCCTTTCACATCTCTGCAGTTGTGAGATAAAGAGATAGGTGACAACTGCTCTATATTTAAAATCTGCAAGCACCATCAAAACTGGCTTTTAAAACAACCCTAAATATTCCCCTTTGATACTGAGAAGCCAAACTACCACCACAAAATCATGGGCTATTTCAGGGTGAGGAGTATTTCCATGGCATTCCCTCGGGTGCAGCCACTTCCCTGTCCCTGAACAAGGGACCGTAAGCCACTGACTCCTTTCATCAGGGCTGGCCTGGGTAGCATATGCTGATGGTGTGTTGCCTTCATGTACCTCCTCTATGCCCTCAGGTGCTGCTAAAGGCCTAAGAGCTTTCCCTGCTCTCTTTCACTGCCTTGGCCTTGTATGGGAACCACAGAAAAAACATGAAGGACATGAAGGTTTTTTTTTTTTTCATCCAGGAGCTTCTACGTGAAATTCACAGATACGTGGTGAAGGAATATATCGCACAGGTCATCAAACACAGATGGAGAATAAACAGGGAGACGCGGCAGGAAGTGAGCAAAAAGATGGACCTGGAAGCCACGATCTTTCATAATATGCTCATTGATCAGGTATGTGAGGTCTCTCCTGGCCCATTCCCAGAGCTACAGTATTCCCACTTGGCTTCCCAGAGACCAAGGCGGCAGGCTTCTGAGGAGGCCAAGCCTCAAGAAGTATAGAAGTTCTTGAAAGAGAGCAAGTGAGGTTGTTACTGCAGGTTCATGGTATGGGCTTCCAGCCCAGCAGCCCTTCTGCAGTGGCAGCTTTGCGTGTTTTGTGGCTACGCCACTGTTACAACCCATCCCTGAAAGTGAGGTGACTGAGGTTCTTGCTGTTAATACATCCCTTCGGGCAGATTAGAGTGAAAGAAGAATGAATGATCAATGTTTATATATATATATATGGCAGGTTTATTTTAGAACAGCTTGATTGCAATGAAAAGTAGGGACGTAGCCATTTTGGTTATCATCTGCAGTAATATAACAATATAAAGGTATAAATTTATCACTTAAGAAAATATGAAAAGGAAAGGAAGAAAGGGAAAGAAAGCATAAGAGTAGATAGTGGGGAGGAAAGATATCACCATCCATTGATCCAGCAGCAAGGCTTGATTGTCACAATTTAGATGTCTGTTGGTAGAAGTGATGGTTGCAGTCTTGATCTATTGGGGGTGCGGGAAGCCTGCAATGGGTTTAATGGGTTCATTTAATGGGAATGCCCAGGTACCTCCCAGGGGGGGATGGCAGGGGGCAGGAGTTTCTTACTTTCTGATATAACACTGTGGATAATATGCAGTCTTCTGTTGGAAGGCCCCAGAAATGAGTCTGGAGGTGCTTCGGGGTGTTTGCTGGTTCATGACCCCTTCTAAAACACGACTGCTCTTTCTCACACCTGCATAGTCGATCCTTATCAGAAGGGATGCCTGTGAATGTCCCAATACCTCCCCCTGAAGCACGACTTTTATACGTGAACCAGATGTGTAAAGAAGGAAATTGGCATGATAAAAAAAGTTATTCCACCTCGCAGGATCTGCTTCTGGTTGGCTTTTTCCTTATCTGGCTCAAAAACCACCTTGTTGCTAAACAAAGGTTGGTTTGTCACAATCACCCGCTGGTGGTGGGTGATCACATGCCCTGCACCTGGGTTGTACTTACACAGATCAGAGGTTTTGCCACCACAAAACCAAAAACTCTCCTCCTCCTTCAGCTGAGGGGTGCAAACCTGGCCTCAGCAGCACCCTGCCGCTTTTGAAAACGGCTGATTATTTGAGTCATTAACTTTAACTTTTCAGTCTCTCACAGCAACATCAATCCGTGATTTTCCGGGAAGCCAAAGTTGAATTCACTGGATTTTGCAGAAAGTCAGGCATCCAGGGCACTAAATCCCCTCTCAGAAATAAGGCACATGAAACTACCAGGCAGCAGGAGGTAAAGTCTGGCATCTGCTGGTGTGCTGGACCAGTGTCTGACTCCTTAGGATGCTCATGAGCACTGGGAAGGGCAGAGTCCGGCCTTAGGGGAGCTCCTTGTCAGCAGCTTGCTGCATGCCCAAGGCAGCCTGTCCTGCCTGCAGCAGTCCTGCCTCACACCCAGCTCTGCACTGTAGGGAAAAAGGCATTTAGCAGGTACTGCTTTCCCCCCTGACATCCCCGTGTGCCTCTTCATCCACAGGGCTCTGACTCCGACTGGCTCAAGCCCGCCATAAAGTACATTGCCAAGATCATTAGGGAGAAGAAGAAGGACAAGATCAAGGTGTATGTCAAGAAGCTGTGTCAGAATTATCCAGATATCAGGTACATGAAATGGCAGATGCCAGCAATGTTGGGCTCCATCCCAAACAGCACCAGCTTGCCCTGTGCCTTGGCCGAGCTCTTCATCTTTTCATTGTTGGTAGCAGTATGTTAGAAGTCAAGGTGCCAGCAACAGTGGGAATCCCACCTTAATTTTCTCTTTCTATGACTGTATACTTTCTCTTTTTTTACTCTGTCTGCTGGGCCTCATAATGCACACAAATTAGCTCCAAAGCCTTTTCATTTTAGAATGGAATGGAATAGAACAGACTAGACCATTTCAGTCTATTAGGAAGGGACCTACTACCGTCATCCAGTCCAGCTGCCTGACCACTTCAGGACTGACCAAAAGTTAATGCAAGCTATTAAGGGCATTGCCCAAATGCCTCTTAAACACTGTCAGGCTTGGGACATCAAATACCTCTCTAGGAAGCCCGTTCCACTGTTGAACACCCCTCTTAGCAAAGAAATTCTTCCTAATGTCAAGTCTAGAACTCCCCTGACACAGCTTTGAACCATTCCCATGCATCCTCTCACTGAATTCTATTTTTTTGCTCCAAATGAACCTTGTTTCACAGTAAAGCTCCAGTTTGATTTCAGTGCATCACCAGTATCAGCCCAGTTTGGCGATTTGCAGACTCCAGATTTGAAGCAAATACTTTGTCTCCTCTTCCAAGGCTCAGACCTCAAAGTGAGGCAGCCATTGATGGAGTTCAGCTGTAGTTTCTGAAACGACCTCAACACAACCATTAAATTTTGGAATAAATGACATATCCTTTCTTTTATACTTTCTGTTTGCTGTTCCAAGGCTGCATCTGAAAAATTTAAAACTATTGGAAAAGTAAACAAAGTGACTAGCTCTGTGCATGGCTAAACAGCTGCTAATCAGAAGTTACCTCCTCTTCTGCAGCTCTTCTACCAACAATTGAGAATGAATATCAGTGGTACAGATTGCAGAAAACTCCATTTCATCAGAGTAATTTCAAAAAAAAAAACCCCAAAAGTTTTTGTCCTGGGTTACACAGCTTCTGATGGATGACATTTATACAGTCAAAATAAACAATAAATTTAACTAATTGCTCAGAACACTGAAGTGGACCCTCAAATACTGAGAAAAAAAATTACATTAAATCTATTTTCCTTTCCCCATAACTGCAGCTCAAAATTTTTCATAACTAGATTTAACTTGAGTGGGTCAGATATGCCTCAAGCTTATCTGTGTGGAGAAATTAAAAAAGTGGACATGATAAAAAAATAAAATTGTTCCTGAGTAATTTCCTGGGTGAAACACACCTATCTTAAAAAAAAAAAAAAAAAAAAAAGTTTAATCCCAGTGGCCAGATTAAGCTGATGAAGGAGGCTGTGCCTGTTCTGGGAAGGATGGGGGAGGTAAATTATGTCTAGTCATCAATGACGGCTATTTGAAAACAATTTTCCACTCAGAAAAGCCATTTACAAGGCTGTAATCTGTGGGACTTTTGCATCATTAGGCTCAGACCCAAGTCAAGTTTTAAGTCTCGTCCTCCTGATTTATCTAATTTTTGATTTTCCATTATTGAGTAACACTATTTTTAACAATCAAGTTTGGAAAACGGGGTGGAACCTGCTGGACCTGCATTACTTCCTGTTCAGGTCTCTTAATTCTTCCCCTGAGCTCTCAGAGACGTTGAGGAATTTGTATATACCGAGATTACTGGAACAGGGTATGTTTCCAAGTCGGCTTCCCAGCTCTAATCTAATTAGTGCCTGTCAACTTCCTAAATATTAGCACTTCCATTACTCAATTCAAAATAATTATTAAACAAAAGGTCTGCAGGCTCTCAGGAAAACTTGGGCATCACGTGTGTGTGGAGAGAGAGGAGGAAATTCCCTGAAGCACCAGCCAGCAGGAGGGCGTCCCACCAGTGCAGTGTGGCAGGAGCTGATGTTCACCAGCTTGGTACCTCCAGGGGCTGGACACTCAACTCCTGGTAGCTCCTCCAGCGTGGTGAGGGGACGGTCCCTGGCACTCTGCTATGTCCTCGCTCCATCTCCTGCATGGCTGTTGGTTGCTACCTTTAGGGCTGGTTTTGCCTGCCAGGTCTGAGCGAGGCTGTGTTTGGTTTTTCAGGAAGGACCACATCCTGGCCATCCTCGCGCGCCGGGGGCTGGGGCGCACCAGGAGAGCGCAAATTTTTCGGCAAGTCAGCCACGTGCTGGAAAACTCCAACGGAGGAGAGGGCAACACGCTCTTCGCTGAAATTGATGTTCCAGTGGTCATAAGCTGCTTCTAAAACAGAACCAGAACAGCAGTCAGCATCCTCCCGCCTCCTACGCTGCCTCTACACGTGATCTGCTATCCCACCTTGCTCCTCTGCAAACCCACATTTTAGACTGCCATGGAGAAAGGAGTAGTTTGCTGAACTTGCTACCTTGAGTTCAGAACCCAAAGGCAACAGAGGCACCGAGACTCCAAACTCCTGCAAGAGCTCCTGGGAAGCAGCTCCAGCTCAGGCTCGGTGTCCACCCCATGTTCCATACAGATTCTATTCCTGGGAGGCTGCTCTGTTGTTTGGTCCAAAATTAAATTTCTTCTCAGAGAAAACCAGAAGCAGTTCACTCAGAGCTATATTAAGGCTTGGACTGTGCTTTGCATAATTATACAGCAGCAGAGCAAGAGCCTCCTTTGTAATTAGTGCCTGTGAGCAATCGAGGGGCAGAGCTTGGGCAGGGATGTGGTAGCACCCAAGTCTTATTTCCTCCACTGTGAACCAGCTGGCCAAGCTGGCATGATGCAAGGTGGTGACGCTGTGACCTGATGCCACAAACCACTACCTGCCTGAGGAGGAAAACTTCGGGTAATCAAACCCCACAGCTGGGACACGTAGCACATGGACCCCTCTGCCCTCCAGGCTGGCCCTGGTGGCCCTTCAGGCATTTCAGCAGATTTTCCTCACTGCTGCCTTCATGCCATCATAGCCTCTCTGTGTGGACAGGCATGTCTGGATCAGATGTGCCACATGGAGTGAAGCTCCAAGTTCTACTTGACCTGAGGAAAAGGGTCACCGTGCCTCTAGTCCATTTTCTTGTATGTTTAAACATATTCTAACAAATCTGGTACAATCTGACTGTGGTATGAAACCAAATGTGAGGTGGACAGACAAAGGGGTACAGATCTGATCCTCATCTGGTGTAAGCCAGCATCCCACTGATGGGCATGGAACACCATTGGTTTAACACCACGAGGGGTTCAAAGCATCTCTGTCTGCATCCAGCATACAAAGCATCCAGCATCTGTAGGGGAGACTAAAAGAGACATCCAGCAGCCTAGAGATGTACAAATCTGATTTTATTTAATTCAATTTATCCTTAGGTTGCCCTCTGCAGGAATCAATCCGAGACTTTACAGAGGCGTGTTTATGATCTATCAATTAATGTGATAAATGTGGACATGGCATAGCCTTGAACACTAATTTGTCTGCAGCAGAGCTTACAGCATCAGCAGTGAACTTTTCATTTCCTTTGCTTCGGGTTGCACCAGTATAAATTTCAGCCTGGGTGAGCAGCAGGCGCTGGTGACACGCCAAGGGAGCTGTTCTGATGGATGAGAAATAAGGAGTACACCTTTTATTCACAATCATCCCATGAGAATTTTCGTAAGATAAACCTGCTACCTCCACAGTCAAGATGAGGTGTTCTTCTAAAGATGGCTTTGAAATATCAGGTACAAATTGACAGCTTGAGGGGGGGAACTACTGTAAGGAATTTTCTGCCCTGCATCTTTCTTCAATACAGCTCATGACAATTCCTGCAAATCTTCAGCTTGGTGACTCTTTGTATTTGCTATGGAGAAGGAGAAGGAAAACATCATCTGCATCTCCCACTGGATGTGCAGAGCTCAGGAACACTTTGGAGCTCCCCTTTCCTGTCCTGGTGTCATGGTGCAATCAGGCAGTACTGGATTACACCCCTCATGGATCTGGGAGCTACATCCCCCATCCCAGCAAAGAGAAGGACATCAGTGCTGAGAGATTAATATTTATTGTTAAAAGCATTGACTAAACAGCAGAGATAAAAAGATTTCTACTTTTACGTAGTCATGAGATTTCTAAGACTGCCATTTGAGTGGAGTGCAGGATCTGAGGCACTAAAGCCCCAGTGGGTGTTTTCGTGCACCAGAAATCTCCCTCTGTCCCGTATGCATCTCTCATCCGAGCATCTAACACAAGGCAAATGTCTGTGGCACAGACATTTTCTCAAGTGCATTATTTAAATGTTTACTGGATTTTCAATCTTATTATTTGACTGGCAAACCCTTCACAAAACCCTTCACAAAACAGCTGCCTTTCCTCAGGCTCCAGCTGCCTGGCCCTGGGATTAGATATGGAACTTGGCTTCCGTTTTCTAATAAAAGCAAGTTGCTACCCTGGAGTCATGGTGGAAAGCTGGTCACAAGGGCCTGCCTTTTGTCACAGCCTCTCCTGGGACACTCAGATCCTGCAGCCTGGCATCCTGTAAGCCAGTGACAGGCACAGAGTCGGCTTCCTCTGGGCTGCTGCTCTCCAGCTGCTTGCTCTTGAGCAAACAAGTTTAACTCCTTTATGACAAGACTATGGTTCAGTCCGAATCCTGCCCCAAAAGCTGTTCAAGTGGAGAGGGAGATCCAGGATGGGTGAGAAGTAGGGGTCTCCCTGGGCAGAGAGATGCTTGGTCTAGGCTGCAGAGCAGACCCTGGAGCCAGCTAAACCAGGAGAGAGGAAGGACTGTGTGCTTTCCAAAATGAGCTGCTGCTGTCCAGCTGTCTTCTGTAAAACATCCAGTGTTCATTGCGCCATATCTCACATTCCAAAAAAAAAAGAGAAGGAAGGCCTCCCAGGGCTTTTAAATGTGAAATATGTTGCTCTTGTAAGAAAGTGCCAAGGAGCTCAATTATTATTACCCTGTTAACTCCTCCTGCTTGTTGCTTGTCAGTGAAGAAAAACACCATCATACCAATTCCTACTCCAGCACACAGTTCCTCTCCAGGACACACAGCTCACTTTTACCCCCAAGGACCCAAGCTACATTGTGCAGATGCATCCTCTGGTGAATAAAGCTGTCTCAAAAGTATCCAACTAAATGGAAGAACCAAACTCTCTCCAGATTTAGCTTCTCAGGGGTGAACACTGCATTTTTTGGGGGGAGGGGGTGTGGATTTGGCACAGCTGACAGTATTGTGTGGGTGGTGAAAGATATTTTTTTTGTTTCAGAGTTCTCTGCTGTTTCACAATACTGCTTGTTTCTGGTTTGGGGTGAAAAGCAAGGGAACAGTGCCTGCAGCCAGGGTACATGAGCTGGCATTTGCCATCTGAGAATAGCCTTTGGGTACCATCATTTCATCAGTTTTGTTCTGTGAAGTTATCCTTTCCTGGAAGAAAGATATGTGAAACAGGCTCACTCAAAGCAAGAAAGGAGGAGTACCAAGATGTTGCAATGAATGCCCAGAAGGTTGTCCCTGAGCTGAGACTCTTAATCAGTCAGTCAAAATATTCCTGAAAAAAGTCTTTAGTGCAGCACCACTGCAATGTTTAGCTCCCTGTCAGGGAATCTTTCAGAAATGAGCTCTCATTTGGGTTAAAATATTAAAGATGATCAGTGAGAAGCAGATTGCAATATTCCATCCACTTTATGAGTTGAGCGATGTGACCTGACACCACCCAGCATGCACAGCCGGGATGAAAAGAGGTGCCAGAGTGTTATTATCTCAGGGATGGCTGAAAATAGAGTTGTATTAGCTTTAGGTTTAGAGACTTTGGTGATTATATATCACACTTCTCCAAAGTACCAATATTTAGTGAACATTTGTCTTCTGTATTTTGCATGCTTCTCCAACAAATCTCCTGGTTGGATTTACTGCCTCAAAGCCAGTCATTTTCATTCTCTTGGTACTTGGCAGATACAGGAGTGCTCTGCTCAATATCACCATCCATTTCCATCCCTCAAGGGCAATTTTATGTAATTCTGCTAATGATGACAAGACAGTAGCACAGGGGGTGGTCCACCTCTCCCATAAAACCTGTGCAAGAGATCAGTCAGGCTGACAGAGCATTGATTTAAACTATTTATTACCACTGTTACAATAAAAACCCAGTATTGGGAACAGGTTAAGACTGATGTACATTAATGTGTGGCAAAAGTGGATTAAGATAACTTTTACAAAACTACAAGAATTTTCTCTAGTCCCACAGCCACATAACTACCTACTGCCTGGGGATGCTGAGCACATAAACTTTGTCAACCTGCCTTCATGCCTGTCCCACAGAGTACTGCTAATAGCCTCTAATACTCTTCCAATGTAGCACTCTCCATTTGTATTTATAAATTCATACCAAGTCATTCAAATCTGTTATCCAGAAAAGAAGTAACATGTAAGGCAGAGAAACCTCTGAAAAAAAAAGGCTGTTGTGGTATTTTAGCCATCTTGATACTATTTAAGTGAGAGTCTTGAAATGTCAGTGTAAGGCTTTCTCTGCTAGCTGCACAGAGGTTGTACCTCTTGTTAAATGAGGCAGGAAAAGTGAATGGCAGATTAAAGATGAGCACCTAAGTCCCGAGATGTCTGTCCAGGCGTAGTTTATGTTTGTCCAGGCATGAAATCGTGCCTGACAGCATGAGTAGCCTGAGCTCCATAATGAGCGTGGGACTGGGGAGATGCCATGGCTTCATTAGGAGACGCAGGATTATGCCTTGGTTCCCAGGACTGTGGGGAGACTGGCATCAGGCAAGACAGAACTGGTTTTTTGTGAAAAGTGTTACATAAGTGCAGAAAAAGCAAACCAAGCCAGAAGGCAGAAAGGGGTGGTTACACAGCTTGTCAAGCCATCCCCTGGCTGCGCTCAGTCCCTGGGAAGGGTTTGGTGAATAACAGCTGGGAGAAAGATGCTGAGAATCAGAAGGCGGCCCAGAAAAGAGGAATTATTTCGCAAACTGCATCCACAGAGAAAGAGGGCTTTACTTAATATTGGTCAGTGCAGAGCAGTGGCCTTCAACTTTTTGCTGCCTATGGACTAAGGTTTTATTTCCAGGGAAGGCACAGAGCACAGTCATGATAATTGTCTTCCAGTTGGTTAAAAAATTGCTGCAAAAGAGAAGGAATATTCTCCTCATCATTTTGTGTGGGGGTCAGGAATAGAGAAACAAGCTTCCACTGGAGTAAGTAGAGGCAAGTTAGATGCAGCAAAACCACCACTAGTGCTGACCGGGATGGAGTGCTGAGCACAGCATGTCGTCCCTACCGTCAGTGGCTTTTACAGAATCACAGAATTGCAGAATGTTTGGGGTTGGAAGGGATGCCAAAGATCAAGCTAGGTCCAGCCTGCCTGCCATGAACAGGGACCCCTTCCACTAGACCAGGTTGCTCATATCCAACAGCGGTTCCTGGTGAAGCTTGTCATGGATAATCCCAGAGCTGAAATTAAGGAAAAGCAAAGTAATCATAAAAGCCCATTATCCCCAGCAAGGCAGAAAATGCTGGGGATCATTTCCTGAGAGAGGCAGCTCACAACTTTACAATCCATTTTCCAAAACCCAGGGAAAAATATTTCCTGAAAGAACTGTGCTATGAACAGAAGCTCATTGAGTACATAAGAGGCAATCATGGAATTAGTCATCAGGGGTTCATTAGAAGGAACAAGGTCAAAAATCTGATGGCTTTTGTCTCCAAAAGCAAGTCAGGCACTCATGGACTGTCATCTTCCCCCCACAGCCCAAGTTACAGATCAAGAATGCATTACTCATGCTTTCGTCTTGAGAGCCCTTTAAACAAACGGGTCTTGAGCCTTCAAGGCACCAGCAAAAGCACATGGTACCTCTTTCCCTCAGTGATCTCAAGGCTGAATCCACCCTGTGCCTCTTCTTGCTAAGCAGCTGTTAGCCACCCCCTGAAACAAAGGCCGTTCCCCGGGATGACACGTGCGCTGCCTTCGAGAAGACATGTGGAAAGAAATAACAGCCCAAAGGCCCAGGCTGGGTTTGCACGTGGTAAGAAGCTCTCCCAGCAAGCTTGGGAGGAGCTGTTATTTCTGTTATTTGGAAGCACCATTGCCTGAGGCTGCCAGAGCGTGGATGACACACCATGTTGGCTCAGGAGACCTTCTGGATGCGAACTGTGTCCTTGTGGCTCAGGGAGAGGGGCAAAGAGGGGTGCAGGGAGGGGAAGCACTGAGAAACAGTTTGTGCTGCTCATCCATGCATGTCCTGCCCCTTCCTTAGCCTGCAGTCCAGCCCTACACCTGCTTCTGCCACCAGGAGATGACAGCTCCAGGAAAAGAAACACCTATGCAGCCCTGGTCCTACATCCCCAAAGTCTCAGGAACTGATGTGCAGCCTTGTGACATCCCACGTGAAATGCCTCTCTTCAACTCTGTTTTATCTGAAAAACAAAGCTCATTTTTTCCCCTTTTTTGACTTTATTCACTACCAACAGCACAAAGCCAAATTCAGCCCCATCTCAAGAAAAAAAATAATCCATGGGATTCTACCTGATTATTCTGTGCAAGGAAAAAACTGCCTTTGAGAGGATCCTGAATTTGCAGGACTGGCCAGAATCTCAGAGGGGCTGTGGCATCCTCCCAGGCTGGGTGTGCCCTTGGCGCAGCAGCACTTAGTGTTGCAGGGAAGGCTGTGGTACAATATGGCAAGAGAGCCCCTGCCAGGAGCCCCCACGGGGGATTCCACATGTGGCATTTCAGCACTGCCTGCGGGGAGGGGGCTGAACCTGAACACATCATTTCCTCTGGTTTTGGCCCTGACACTTTCATCTGGGATATCTCACTTTCCTCAAAATACCTTTTGCAAGTGAGTAAATACTGAAACAGCTTGAGGTTATGTCTTCCGAGTGAACTAATAAAAAAAATCCAAACAACAAAAAAAAAGGATTTATTTGGTTTGCAAGGGCAGGAATACTTGAATGGATGCCTACTTTTGTTTTGTTAAACATCCAAAGCAGGAAAAAATTTTGAGTTAACCAAACTGCCTACAGACAGGCAGCAAAACTCACAGCAATATTGTTCTGTTTCCCAGAGATATTCACAATCTGTTGCAAACAACAACTGCTATATCTCCACAATCATTTAACCTTCGGCCTTGGTGTGTGGATTTAAATGCCATTGTTTTAGTCACAAGAAGAAAAATTAATTGCATTGTTGCTGTTACAGCTGTATTTCTGGGAAAATGCTTGCATGGGGTGTACCAAACAGAATCCTCAAGTGAATATTATTTTCCACAGTCAAAAAAAAACTCTCCAAAGCTTTAATATTATATATAACTGCCCTTTCAACCTCTTATGAGGGAAGCAGTTTCTTTCTAGTGCAGGTGGATAGAAGCCTGAAGGAGTTAAAAGTGCAAACACTTTTATGGGCTTAGCTTTACATCCAATTACCTTGGCATTGCAATATAGGGTTTCATATCCGCCACTTACATTTAACTACTTCAGAGCTTTTCCTCTATTCCATAAAGGGAATGTTAGGAATAATTATGACAACTTCATCCATTTAGGAGGTGGTTTAGGAAGGATCCATGTCTGGCTGCTGTGCTATTGGAAAAACTCCCAGGAGAGCAAATATGTACAAAGCACCTTAACCAACCCCAGGGGCAGGCCCTGCCAGGGAGCAGTGTGACATGTGATTCCAGCTCTGGCCTCTGGAAAGGAATGCAGAGACATTTGCTCACCATGCCTCAGTTTCCCCTGCAGAAAAACCTTATTTGGAAGCTGGTTTGTGTTTTCTAGATAAAGGAGAAAATCTGAATTAAAATCTACATGGCTTTTAAATCTCTTCAGGCAAAGAAAAAGGATATTGTTCTGATGAACCAGCAGGATTGCTCAGATATTTGTTGAGAAAAGGGGAATATTTTATTGCCAGGTCAGTGGGAATTTCAGTGCTTGGGAGATTTGTAAATCTCATTCAGAAATATGCCACTCTTTACAAAGAAAAGAGTGCCTTTCTCTACAGCCAGTAAATTTGGTAGCAACAACTCTGTTGATTTCAACTGTGCTATGAGCTCGTTATTGAGTCAGAGGGTTTGAAACACAGGCTATTGAGTGCTCATGGATACTTGGATTTTCCCTGGAAATTTCCCTCTGTGCCACTCACTAAGCCCAGATTTGCTTGGACACAAGAGGATAATGCAGCAGGAGAGAGGCCAGGAACAGCTGAGGCAGACCCTGAGGACCCACAAGGAAGTTCAAAACAGAAGCACTTCTTGGTGTCTAGCCTTCACGACCTCAAACAGAAGTACTGCTTTTGCAGTTTCCTGCAGTTTCCCGGGTGCTTTCCCCCAGTACTTTCCACCATCCAGTGATGCGGAATTTATGGGCAGCCTTTCCTGCTGACCAAAAAGAGATGCCCCAAGGCAGGGAGTCCTGGGGCAGGGAAGGTGTCTGGGCTGGGGTAAAAGAACTGCACTGAAAAGGCACCCTGATTAGTTTCACCAGGTCTGAACACGATGTTGGTACCATCGTGAGGGCCAGTTGGGATTTGGTCCCATCCAGTGACCTTTCCAGCGTTTCATTCCCTGATCTAAAATTAGGCCTCTCATCTCCTGTAAACAAGCCATGTGCCGGCAGGGCACAGCCATGTGCCTGGAGAGCACTAGTGAGCAGAGGCAGGTCCCAGCCCCAGCTTTTAAACATGGATGGGCACATTCCTCCTGCACCACGGGCAGCAAGTGTGTGTGTGTGCGAGCAGCTCTGCTGACACGGCTTACGCAGCTCTGCCTGCCACAGGGTGGTTTTGGCACTTCCAGGGTTCAGCTGAGCAGGTCAGGTTCCAGGGTTCAGGGCAGGTCTGTCAGGACACCCAGGCCTGTGCTGCACAGCACAGCTGTGCTCTCACATCTGGGAGCACCGAGCCGCTCTGCAGAGAGCCTGGATGTCGGATGCTGCCCCGGATGTGGCTCCTTGCATCATTTCTTGTCGCTTCACTGGCGAGGCAGTTCCCTTTCGCTTTCCCTCAGCCCCTGGCTACGCTGACCTCTGAGGGCACTCAAGTCAGAACTGGCCCCATCTTAGTGACCCCTGTTTAATGCAGGAGCACTGCAAGAAAAGCAGCATACATCCTGTAAGAACACACACATGCACTTGTCTGGCTGCACAGAGACCTTGTCCCTGTGTGTTCATGTTGAACCCCACAGGCATTAGGAAGCTGTAATCAGAGAAGCAGTGTTAAATAAAGAAGCAAGAGTAAGCTGGGAAAAAGAAAGAACTACTGGGTATAGCAAGTGCTGGAGTATCTTAAAAATAGGGTGCTAAAAGCAATGGTGCTTTCCTGTCTGATGCCCAAGGCTTCTCGGAAGTGGCAGTGTTTTGCAGAACATCTATGCTACAGGCAGATGTGAATCCCCCACAGTTTTCCAAGCCCAGCGCTCTTTCGTCTGATCTGAATGCCTTGTTCAGCCCCACCCCAGACCCAAGCCCTGTGCTGTGACCCTGACTCTGAGATGACCAGGCTTCCACACTAGGAAGAAACACTTTTGGTTTCCTTCAGATGAGAATAAAAAAGCTACACCCCTCCCTCTGCACCTATTGTTCCTCCCCAAGTCACCACATGGCAGATATTGAGGGTGCCCATCAGACTGCAAGTAGCTCCAAACACAGGGACAATATCCCTCCCTCCATTCTCTGGGGGAGGGTGATTTGTCCCAGGCTATGAAGACGCCTGGCTGAAGGTCCAGGGGCAGCAAACCGGGAATGGCTGACTGCCAAGCCTGTCGGGTCAAGAGGACTCTCCCAGCACGTGGTGTCTGCTGCCCACTGTGAACATGTCAGGGACAGCTGGGCCCAGACAGAAATCTCTGATATGGATCCCTCCTCCTTCTCATGTCAGGGGGAGGGGGGCATGGCAACCACAGAAATGCACACCTCCCTTGCTCAAATACCAGGGGAGGGTTCCAGGGCAGCCTCAGGGACGGATGCCTCCTCCGCCAGAATATCACAGGAAAGGTGTCATCAGCCTCAGCTATGGACCACTCCTCAAGCAGAAATAGCAGGATGGGGATGCAGACCATGCTTGCATACAAGCCCTTCCTTTGGTGAAGATTTAGGACATTCCTGTCAGGTTTGAACTCCTGCCTTATTACTCAGACATGTAGGATCTCTGATGCCAAAAGCAACCAAAATCAGGACAGCTCTCCATGGTTAGCTTGGTTCAGATGTGAGTAGAGAGGGCAAAAGTATCATCACATGGGGTTAGTACCACTAGCAGTAAAGTTCTCACAGGAGTTCACACTTTTGAAGCTACCAAATCACAGTTTTGCAGCAGGTCAGACCTCTGACACCAACCTCCCTCAAACAGACCTCGAAAAAACATGTGTATTCACTACTTGGAGAGGAATAAAACAGAGCCAGAAGTCTGGCTGCTGGATCTTACATGACCCTGGTTTTCCAGTCTAACCCACACACTGAGAGCATTTTCTGAGTCTCTCAAGCACTAACTCAGACAACCTCTGCTTGGGACTGTGTGCCCCACTAGCTCCAGGAGATGGCCCCCATATTCCCAGCACAAGGTGGCAGGGTAGTGTCTGCTTACCCAGAGGGCTGCTGCCAGCCACCTGCACCCAAAACTGCTGCTTTTCTACCCTGAAACACGCACAATTGGAATTACTTGGTACAAATGAGTTGAGCTCAAGGAAAAGCCCACAAGAAAACTGGTAGTTTCCCTGTCTGGTAATAAAGGTAATGAAAACGAGTTTGAACAAAAATCTCAAATACCACTCAACAAATAAGCATATTGAATGAATAGATTCCAGGAAGAAAACCTTTACCCTCATAACAATCTGATTCTTGACACACCTTTAGCTGGCAAAGAGGACAACAGCTTTTCAGCATCATGAAAGAGGAAAATAAGTCTGCACTTCAAAAATAATCTCCTTACCAACACTTCTTTTTTATCACATCTTCATTTTTACAGGTAAGTTTCACTGTCTAGTGCAAAGGATTCACAACTGTTTTTTTAGTAGAGACATATCCCATCTGTAGGCTCCTGCTCAGCTAAATTTGGATATTAGGATTGCTACTGAGATTGACTTTGGTGCTGAATATAGAAGACAGGAACTATCCCATGCAAGTTCAATGTTCAAATTTAAGGAAGCATCTGCAAAACTAGGGTACAAATCTCTGAAGTACATCTTGCTTATAAGTGTAAGTTGCAGCTGAGAAATATAACACATATATTGGGGAAGACAAGTGCAAAATTCGATTCCTCAAATTTGCAGGCTTTAGATAGCTCCTTAAACGGCACAAACTATAAACACAGAGTATCAGTGTAACCCTGTGCGATACGTGTGAGTAGTTACAGAGCACAGAACAATTCCTGCACAGCACTAGAAGATGTGCAGCCCAGTTTAACTTGGTTACTCACTACCCAACATTATTTAAGTAACTACAAGATGCCTGTCTCAGAAATCAGGCTACATAGGCAAGCAGTGTCAGGCTGGTGCATTGGCAGAAGGTCCAAGTGCAGGGATAGGTTTGGTTTGCATAAATAGGGGCACCCATAGGATGACACCAAAGTTCTAGGTTTTTAATTTAAGACCCTGTTACAAGATGCTCTTTGTTCCCCTGTCTGCTGGCAGAATTACCCTGACCCCAGTGAAGTTTACTTACAGCAGATAAAGATGAGGACCAACAGCAGGGCCCACTACATGAATCTAATTAGGATCTCACATAAATCGTTCCATAGAAACATTTATCCAAGAAAACAACCCAGGATGCCCACAGATTTGAAGCTACATTTGCTAACACCAGCTGAGCATCAGACTCCCTTTGGCTTTCCCACATCACTTGCTGCAGGAGTCTCCTACAGTCAGGGCCTCCAGTGCTAAGCTGGGCATGAGACATTGGTTTGAGATAAATGCAAAGATACCCTGAATATTTTAAGAGAGATTTCAGTGTGTCTGAGACACTTGTCACTGAGCCACTTCCTGATGCAGATTCACAGCACACCTGGGATCACATAAGTGAGGATGTGAGCAGTGAACCCGCCCCAGATCCTTCCTGCATCCAGAACAGCATCCTCTGCTTTCAGGTAGTCACAAAAACTGCCTTTTCCAGCCATTCCCAGAGCTAGGTGTGTGTGTGACCCTTGGACCACACCAGCCTCCCTGGTGCCTCCCAGGGACCACATCCCTTAGCCTCCTGCATGAAAAGGTCATTGGATGAAGCTTCAAGCTCACCTCCAGCTGAAATGTGCTGCTCTAACTGCAGATGTCAAAGCTTGCCTCCTTCTCTCCCCTTCACATTGGCATTGGAGGAGGTGATTAAGCACAGAGAAAGTTACTGCACTCCAGGACCAAATCTCGTGCTGTTTTACTTTTCCAGTGATTTCCAGACCGATGTGGCAACCCAGCATTTCTGTCCCATGACAATGGTTATTTCAAGTCACTGGTTGTCAAGTAGTAAGGGGACCCAACCCTGGGGCAATCCCAGAGGGAAACCCTCGGCCCAGCTCAGCCTAAGGCTGGCCTGAGATGAATCAGTGTTTTCCAGAGACCGGAGATCATGGGTTTGCCCATCAGGGCAGCCCCTCTGTTTCTGCTTCCTGTTTTGGCAGACATTGTTGGGGGTGAGGTTTTTCCCTGTTACTATGGACTTTTAGGGAAAAGAGTCCCTGAGAGGAAAGCAGCAGCCCCAATTGGCAGGAAGCATCTGCTCTCCAGCACTGTGCCAGCTCAACTGGGCACCTCCTTCCAGCACAAACATTGGTCTCAGACCATGTCTGCTGCTGGGGGATGTCTCCACGCTGGACCTGCATAGATTTATAGCCCCTCCAAGAGTTGTGCTGCTACACAGGTGGGGGCATCAGCAGCACCATGAAAGCTCAGGGTTCACACTCAGCTTCAAATCTCAGCACCATTTTTTTACATTTTGCATTAGACCACAGCTGTCAGGTGTAAAACAGAAATCATCCCAGGCACAGTAACCAGGCTCTTGGACCTGCTACCTGCCCCACTGCAGCTTCCCAGAAAAGGGGGGAGGAGGTAGGCTCTGCAGAACCACAATATTTTGATTTTGTGCCTGCAGGGCAACTGCTTCAGCCTAGACCTCATCTAGATGTGCTCTGAAGATGCTTCACATTGAGGCAAAGCAAGGGACAGCACAGCCCTCACAGCCTCCACAGACCCTCTGCCATAGCCCCCCACAACCATTGCTGTCACCCAGACATACCCTGGCTGCCCTCCAGCCATCCCTGCTGTGGCAGCACACAACTTCCACAGTGTAACAGGGTCACCACAGCTCCATTTCCAGGGATGGAGGTTTCTAGATATCAAGAAGAGAAATCAGGAAAACAAACCACAGAATCATAGAATAGTTTGTGTTGAAAGACACCTTTAAAGGTCATCTAGTCTAAACCCCCTGAGTGAGCAGGAACATCTTCAACTAGACCATGTTGCTCGGAGTCCTGTTCAACCTGACCTTGAATGTATCCAGGGATGGAGCAACTATCACCTCTCTGGGCAACCAGTGTTTTACCACCCTCATCATAAAACATGTCTACCTTATCTATAATCTAAATTGACCCTTCTTCAGTTAAAAAACCATTACCCCTTGTCGTATCACAAGGCTTTGCTGAAATGTTTGTCTCCTTCAAGTACTGAAAGGCTCAGTAAGGTCACACACCCACAGGTGGAAGACTGAGTTTGGGAGACTTTGGGGTGAGGAAGGAAGCCATTGTCTCCCAGTACCTTCAGTACACAGCACTGAAGGTTTTGGATGATAATAATGTCTCCTGGGAGTGCTGTGAGCCTGCTCTGGGGAAGGTGCTTCGCTGTGGGCATGATGCAGGGCCCAGATACAGGCAGCTGTACTTTCAGGCACACATCTCACCCCCACCAGCCTGCTGGTGGCAATGCCCTGCTCAGGGAGCAAAGCTTTCACAGGATCAAAGAATATCCTGAGTTAGAAGGGACCTACAGGTATCATCAGTCCAACAGCTGGTTCTGCACTGAACAACCTCAAAAGTCACACCATGTGTCTGAGAGCATTGTCCAAACACTTCTTGAACTTTGGCAGGCTTGATGCCATGACCACTTCCTAAGGGAGCCTGTTGCAGTGCCCTATCTGGGTGAAGAACCTTTTCCTTATATCCAATCTAAACCTCCCCTGATACAGCTTCATGTCATTCCCTCAGGTTCTATCACTGGTCACCAGAGAGAAGAGATCCACTTCTCCTTGTGAGAAGACTGCAGACCACGATGAGGTCTCCCCTCAGTGTCCTCTTCTCCAGGCTGAACAAGCCAAGTGACCTCAGATACACTTCATACAACTTCCCTTCAAGGCCATCATCTTTGTTGCCCTCCTTTGGACACTCTCTAATAGCTTAATGTCTTTCTTATACTTGTGGTGCCCAAAACTGCCACAATATTCAAGTTGAGGCTGCCCCAGTGCAGAGCAGAGCGGGACAATCCCCTCCCTCCACCAGCTGGCAATGCTTTGCCTGATGCCCCCAAGGACGTTCCTGGCCCTCCTGGCTGCCGGGGCTCTGCTGACTCGTATTTGACTTGTCATCGAGCAGGACCCCCAGGTCCCTTTCCTCACTCCCCAGTCTGTACATCCAGGGTTGACCATCCCAGATACACAATATGGCATGTTCGGGGGCACCTGGTCCATCTGAATGGAGAGTTTGCAAGCCTACAACGGGACACATGGCACAGACAAAGCCCTCGCACAGTGAGCCCAGGGTGCCCGTGCCTCATTCACCGGTCTGCCAGGACAGGGCGCCGAGGGTCAGTTCCTCTGCAGAGGAGGGGGCCAACCACCCCCCGTCCGTGTCACCTTCCCCGCCGGAGGGGATTTCTCGGTTCTCTTTGGCTCGATTCACGGGCCGGGGGGGCGTAGCCGGGATTTCCCGCTCGGTCCCGCCCCGAGCCCTTATAGCCGGGCTGCCCCGGCTCCGCAGGCAGCTCCGCCGACAGTACTGGTGACTGCCCCGCGTCCAGCCCCGCGTCCAGCCCCGCATCCAGCCCCGCATCCAGCCCCGCTGCCGCCCCGGAGCCGCCGCAGAGTAAGTCCTTCGTGCCAACTGCCCAGAGCTCGGGTCTTTCCCTTTCCCCGTGTCTCCCGCTTCTCCCGAGCCGGTACCCGGCTCCCGGCTCTCCTGTTGCGAGTCTGGGGAGCTCCGGGGCTCTCTGCTGTTCCTGAGAGGGGGGAACAAGTGGCGGGTGCTAAAGGTTGGGTTCCCGGACACAGCAACAGGTTTCAGTCTCACCGGGTAGCTGTCAGAATGGAGAATAAGTCACACTGCTGCGAGAAGGGCAGCAGCTCCAGGCACATCCCAGAGCTGGGCACCGCAAGGATATGTGTCTGGCAATTCCACTTTGACAGCTGGGTCTGATTTCTGTTGCTTCTCCCCAAAATTTCAGGGCACAGGCTGCAAGCGGTGACTACTGTAATCACTCCCCACCCTGCAACTCCGTCCCCAAAATCTGGATGTAGGTCTTGGACACCAAGGCATCCTAAACCCAGATCAGGCACTGGGATCTGGATCCAGCGTGGCATTTCCCACCCTCTCCTCTTTGTTCAAAGGCAGTGGCTTTCCCACAAACAACAGCAAAGTAATTGGATCATGAGTCGCTCAGCCTGGCTGCACTGGAAAAACACCATTTCAGTGCCTGGATCCTGGATGGTCCAGGGCAGCCCATGTGGTCTGCACCTTGCCAGGATCAGTGTGCTAAGCTGGCACGTTTCTGCATTGCCATGCTTTCCATTTTGTGACTGTAGGTTTTTCCTAGTCAGGGAAGTACCACAGCACCTAGGACCTGCCCTTTCCCTGAGCACTGAAAAGCCTGGCAAAATTCCCTTCTATCCTTAGGCAGGAGCCTCATATTCACTGTGTCAGCTCCTCGGGCACAAATTGGAAGGTTCAACACCAGGGTTAGGATCCTTGGTGTCTTTAAAGAACAATTTCTTATTGAGGCTTCTGCACAGTAAGGAAGAGACTTTCTGTGGTTGGAGCACATGGCTGATCTAGAAGCCATGGTCCCTCACCATCACACCCAAGTTCAGAGCAGAAAACCTGAAGAAACCCTCATTCTCCAAAGCATTCACCTGCCTGTCCCCACCAAAGGACTTTGAGGCTTGCCAGTTCCGACTGAACCAATCACATGGGAGCAGAGAGCTTTGGAAAACTCAGGTTTGGGTTTGCTTCAGTCAGTCTCTATAAAAAGAGGCCTGAAAAGCCAAAGAATTTGAAAGTGCTGAGAGAGGCTCCCAGGGAATAATATGTGTGTTTCTTCTCAGTTGCTGTTAGCTCGAGCGTTGAACTTTACCAGCACCAGGCCTGAAAGCAGGATTTGGCTTTGGGAACCGTAATGTGAAAACAAAATTCCAGACAGCAGCAGCTGGTTTCTCTTTCAGAAGCAACAGTTTAAAATGATGCTGCCCAGATTTGAAGCAAGATGGAAAAGGAGGATATTACAGTTCATTCTCTTTGCTTCTTCCCAATAACAATATCTGTATAATTTTCTCTTCCTCTGTTTGAAAAATTCTCACCAACAGCAGGAGATGCTGGTTTACAGGATTGTTTTCAGTTGTGCTTCAGTAATTTAGGGAACCAAATTCTCATTTAAAAATTACTTAGGCACTGCATAGCTATATCTATACTATTCCCCAGACAAGTTTAATGCTGATTTAAAGCATCTCAGGCCAGGTGAGATGCTGTGCCAGCTCTGCCACTGCCATTCCCCTGAGTCTCTCATCACCCCCAGCCCTATGGGGGTGCCTGGAACTGCTGAGGCACATGGACTGAGTCCTCTGGGACGGCTCTGCTCCTGCCTTGGCTTTTTTACTGGAGACATAAGTTTTATTCCCCCTCAGCTTTTGACTCCACTAAAAACAGGGCTTGGCCACCATCAGAATGGTGCTGGACCATATTGTGTGGTGGGTGTCTCACAGGAGTCTGCAGACAGGACCATGGATGTGAGCAGCACAATGAAGTGTCAAGGTGGGGCTCTGGGTGGCCCAGCTTGTTTATAGACGGTGATTTCCCAGGCAGAGCCAAGTGGAAGCCAGTGGTGTCTCCACTCAGTACTTAATCCACCTACCCAAAGTTGTAGGAAAGAACCACACCTCCTAGGAGGGCTTCCCAACTTGCAAAGATTGGGGTTGGCATCTACATATACCCTTTGCTTTGAGTAATTATCAGCTTATTTAGGAGTCACCACACAGTCTGAGGTTCATTAAATTCAGTGTCTGCATCACTCTACTGCTTCAAAAGATGGTTTGACCCAGTGCAAGTTTCTTGTGTGGGCAGGAGTGACCCCACTTCCACAGGGAACGGGTGGGGGAGGAATGGCTGATGCAAAGGCAGAGAATAAACTTTGTTAAATAACTCTGGATTTCTGCGAGGCTCTGGGAGAGTGGGGAATTTCCACTAAAACGAGAGACAAATCCTTGTGACCTAGGATGTCAGACCACTTGAGAGGACCAAAAATCCAAACAAATGTTTGTTAATACTGGCAGCAGCTCAGGAAAAAGAAGTAAAAAAAAAAAAAAAACACCAATAAAAACACCAAAACCAAAAAGGATCAGCAAAAAATTTCAGAGTAGCAGTAGTTAGTCAATCTCTTCCCCAAGTCTCTCTGGCACGCCATGAGCCGCCCCTCACGACTGAGCTCGTTCCTGAGTGTGCTGCATGAAAGCTGCCTCCTTTGAGGAGGAAAAGGAGAAAATGGGAAACCACTGTGCCAAGAGTCTGGCCTGGGTCCTTCTATATCATGGCTGTGCTCCAAGAGTTTCCATTTTCCTTGCTGCCCACCCCAGAAAAGCTCCAGCTCAGAGGTACGTGCTGTGATCAGCATCATGGGGAGAGCTCACTCTATCCCACTGCAGCTACACCAGCAGTCACAACACCACTGTTTTAATGCTGCAGGACCTCTGTACAGGGTGGCAGAGGATGCTGTGTGAGCTGTGCTACTCTTCTGGTTGGAAACTGTAAGCTGAATATATTACGTCAGAAACAATTGGAGCTAAAGACTCCCCTGGCACAAACCACAGTGCCACATAATAATAATGAGGATGATGATGATAACAGTAAATTAACAACAATAGTAAGTTGGGAACAATGTCAGCTCCTGACCTTAAATCATCACATTTCCCAAGATCTGAAATGGTGCTCTCTGCCTGGGAAGTGATTCAGCATTTCTCTGGTGTTAACTGCCAAAAGAGTTAGGAGCTTGCTGGAGTTTTAACAGTCTTTGATTTGCGAGCAGAACACAGGCATAGAGGAGCAGCCTGGGGCCCTCTGAGCCAGAGCCAAGTTCCTGGTGTCTTGTCTGCCACAAAAGCAGGAGCAGATGCTGATGGAGACAGAAGGTGCAGTGCTAGCACAGCATTTGCTGCCTGCGTCCCCCAGATGTAACAAGCGCCACCTCCTTTAATCTGAGTATTTCTTGTAGAAAGTGTGGGGTTTTCTTCTACAAGAAAGTTTCTTATGGGAAGTTTCTTATAGGTTTTTCTTACAGTAAGTGCATGGCTATTTAACAATAAAGAGAAGAGATGGAGGGAGGAGTTTTTGAGACCGCTTGCCATTAAGGCTGAGGCTGCATTTCAAGGCAAAAGTGGGAGCTGGGGTTTACCGCTGGTATTTCCTGCTGCAGATGGAACCATGGGCCAACCAGCAGTGGCTCACTGATAGTCACTGGGCAAGCATTCAAGCTGGCCAAATGTGAGTGAGCATGGTAGCTACTGCATCAACAGCCTTACTTAGATGCTTAAGGCTGTCTATTTCAGATCACTATCAGGACAAAGTTCTGACGGATGTTAAAAACTTTTAACCAGCTTAATTGTTCTGTTATGGACTTTCTTTTGTATAGTACCACTTAAGTGGTTTTCAAAGATACATTGCATTCACCTTGGCATTTAAGAAGAACCAAAGCTGTTTTGAAATGCTGCTTTCTGATCATCATTCATCAAAAGACCGTAGGCTTTTGGAAAGGGAGAGGTACTTTCTTTGGTTAGAAAATAAACAAATACAAAAGAACAATAGATGCTTCTTTTGAAATAATAGGAGACAGACAAAGAACTCAGATGAGTGTGTGCTTGAAAAACAGGAAGGAAGGGATTTGGCAAAAATAATCTAAACACAGTGTTGTATTGGGAAATGCAGGCTGGGAAAAGAGCCCTACAAAAACTAAGCAAGCCCAAATCACTTACAGAACACCCTTCTTACTGTGATGATTTTTTTTTTCCCCCCAGTGGAAATGCATCAAAAATGAGCTTTTTACACTGTTTCTAGGGTTCCAGTGGGGCATCCTGAAGTGAAATGCAGTGGGTTTCCTCCCTCGCCCCTTCTCAGTCCATGTGTTGAGCACAGCTTCAGCCATGGCACACTGCTGCTGGCACACTGAGATTAGCTTAGTTGGTTAGAGTGCGGTGCTAATCATGCCTTGGATGTGGTTTAATCCCCGTATGGGCCATTCACTTAAAAACTGGAATTGATGATTTTTGTGGGTCCTTTCTAACCCAGAATATTCTGTAATTTGTGTCTGCTGAGCTCTGGTGCTCAAGGCCCCTTTCCTTGTTCACTCAACTGGCCCTGAAGCATGAGGGCTCTGCTGAGCAGCCATCTGATACCGAACCCTGATGCCTCTGTCATCCCACCTGTCCATAGCAGCACCTGAGGTTTAGCTTTTCTCTCTGTCACAGACAACCAGCTTAGCTGAGAACCAGCCAGACCTCACACACTACTCCCCCTTTATCTCCTTCCCAAATGAGGTTTCATCTTCATTGCGTTTTAAAGGCAATAGCATTACTAATCCTGAACACGACCTGGCATCCAAAGCAGGGAGAAGGAAAGCTCTCAGTGATGCCAGGCTCCAGCTGCTCTCTCTACCATCCGGCTGCTACCACTAACTTGCTGTTTCAAAGCTCCACAAGCTGCTGGGAGCCAGCAGGAGGAAACACAGTTAAAATGAAAAGCCACAGTCTTCCAACCAGTTTGCCCAGAAATAAGTATCATTGTTTGTATCAGTGTGATACATATCAACAGTATGAACTTAACAAGGGTATTTGAAGATCACCACTTTGTGGCCTTATAACTGAAGCCAAATTCTTCCTTTACTTAAAGCCTAATTCTTCTGCCCTCACTCAGTACAAGTAAGCCCAAACTTTCTTGCCTGAGAGTTCTAAATACAGAAGTGTTCTGGTCTCATAGAAAGTCACTTGATTTATTAGAATGTTATTAGAATAAGGATTGTAAACTATGAGTCAGTTTATTTATTTGTAATAATTATATAATTATAATCATTACACAAATTGTCATAGTTGTGCAAATAAATATTTAGCAGTATATTAAATTATTCAGGAACATAAATAACTCTAACTATGAATTCTGAAAATGTGCTGTAACAATAACAAATTCCTCTTATTAATTATTTGTAGTGCAGGAGTGTTGGTGGTAGAGTAGGGCAATGGCAGATAACGTCTGCTTGAACAAGACTAAAGCACCCTGATCCTCATGCCTTGTTCCCGTTTTCCCTTAGTAGAGATCATCAAAAAAAGGACCTGGAGAAAGTGGGAATTGATCCCAATGCCATATAAGAGTATGAGAGTTTCGTGGCTGCTCTGAAGAGGCGCAGGACACTTGTCCCACCCATCCACATTCATGTGCAGTATCCATGCTCACATCCATAGCTGTGGAAAGCTCTGCTCTCCTGTATCTGTACAAGCTCAAGGTCTCAAACCAGGCCATCTGAATCACCCTTAAAATGAGTCTTTGATTTTCTCTAGGTTCTTTATTGGACCAGAGAGCTGCTTCCATTCTCTCAGTTACCTGGGGCGACGTTGCTCAGGAGCCCCCCTGCAGAGCTGTGCTCATTCCAATGTGCAGCATTCTCCACGTTGCCCACATGTATGCCTTGCCACATTGTTCCATGGTATTTTTCTGGTTAACTGTTATAATCTGATCAACTCTTTTTTTTTTTTTTAAATTTACAGGCAAGAAGGAAAATGATGAAAATGTTACCCTTTTTCCAAAGTGGTCCTCTTGGAATACGCAGTGGATCAGAGGGTTGCATTGGTCCGAACAGGCGGTTTGAAAACCCTTCGGCATCAGTAGCTGAGCAAGTCCCTGCCTGTTCTGAACCTTCTGTAGATGAGATCTGGTCCAGGAACCAGGAGAAGATGAGTGAAAGGCCAGAGGCAGCCTGCAGAGCTTCACGTGCCTCTTCCATCACAAGCAATGAGAGCTGCATCTCTACTGGAGACAGCCCTGAAAAAGGGAGAGGAATAACAGGAATCCTTAGAAGTGCATTTAAGAAAATTAAAAAGACCAAACCACCCAGTGGTAAGTGCTCTTCCACCCTCCTTGTACCACTTCAAGGGCCATAGTTACTTCTAGGGGCGTTGCTCAAAGGGAAGAACTGTCCCCTAGAGAAGTGAAGGGGATAGAGACCATGAAATACCTGCTTAGAGAAACCCAGAACCAGAGAGGAAAGTGTCCCTTGTTACCTCATTCATAAACTTTGCAAACTGTACCTTAAAATAAGTTCATTTTGTAGCACTGCCTCCTTTATTGTAAGGCTCTTACAAAGTCTTATTGTTTTAGTAGAAATTATGTCATTTCTGGACAAGCCTTTACCTGTCTAGTTGGTGTCTCCATCTCCATGTGTCAAATGTTTTCCCTAACTGTTGGGTTTCCTTGTTGGCCTTGAATTTGCTGCTGAAAACAGGTCTTTTGTGCCTTTGTTCTTATCATGACATTGCCCCATTCCCAGTGTCTGCAACCAGAACTGCAGAAAATATTTCAGATGAGATACCACCAATGCCTGGTACAATATGTTACCATTTTCCTGTCTCAGCTGGGCATTCCTCACTGGATTCATCCTGGAGCCATAACTGACATTTTCACCATCACCTCCCAGTAACGATTTACAGATTCTCCAGGCATCTTTCTTCCTCCTCCATCTCAAGCTGATTCACATCCAGCTTGAAGCAGAAAATCCTATTTGTTGCTAAGTAACTTTTGTTCTACTGGATTTGTATCTTGTATTTTGTACTATTAAATTTCAGCCCATTTACTATTCAAGTTATCCCATTGTTCCCTTAAAATGCACCAAGCCCTCAGTTTCAATAATGTCTCTGAACTTTGTGTAACAGAAGATGCCAGCAGGGCACTCCCAGCTTTTGTGTCACATCACATTATTCTCTAATGAGAATATGAAGTCATATGAGTTTCATGGATAATGTAAGCTTTCTCCACCCAGGGTCCTCCATGCAAACCTTACACACCTAACAAAACTTATTTTGGGATATAATTTGTCCAGCTTAACAAATAATTTCCCAGATTGCATTGTCTCAAGCAACTGGCTGTAGTTCAGATAAGACACTTCAGTTGTATTTATCTTGCCCGCTAAATGTGTCCTTCAAAACAATTTCACAGGTCAGGTTGTGCCAATCTATTTCTGGAAAACTCATGTGGTATTTCCTCTAGCACATCTTATTTGGCTACATCTTTCCATCTGCATTTTTTTCTAAAGCCATGCTTCTGACTGGAGATCATATTAATGGGAAGGGGATAATCAATCAATCAATCAATAAATAAATATCTTCACAAAGCTAAATTGTGGAAAAAATTATAGGTAGCTCATGAATAGCTCTCCATATGCAACACACTGGTGATGGGTACTCAAACTGCCATTGCCCCAGTTAAAAGCAAGCTAGGAAAAATATGGTCTTTAAATAAACAGATTTCTATATGGTGAAGGAGCCCAAGATCTAGCATTTTAGAAATATAAGCATTTTTAAAAAATATTCCAGAACCACCATTTTTTATAAACCAGAAATTTTAGTCTTGATTCTTGGGTAATGAAAGGCTGTTCTTTTTTCACCAGTCAAACAAGTCATGGTTCTCCTCGGAGAGCAAAAGCTTTGTGATGCCACTCAACATCTGATTGTCCTGGAGAAGAGCCTGTCTAGCAAAAGTGAGGAGGGGCTGAACACCAGCCAGGAAGACATCGAGCCTGCCTATGAAGTTCTGAAGCACAAAGTCTTCAGCGTCTTGAAAGACTCCGTACTGATAGCGAAAACAAACCCAGACCTGCTGCAGCAGGCAGTGGAGGCTCTGAAAGAGCAGGAGAGAGAAGACCAGAACTACATGTCAGAGAATCCACCTGACCAAAATATGCAATTTAGACCCAGAAAATGGAAAGAGCTTTGGATGGCTACAGTAAAGGAGTCGGTAGAGGCTCGAATGAAAGACACAAGCCGTACTCCTATAAATGAGAACCTCTCTGCAGTTGGCCAAAACCTCCTGCACATGGGAAAGACAATGAAAGAAGATCTGACAGTGGTTGTAAAGTACATTAAGCAGCTTTATCCTCCTGAGTTTAATGTGTTCAGCATATATGCAGAATTCTACCACAATTGTTTTGCCTCCCAGGCAAAGAAAAGTGCTGAGTCTCATCTGGAAGACAAGGATATTTACCTTCTTCTCTCATGGGTGCACAACTTTTATCCAAAGTAAGTGAGACTTTTACACGTTTATCCCAGCCCAGGTTCGCTGGCTGCAAAACCTGGATTAGTATCACTGCGAGGCAGTCCAGTACCTGGCTAGGTTCTGGTATCACTGGTGATGTGCTGAGTTCCACTAGCTGGCCAGGACAGCTGGAAGGGAAACATTCAAGACTGCTAGACTGTAGCTGAAGAGCTGATCCCACTGTTCAGGCTTCTAGGTAACATACACAGATGTTTAGAGCTTTACTTGTGGGGTAAATTGGGCAGGTTGATTGCCTGGATGTCTATTCCAGTTGCAAGTTTGAACTCATTCTTAGAAAATGTGGAAATTTCAGCTCTCTGCACCACAGGGAAGACAATAAATAGAACAACCTGAGATGCAATTATCCTGGGCATGGAGGATGTTGCTCAGGTGTTACCCACAGTCTATACTCTCCTCCCAGTTAGGAGACCCAGGCATGGACCCCTAGAGAGGACATCATCAGCCAAGGGTCACCCTTCATCCTCACAAACCCTGTATGTTAAAGAATTGAAAGCATTCCTTGTTGTGGCTTATGGTACTGGATGGAGAATTGAGGGCTCTTATTTCTTAACTGAAAACCAGTAATGTTTCTTCTATTCTAAAGTCATTCAACCTTCACCTCCATTTTTTTCACAGATAGAATATAATGAGTCAGTGTTGATCCTGGAAGTTTTCCAGAGACAGTGTTGTTCTCTAGGTCAGGATATTCAGGCCTGAACCAGCATGTGTTTGGAAATCAGTGGCTGTGAGGAAGAGGGCTCAGCCAGAACAGCACAGCCCAGCACCGGGGGTAGCAGGGTAGCAGCTGCTTTGTGGGGTGTTCCCAGAGGTCACATCCAGGTGTTCACTGAGGGACCACCTCTCTCCATGGCCAGCAGTCAAGGGAGCAATGAGGAGAAGGAGGAGGGCTGCACAACAGCCTGGCCCCAGCTTCCCCTGTCGTAGCAGGAATGGCCCGTGCGCAGGACGCAGGGCAGTGTGCCCCTGTGGAGCTGGGTGATGTGCAAACACGGGACTCGGGGGACATTCAGGGTTATTCTCTTCGGCTCCAGAAGGAGAGGCTGCTTCCACATCAACTCCCACAAGTGTTGTCCTGAGCTCCCCAAGGCTGGCAGGTCTATTTCCTCACAGCTGCTCAGGAGCACCCAGCTCAGCCAGCACGTGGTGGGAACACGACAGCAGGGTATAAAACCACCCACTGTGTTCCCAACCAGCCATGAAACACCAGCTTTTCATCTCCTCATGTCTCTATATTGATGGAGAGGAGTCATGTCCAAGGGCTAGACCCTCCTGCTTGCTTCAGGTCCCCCATGCCCACCAGAGCACAGTGGCTGGTTCTCGGGAATTCAGAAGACCATGACTCCCTTCCCAGGGTTGCTTGTGGTTCCACCCTCACAGGTCCCACCCCTGGCACATATTCAGATCCCCCAGGTCCTGCCCAGACTAAGGACAATGTACATTTCTGTTTGTTTTCTCTGATATCCTCAAAAAGTGTTAGTGATTTGCATCAACAGCTGTCTTCAACTACACCGCCCTTGGAAAATGTGATTGTTTGGCTCTTTTCCTTCCAGAGATATGAGAAAAGATCATGTTTTAGCCATGGAGTTGGATAAAGTTAAGCTTGGAAGCCTTTTGCCATCAAGTCTGAGCAAAGAGCTTGAAAAGAAATACCTTGACAGTGAAGAGGTGAGAATCTGTTCAGTCAACTCCTCTTCCCTTTACTGCTCCCGTATGACTTCTTGGAGAAGCTGTGACTTGTCCTGCACACACAGTCCTCACCTGTGAGCCATACACCCTACACACCCTTCCAGAGAGAAGTAAAAGCTTTTGTTTGGTTTTGGGACACAGGTCAGCTTTCTGCTAGATGGGACTTGCAGAGTAAACTTCTGCTTAGCCCTGGGAGTCATCAGAAAAGAACTGTTCTGTTCTTGTAAACTGCATGATAGGAAGGGGAGGGGGCGAAAATCCAACAACTAATCTTTATGGGCAACTTCCCAATTGCCTGTTAAATCCGCAGAGGGGTTTGTAATCCCCCTCATAGTAATATCGAAAGGATCCCAAATTACTCCTGGTCTCTGCAGAGGTCCCGGACCGTGGGTGAGTGCAAAGCATGGAGATCTGGTCTTGAAAAATCTGCTCCTTTGATGGAGAATTTCTTGGTCTGCAGATGATAAAAGTGGCTCTGTTTTTTGTATCACTTATTAGAAACAAGAAACAACTTCTACAGTACTCCCATAGCTCGGTGCTTTTGGCATTTGGGGCTGCAGTTCCTGGAAAATGAGAAGACAAGTTCCAAGTTTAGATGTAGCTGTGATGGTTTGCATATGGGAGAGGTGGTGTGAGGTCTGCAAAGCCCATGAGTGAGGCACTGGGAGATCAGCAATATGTACCAGACGTTGCACAGACCATTTCCAAAGCCTCACTGCAGTGTGCACTCAGAGGGGTCAGAGCAGAGAAAACCTGAAACCATTTAGTTTCATTCTCCAGAGCTTGTAAGGCATCAGAAGTGCTCATGAAAAAAGGATTGCAAAACCAGGTGGCACTGAGTGTGACACACGGGCAATGTGAGGTTGGGGAAATTTGGGCTCTGGCACATGCAGCTGCCTGCAACCTTCCTACTCACTGCTCCCCTCCCTGCCCTCCTAATCCCCACTGATGTGGTGGAGTGATGGGCAGGGACATGGACCTTCATCTTCATTCCTACCTTGAAATACTCAGCTCACTGTTGCATTGGTGGATATTGTGAGGGGGTTGTCCCTGTTGCTGTTTTGAAATGGTGGGTTAAGCTTCTGGTAACAAGGAGCCGTTACTTCCCAGCCAGAGCCAAGGAAAAAGTCTGCTGAGCCAGGCAAGATGTGGGTGGGCAAGTACAACCTGCATAAGGCAGGAGCTGCTGCATCCATTTTATGGTAAATGCTGTTGTTCTTTCTTCCTTAAAGGTTACTGTCAAAAATTCTCTGAGCAAGTGTTTAGATAAAGAAATCCAAAGATGGAAAGAAGACAAAGAACCAGAGAAGCTAAATGGGCATTTTCAGAGTGAACTCCTAGGAATATTTGTTATCCAGGTAATACAGACATATATTAAAAATAAACAATCTCATCCTTTACCTACTTGGGATTTCCGCCAGTATGGGAAAGCAAAAGCCTAAGTTGCTTCTGTGGGGCAGTAGAAGAGGTGGGTAGTACAGGGGAGCCCAAACCCCCATTGTCTAGCATGGCCCTGGTATATCACATGCTGCAGGCAAACTCCTTTATAGGCAAAATGAGAAGGAATGCTGCCTTCATTCTCCCCATGCAGTCTCTTCTGCATCCCCAGCAGCAGAGAGACAAGAGGGTCCTCGCCAAGCAAGGAATCTGTTGGTTGCTCTCAGGGAGACTGTCACAGGCAGAGCTGCCCTTTTCCGAGCTCAACGCTCTCCCTCCTCTGCCTGCAGAGAATTAGTCAAGTGTATTTTAAAAAAAAAATAAACCTTTCATATAATGAGGTTGTTGTGATTAAATTGTATTTTAATGCCATCATATGACATTCAAAAAAAGAAAAAAAAAAAAAGAAAATAACAAAACCAAGTGTCACTTTCCCTACTTCCTCAGCTATTTTACAGAGTTTCTTTCGTGCTTCTTTCTTCTGTGCCACTCCCCATTAGAAAATGAAGTTCAAAACTGGCTTGAATCCACTAAGTATAGCTGCTCTGAATGGTCCCTGGCTCAGTCACAGGGGGAGATGTGGGAGAGCTGGGTACAGTTACCTCAGTTAAGGATCTGCAGCCTCTTTGACCAGCCAACCTGGCCTTTCCAGAGCAGGCAGCACTTACTATTGATCTGGCTTGTTTGTCCGTTTTTTAGAGCATCTACAGTGGCCAGAAGCGAGCCCAGGACATCAGCAGCGCTGTGGGCGAGGAGCTGTCGCAGCGCCTGCTGAAGGAGCTGCCTGCCTTCCTGAGGAGGTGCGGTGGGGCAGCCGTGGGCAGCGGGGCTGGCACAGACACCCGGGCGGGCACTCACCCACCTCTCCCCTTCCCATCTCCCCTTCAGCTACCGGGATGCTTTCGAAGACTTTAAGGAGAAAAGTAAGAAGCACAAGCACTACAAGCCTATACTGATTGCAAATATAAACAACTGCTGGAATTTTCGGTAAGGATCCAAAGGAAAAAGTTTTCTCCTTCCTCTGCTGGCGAAGTATAATAGTGTGATAGAGGGGAGGTACTTCAGAGTGAGCAGAGATAGATCCATCTGCCTGCAGAGGAAGGTTTGGAGACCTCTGAATTTCTCTATCATTTGAGGATATTCTGACGTTGCTGATGTTGCCTTGCAGAGAATACACAGAGAAAAACGTGGCAGAAAAGGATGACAGTAGAGCCGATATCCTCAGCACTCTTGGTGATATTGAAAACAGTGGCTTTGACGTGCTGCTTCAACAGCTGTTTGCCCAGCTGAAGGTACTGTTTCCATGCCCCACACCCTCCTGCCCCATGGCTCAGCTGGTGCCAGGGCAGGGCATGTTCTCCTGCTCTGCTATCTGTTGGATAAATCTCCGATTCAAATCAGCAAAGTTCAGAAGGCTCTGGGCCAGTGCACAATGTCAGTCCCAGCCCACATTGCTGTCAGAAAACTCCCACTAACCTCTGCTTGAGCTGGTCCTCAAGCCTGAAGGCAAAATGGGGGCCGCAGTGACACAGGCATGACTGTGCAGGTGACATAATTCGTGCTGATCGCATCTGAGACAACGGGCTGCAGGAGGGAGAGTCTCAGCCTGCAGCTGTTTACTCTCCAAACTGTAGAAAGCCATCACAAATGGCATAAACTGCAATTACACAGCTTTTGGCTTCTTCATGAAGGTGACCTAAAGGGCAAATTAGGCTTCTTCCTTTTTTTTTTTTTTTTAGTGTATGTAACACAAACTTTTTAAGTTACATAATTTGGGTGAGGGGAAGGAGGCGTAGGAGTTGGGAACGGTCAGCCACAATCTCTCCTGCTTTCTCTGTAGAGCCTTTTGGAATGCATGACAGAGCAGAGTTGTGGTTGGTGTTTTTTTTTTAAATTTTCATGTTTATTTACTGTGGCTGAGAAAAATTGAAAACGTCTGATAATGATTCATTTTCTTCCCCCTGATGGTTCCATAATTCTCTAATCAGACAAGATGGTGTGGCCAAAACATTAAAAATGTGGACATAAAAAAAAAAAAAAAAGAACACCTCCAATGTGAGCCTTTTGAGTCCTTGGTCTTTTCCATCATGAGGAACCAAGAACTCTTGCCCCACCCCTGTAAGCCATTGTCACACACCCCTGCACAGGACTGAACGCTGCCCTCTTGCTATGTAGGATACTGTACATACAGAAATGCTAAATATAAATGTGCATAGGATTTGCTTTGAGGCAACTTAACAGATTTTCCTTTTCTTCAGCCAATGTATAAGAAGTTCACAGAAAATAAGTGGGACTCCAGCAACGAAATTATGAACGAGATCATTAAAACCACCAGCAAACACATTTCAGACTTCCGGACGTTAAGGGATCCTTTCTACCACGTAAGTCAAAGAGAAATATTGGAGGGATTCCAGGGTGCTGAGGCTGCATTTTCAGCTCTGATACTCTGCAACTCAATTTGCCTTGACCAACACTGAGCTGGTGAGCTGGCCCGGTATTTGAGAGCTGCTCAGGCTGTGTGCAGTTTACCTAGATTAGGCTTATAAATCTTACTCTTCTCTGGCAGAAGCAGACTCCTGTAGCTCTGTTGCAGTGTTTGCAGAGAAAACCACCCCTGGTGTAAAGAAAGTGCTTTAGAGACCACCCAACATATGGCTTTATTTATGGATTTGGTTGAGCAGTCTTGAAACACAGATGCATTTGCATGGTTCAGTCTCATTGCTCCTTTGATTGCCCTAAGGACTGGAGGATATGGATGCAACTGGGACAAATCCCAGATAACTGAGCCAGAACCACATCTTCAGTGGTGCTGGAGTATATATGAAACATCACTGTATAAAACAATATTTGATTTCCTGCCTTTGTCTTTTTAGTAGCCGAAACAAATTGATGATGTTTTGTGTATTAGAGAGAAGAACAGGAAGAGCAGCATGAATTCCTGTTTCTCTCTAATACTATTACTTCTCAAGCCCATGGAGATCTTTCCTTCACTTTAAACTCTTCCCAGAAGGAAACAACATTTGGAAATTCCCATAGTTCATTAGAGTACAAAGAGATTCTCGGCATCTAGGATGTGGCGTAACCAGCCTTGGGAGGTTGGCAACCGGCACTGTTCTGACATGCAATCAGCAGCAGGCAGTGGTGAGGGCATGTCTTAGAGCACCGAAGATGATTTTGTCCCCCATCCAACCTCATGGCTTGTCTTGTCCCCAAGAGAAAGAGAGATGGATGATTCCCCCCTCTCCTTCCCAACAGGCTATTGTTGAGAAGATCCACACCCGTTTGGTTAAAGAGTACATCGTGAGGCTGCTGAAGAGGAAAGTCAGCCTGAAAACTCCAGCACAACAGCAAAATTTGGCCCAGCAGATCTCCAAGAACGCTGCTGATTTGGAAGCCTTCTGCATGAGCAATGTATGTGAATGCTTGCCACAAACACAAGAGTGCAGGGCATAGAGATGCTAAAAAACAAGGAAATAAATTTTCTGGGGCCTCTCTTTAACCTTTTCAACTCAGTTTAATTTCCTGGAAGCCAGGATCTTAGGCAGAAAGAGGTCTCCAAGTGCCTACAGGCAGGAAGGCTCCCTGGCCACCACCCTGCCCCTCCCTGGTTGGAGAGACGTGATTTCATCCTCCTTTGCTCCATAGGCAGTTCCCTTTTAAAGGTTTATATTAATAGGGCCAGAAGACTTAGATAATCTTTGCAGGTTTCAGTGCAGCTTCCATGAATTTTGGAGTTTGACTGTGTTATGATCCAATTACTGAGATATGCCTTTGCCTAAATTAAGGTGCAAACAAGACCATACGCTGAAGTCAATAATAAACAGAAAAAGTGAGGTAGAGAAATAGAAAAAAATAGAAAAGAGTGTGGGGAGAGAGAGACGGACAGACAGATCAAGCAGAAGATAGTCACCACCCATGGATCCAGCGGTGTCCCATTGGCCCCTCTTCACCCTGGTCTTCTCAGTGGTGGGGGTACCAGAGTCATTTTTCTGGAGGTACCACCTCTATACCATCCAAATTCCAGATATACACAGGGTGGTCGCAGATGCTGTTCCCAAAACTTGGGGTGATATGTGTATAAGTTGCTTCCTTTCCCACAGTTTGCCATAGTGGGAGTTTTTTTCCAGATACCTTAGGCAGGATGTGCTAACCAGATCTGCCCTTGCAAGGCCTCAAATTAGGACCTTCCTGTCATAATTGTCTCCTCCTGTGCTTATCTCAAGTTCCTGCTGTGGTGGCTTATCTTATGGCAAATTCCTTCTGTGGCCTTGACAGTGTTTTCAGACAGGCAACTGTGCTCTTTAAGTCCTTAGAGATTCTTCCCCTCATGCCTGATTTCCCTCACTCTGCTGCTCTTTAGTCAGGCAGAGGCTAAAGTAGGCAGCACAGGGTCTCTGGTACACCAGGGGTTCCTCCACAGGAACCATGGCTGAAATACCCCACTTTTTCCTCTGATATCACTTCCTTCCTTCCATGCCTCTAAATTTGCCTCAAAAAAAGCCTAAAAGCTAAGCCAAACCTGGTCCTCCAACACCCCTTGAGCGTTTGACTGGAGAATGAACACGCCCAAGTTTTACACAGTGTGGGTGGGAGGTCAAGCAGCCATATCTTGGGAATTCCAATGGCCAGGAAAAAGGTCCAATTGGGGCCTTTACCTGAGAGGGCAGAGAGTGGATTTTGGCAATGCCTGGAGATGCTAAAGTCAGGGTTGTGTGTGGAGCTGGGAGAAAGCAGCACATGGCAGTGCATTACGTGGCCTGTCAGACCTTGTACACATGCTGGGCAGTGGAGAAACCCAAAGAAAAGAAAACATGGAGGGAGGGAAGAGCAGAGAGAATCTGTTGAGGTGAACGTGAAAATCTCAGTCCTATGGCAAACCCCACACCTCTTGTGTAAGAGGATTAAAAACCATCAAAAAGCTAATCCAATTTTTCCGTGGCTGGCCCAGGCAGAAACATCACTGAAAACAATTGAGACACCTCAAATCACTGACATGTCCTATCGTGCCAGGAAACAGCCCCACAATGCCCTGCTAACCACTTTCTCTTCTCCAGGGATCTCAAGCCACATGGCTGAATTCAGTGCTTCCCAAACTGGCTGAAATAATCCGACTTCAGGATTTAGGTGCTATTAAAATTGAAGTTGCAACACTCGCCACAACATACCCAGATATCCGGTAAGAGATGATGAAACAGATTTGCTAATATTCATATGGAGTTTTAATTGAGTCAAATAGGGGTATAGGTAACATTTATATAGCCTGAGCCTGTGGAAATGGGTGGGGGCTGCCTGCCAGGCTGTGGCAATCCTGGTGCCAAATGGACAACAAAGGAAAATATGAATAAAAGCCTATCCTATTTACATATTCCAAATTTTGGCCTAATTTCCTCCTTTGCCTTGGAGATTGCCTTCCCTTCCCCAAACATCCCAGGACAGTGCTGGGTCCTGTGTAGGATCATCAGCTGCTGAGCTGGCCCCTACCAGGAGCCTCAGTGGCCGCTGCAGGGTGGGGGGCCTCATCCTGATGTGGAGATGTGTGGAAGGAGGTAACACCTGCCTGTTTCTCTTTCACAGCAAAAGGCACCTGGAAGCATTCCTGCACATCAAAGCCAATTTGTCCCGCAGTGAACAAAAAAGCATCCTTGGCTACTTGGCAGACAGCAAAGCCTCCACCCCGCCCAGGGCCACGCTCTTCTCCAACATAAACGTGTCCTAGGCCAAGGCACCCCTTGGCACCCCCTTGTGCTGGACTGTCACACGAGCCAGAGATGGAGACCATCCCCTGGACCAACGCACAGCGCACACTGCCACCTTTTCCTATGGAAAGTGCTTTGTCTTAATCTGGTGCTCAGCACCTCTATGGGAATCGTCGTTCTCCGTGTGGAGACAGGCGAATGGTGCGCCCACAAGAGATGCAGTGCCCTCAAGGACTGGGGCTGCTCCTCACACCAGCCATGGATTCCCCGCAGAGTCTTTCTGATGCCACCATGTTCTCTGCCTGGACACTGCCCTGGTGCTCTGACCTCCATCTACCTCTCAGGGTGCCATGAAGGCCACATCACTGACTCCCCAGCTAGCCCAGATGAGGCAGGCACCTCCTGTGTAGATTTTTTTGTCTTCTAAAGGAATGGAGGGGAACAAAAACTCAAGCCAAAATTCAGAGATGTTGGAAAAGTCCCACGTGAGCATATGTGCACCCCATTTGCCTTTCTCAGAGCCATGCAGGGCAACTGTGTTAGGCTAAAGGGAGAGAGGCCCCAGATTTCTGGTGAGGAGGAGCTGTAGTTCAGCCATGGAGGGCTCTTGTCATCCCCCCACACTGTGGGACCCCAGATCCAGGACTTAGAGCGGCCACAGCTGTACGGTCTGACTTGGCAGCAGCACTGCCCAGGGGCATCAGGGTTTCTGAACCGGCCCTGGAGAGCATGTGCTTCCTTCACCTCTGTGAGGTGGGACTACCTGACCCCCTGGCAGACAACCCCTCTGTGATCACCCCATCCAGTGCATGTGCACAGAGTGGCACCTGCTAACTGAGACTGGGAGCAAGCTGCCTGTTCTAATGGATTGTGTGGGCTAAGCCTTAGTACCTAGTAAAGCACTTTGGATATTACTGAAGCCCTTCCTTGTCAAGGAGAGGACTTTTCCAGATCCCATTAACAACACAGTCTTTGAATGGGGTGTGGAACTGGTCTCAAATGCCATCAAAATATACTGAGCACCCTGTTTGCATCACCATTCTCTTGCTCGCTCTTTCCCCTCTTGATGTGAAAACACGAATGGATCTGTCTCTTGTGAAACTGTTTTGTTTTTTTAACAGCCCAGTTTTTCTGGGAAGCTAATCCCTTGCCAAAACAACAGTGTGTTTAGTTGGAGACCTTTCACTTCTGTTTTTTTCCTGTTTCAACTTTTGTATCAGTCTGTGGAAAGTCAGTCCGGAAGGAAAGACGCATGATGACTGTGCAAACTATACCATGTATTTATATGCATATGCAGTATATACCACTGGTGTATTTTTACATCCAATTTTATTTTTTTCTCAGTTGGAGATATTAATTTGCAATGTTTATATTTAAACAGTATTCAAATGCGCTAGAAAACTGACTCATTTATTCTGTCTCTGGCTGTTGTTTACTGTGTTGCCACATGTACTTCTGTGTCCTTCTTCGAAGGGCCGACCCTTCCACTCCTCCCAGCCTGCTCCGGTGAATATCACCCACTGGTTCCAAACAGGGAGTCTTGCTGGACGATAGAAAGGTTGGTAGAGGCACCCTCTGTTTGTACTGTGTATGGGTCTCACAGCCTGGCTTTCCTTGCTCTCCGGAGCAGGGGCTGCCATGTACACCGTGTTTACGGTATCTGGTATAACAAGATCCAAATGTCAGCCTCTAAGCACTGGCACAGTCTCAGTGTTGAACAATAAAAAGATATGCATTTGACATACTCATCCTCACTGCTCTGGCACTGCCTTCCTCCCTCTCTGTTGCCGCCTCCTGTTCATATGAGCCTTTAGGAGATGCAGCCCACCAGGATTTGTCCCCAGCTCTCCCTGCTCACCTCCTTTTATCCCCCTCAGAGCTGCTGTCAGCCCCATGGCATTGCTGCTGCCCCTGTGAGACAGACAGAGCCCTGCAGGCTGCTCACTAGCCGTGGCCAGTGCCACACACTGGGAGAAAGGAGTCCTTTGCCAACAGGTTTTGTGGCAAAACTGTAGCACTCAAAACTGAGTGAAGAACACTGCTTTGGTTTTAGTTTGCTGCCTGGTCACGGGCAGCACAAACCACCCTCTCCTTACATCACACAAAACTGATTTAGACACATAATTAAAAGAATTATTGTTTTAACACTCAGCTACAGTTTAAAGCCAAATGCCAAAATGACTTCTGACAGTGCTGAGCACTGAAGACAACTGTCACCTATTGGGTAACATTTTCTTTCCCAATTACTGAAAGGTCATTTTTTTGCTATAAAAAAATGGATTTTGATTTAGAGATCTGTTAAGGGCCTACAAAAATGCATAATAGAAGTATTGTGCTGATCTTTAAAAAAAAAAAATTCTAGATAAGTGCTTGAAGGAAAATAGTGTATCTATTTATATATCATAATTAGTATGGGTAGGAGAAAATGGTTTTCATACACATTTCATAAGCCATATGGAACTGCACTGTGCAATTCTCCCCCTCCTGCTATAAAGCCCCAGCTTTCAGCTCTAATGAGCCCAGGAAACTAATTTATTTATCTTCCCGTATGACTCGACATTTACAATGGCATTTGTTTATATTTGGCATATTACACATAGCCTAGTAGTTTCAGGACATTGCATAAATGTCTTCTGATAACAGCGTTAGTTTAATATGATAAATAGCAGTCCTATAAACTAAGTAAAATTTTCTGACTTCAGTGTGGCTGGATTTTCTTTATCATGCAACCTCTGCTGAGGCTGATGCCTGCCTCTCCTTAAGGCAGAGCAGATAACCAAGATTAAAAAAAATAAAATCAGTTTTATAGAACAGCTAAGGAAGCTGGTTGCTGGGCACAGACAGCTCTCCCAGCTGACTGCCATCAGTCCCACCACGACATCAGCCTACAACAGCCACCAAATTGGGCATGGACTGAGCTCACACGTGCACTCACACACACTCATGGCTCCCTATCCACCAGGCACTTCCATCATTTGGCAGCAGACTTGTAATTTTCAGTGCAAAAGACACGAGGACACAAACCACAGCAGGGGTGGACAGAGGCATTACTCACCTCCTTTACTCTCGCAGGAGCCACCTGTGGAACACCAAGTCCCCAGTGACACCCGGGGAACCTCTGCCCTTGTTCAGGGGAAGCCAAAACATCCAGAGAGCTCACAGACTCCTCCCAGTGTGAGCAGGAGTGTTCTTTTAGAGCCTCCCTTCTGAGAAATTTTGGGTTCTGCTGACCTGGAAATGAAGACTTAAGAAACCAGAATGGCTGCGATTCCTCTCTTTTGAATCTGGATCTTCTCTCTAGAATCCCCTGAGACATAACAGCGCTGGACTAAAGACCACAGGATTTATTGATATGCTGATTTTGAAAGACACACTAAAGCAAAGAGCTTTGGCAGTTGAGCCTTTGCAAATTCAGCCTTCATCTCCAGGTGGACAGTCCTGGCTTCAGTGACATGAACAGCAACAGGCCTGGGTGACACAGTTGCTCACATACTAATTGTTGTAAAGCAGGAGGTGTACGAGTACGTGCAATTACACCTTCACAAAGGATGTGGCAACAATTTGCCAACATCCATTTTCAAATCTCATATTTGGCTTAGCTAGTATGAACTTTAATAGGAGAAAACCTGGAAACTTCAATCCACTGGGAAGAGACCCGAGGCCTGGCAATGCATGGAGCATCCCAAAGGAAAGGTGCACCTGCAGTGAGTGGGACAGCATAGCCTTCTTCCCCAGGGGAATTGGGGTACACAGGCTGCGGGTCCTGAATCTGCCAGGATGGTTTCACTTGCTGCCCCATCACCTGGCTCTGCTTCTCGCAGCTTGGGTCAAAAGCCAGTGCTGGGGAACAAATGGGCATGAGCCAACATCCCTGAGCATCAGGAAGGAAGGATATTTTGGGAATGGGCTAGAGGCCAGTGACCTTGATTGTGACTCCAGCAAAATCGTGTTTTGCTGTGCTGTAGATTGAAAACCATGAGAGTAATTTCTGCCTTCCTGCATGACTTAAAAGAGGAAGTGGCCAAACCACCCACACTGATATTCTTGAAACACTAAATAGCTCTTCTGTAGCCACAACAATAAAGGTGGAAGTTAATGTTGGGGGATTTCAAGAATTACTCATCAGTGCAGGAACCACAGACTTCCCCCTTAGCAAATATGCAAATCCACAGTGACAGGAAGGGAAGTGAATCCCACCTGGGGGGAAACCAGAGGAAATGTGATGGAGCAGAGACACACATCAGGCTGTTCAGGTGATGTTACTAAAGGAAAGTTAATTGTGTTCTTCAAAGCAATACAAAGTTTTTAATGTTACTATGAAGTGAATGTTTGTACCTGCTGGACATAATCTCTCTTTTCTACCAGGGCTTTCTCTTTTGGAAATCATGTTTTAAAAAACCCCTTTGAACTGACCAGCTTGGAGACTTCCCTATAGAGCCATTTTTCTTTTCTCTGGGTCTTGTCCCCAGGTTTTCTGTTTCTTCTTTCACCTCTCCATAAGTCTCCTGATATCTTCCAAAACTACCCAGTAGTCCCCTTGGACCATGTTCTCCCAATCTTCTCACCCTTCATCCACCAGGTGGGACACAAAAAGGCACATTATGTATCAGCACCCAGAAGAACCACCATTTGAGGTCGAGCAATTAATTGCAGTTTATCCAAGTAGTTTTCATCCAAATAAGACAGAGCATTTGAGCTGTAATAACTCTCCTAATGGACTAATAAAAGAGGAAACCTTATCACTTAGCAGAAAAGCTGAGCTCTCAAAAGTACTCATTAATGTTGGAACGGCTGTGAAGGGGAAAGATTAGCTCTGAAAGGGAGGAGGTTATAACAAGCTCCTAGGTAGAACAATATTGGTCCTGGAGTCTTCAAGAGATTTTGAGCCCTATCCCAAAGGCTGGAGGCCAACCCCCAAGTCCCACTGGCAAGAGCAGTGCAGCCTGAGAGTTCAACCAAGCACACAGTTTAGAGAAAATAGCAGGATAAAGTTAACAGTGCCATGTCCTGGTTAACAGAGGGCTGTTTCTGCTCTTTGGTTTCATTGCAGTCCCTTTTACTCTACACCAAGGCTATAAGAAGTGGTGACAGCCACCTGAGCTGTGGGCAGGGACTGTTGTCTTCATGCTCCTGCACTGCAGACCCCTTGTCTCTGGCAAGGTCCCAAATTCACTCATTGTGAGACAGCCCCTCCACAATCTGCATGGGGGCTATGCAGACCCAAAAAGGGTGGTTGAAGCTACCCACTCCCCCTGTGGGGAGTGGCAGAGATATTTCCAATTCCCCAAATGAAACATTCAGCACAGCAGTATCCTGGCAGCCCCCTGCTTGTGACAAGCTTGTGCAGACACTCCTGGACCACACCAGCCTTGAGGCTGGTATGTGTGATGGGAATGTCACCTGCAGAGGTCACACGTCATTCAGGAGTGTCGTTGCTGTCCTACCTCGGCACGGGTGGTTTGCAGAAACCATCTCTGAGCAGCCTGGTGTCCATCCTTCAGGTTGCTCAGGAGTCACAGATTCACAGAATATCTTGAACTGGAAGGGACCCATCAGGATTATCAAGTCCAGTTCCCTGCTCCTCACAGGACTTGCTGAAACTAAACCATTTGACTAAGAGTATCATCCAGGTGCTTCTTGAATTCTTGGCAGGCTTGGTGCTGTGACCACTTCCCTGGGGAGCCTGTTCCAGTGACAACCACTCTCTGGGTGAAGAATCTTCTCCTGACACCCAATCTGAACATCCCCTAAAGCAGATGAGTAAAGGGCACCCTATTCCACCTCTGAGGGATCACAGGTCTGGAGTAACTCAAGAGAGGTGGGTAGGACCCACAGACCACTCCTGTGATCTCGTAGAGCAAAAAGACCCATAAGAGTTACTGAAAAAAGGAGGAAAACTTTTGCACATGCTGGGTGAGCTAGACCTGTTCCTGGAGGAACCTTGGCAGCTTGCAGAGATACGACAGGTAAGATCTTCAGGTTAGTCCTGGACAAAACACAGAATGAGGAGTAATCCAGATAACCTTTGCTGTGTATCAGTAAGAGAAACATAGAAGATTAAAGAATTAGAGAGTGAAGTGGGAAAGCAGCTTTCAGGTACCTGCCATGCCTCTGGCTGTGCTCAAAAACCTTCTGTTGGTCTTTGTTTAACTGCCCAGCTCAGCGTCCCTTTTCAGATCCATTAAAAATATCACCAGGACTAAAGTATTACTGTGGAATGCATGAACTGCCCAAGCTCCCATTTCTGTTTGATTTGATTTCTCTACGAAGCCTCTCTCAAAGAGCTCAGATTGCATTTACTTGGGGAACATTTTGTCAAATCAGCACGTACAGCATGAAATCAATAGCGGCTTTTGAAGAAAGAGCAGATTCATCCGTCAACCAGAACAACCTCTTCAGCCAACTTTTCTTGGGTGGAAACCAGATTCAAGGAAAGGAAAAGTTCTGCCTTCCATCCATCTACCTCAAAACCTCACCCTCCATATTCCCTGTAGACGAGGACTAAAACCCCACCTCTCCATGTAACACTATCTCTGTATAAAACACTTTTTCTGTACAAAATAACACTATATCTATCCAGGTATAATTTCTAGTGTCATTTTCTACTATCTCATGAAAAAAACTCTGTACTGCAAGCTTCAGCTTATTACTCAAAATGATACTAATTGCCCGTTTTTGTGCATTTCAATAGAGCTTGACTTGAAAAGCAAATTTCTGCTTTCAGTAGTACACAAGTGATGCTTCCACGTTAATATGCAAATTATCATGAAGAGAATCAATGCACAGCAGACTTCTGCAATCTGTTTACCCTTTTATACACAGAAAAAAATCCACATAGAGGTGCCTTCCAGACAGAGATGGAGACAATAACATCTATGGGTTTTTGAGAGCGGGAGATGTGATGAATATACAGATCAAAGGCTCCCGCACCACACATGCACACAATGCCCCCACACAGGTGCTACTACCATAGGAACTATTTTCCTTACAGACACTCTTCATCCAGCCTTTTCCCAGTTTCAGCCCTTCGAAGAACAGGTTTCTGGAAATTCAGTACTTTTTCTCCACAGAAAGTGGACAAATCAGGGTATTTTTTTTGGCAACTCGAACCGTGAAGTCTGGGACTCAAGAGCTGCTTGTGCTGATGTGTGAAACCCCCTTCCTCTTCCCATGCTCTGCCACAATGTGGGCTCAAATGGGTTTTGGTCATCATTCCTTCTGTTAACTTTCTCTGCAAGGAAAACATCAGAAAATTCAGTCCATGCAAGTTCACAATGTTGTAGGAGCGTTAACATATTATGGCAGAAATACAAACTGTGCAGAGGAATTCTCTTTCTTCTCCAGGTCTGTGAGCCGTCAAAAACCTGTGTTTCAGTTTTGCAATTCCCACCTAATGTATAAAATAATTCAATAATGACAAATCATCAGTCCTGAAATTCTGAATCCTCTGCATTCTGAAGCTTTTGGTATACAAACATATGCAGGGTATGCCTGAAAGAACAGAGTGGACATCAGCCCCTCAGAGGCTGATGTGACTGGTCTCACGAGAAGGTGACAAGCTCTGTGGTTGGTTTTTTAAGATGTTTCAGCCACATGTCATTAGGGCAGCCTGTGAGGTCTGGTGCAAGAGGTATTCTTCCTCTCTGGGACAGGCTGAGGAGTCACCCCAGGGCCAGGGGCAGTGTCACCTCTCCCGGCAGCAGAGCTGTTTGTCAGACAGCTGTTGCATGAGGGAAGTTCCTGCCTACATATGTAAGGGTGGGAAACAGCCAGTGCTGCAACCAAGTCCATCTCCTGGATAAGGAGGGAATAGGAAGAGTTCCCAGGAGGGAGATGATACATGTCTGCATGTCCTGGGACAATGTCAGAGAAGGACAGCTGATCTGTGGAAAGGAAGGGTGACCTAGCACCAGCACCAAGAAAGGGACCCAGAGCTGGTCTGTGAGCAAAGCTCTTTAAATACTGTCTCTATCAGAGGTTTCTGATGGGCACAAGCCAGAGAGCAGGAACAGGAAGAGGCAGGAGGCCTTGCTGATAGAGAATTCGTGCAGGTGGTGACATTTGCCTGTCTTTCCTGCCTTCCTTTACATCCCTCATGAGTACGTGCCATGGTGTTTTCTCAGCTGGAACAACACATGGTGCACACCTGGCTGTGCTTTTGCTCCTACTTTCAGCTGTCTTGGGTGACTGCAGCATGAGGTGACCGGGTAGCAGCGGGCTATCCCCAACAGACCATGGCATTCCGTCCCCAAAGACACAATGAAACCACAGTCAGGGGCTGACTCATGGTAACACAGCAGCCCAGCTCCCCCAAATACTCCTAGACAAGCACGTGACGTGAGGTCAGGAAAGGCATCTCCTGGGGCCTGGGGGGTGAGTCTTGTACACAGCATGATTTGGGGGTCAAGTGTCTGGACACAGGCAGAGCCACAGGAGGGACATTAGAAGAGTAAGTGAAAGCCAGAGAGACATAATTTTCAAGGTCAGATGATGACCAGCCTAGGACATGTGGCTCTATATTCGGCAGTGACGCAATTAGCTACAAGCAAATACTCATTTTCCCTTGAACCATAGGCAGGGCAATGGCTGCCAAAGCTAACATGAGCACCATTACTGACAGATGAGACATTGTCAATGTTCAAACCATCTGACTCGCCTGTGTTTTTGTGTTTCTGTTTCAGTTCTTTAGTGCATTTTCGTTTCTCTTGGAAAAAAAACTAGTGGAGAACAAGTTATTTCCCTCCCCCTATGTAGTACCAAACATGACAAGAAATGGTGTGGTGTATTCACACCCTGAGGCAGAGGTTTCCTTTTCCAGAAAGGATTTCTTTGTTGACCTGCAAGGTTTCAGTGCTCTCAGTCGCAGGTGTGTTGCACACTGAAGTCAATCCAAGGTCGGAACTCTTTTGAGGGTGAAGATTCAGGCAGCAGTGTGTGCTGAGCCCAAATTTAGCTAAACATCAGGAGGAACAGGGAGGAAGGTGTGCCCTACCCTGCCCTCCACTGGCCCTCTGCCACAGGAACCACAGCCCTGCAGATACACCTTCCAGTCTGTAAGTGACCAGTCCCACAAACAGCATCTTGTCCTAAACTCATCCCCACCTTTAGTCACAGCATCCAGAAAACAGAGGCCCTTCTTGAGTTGTTTGCCCAAAGCTTTTTCCTAGCCCTGATTTTTGCTGCCATCTGCCCAGATAAGAGCATTTTCTTTAAGGCAGAGGAGTGTGTTGCTCAGCATATGTCTGCTCTCCTGTCTTATCTGTCCTTCATCTGGTTGAATTAAAGTAATGCCACTAATGAAGATCATCAAGCATCTCTTTTCACCTCTTATAGCCAAATCAAACTGTCTGAATGCTGCACATTATGAAGATCAGTTGAGGGGGGAGCAGGAAGGAGATGAGCACAAAACAAGAGCCAGGGGACAGAAAAGTCCCTGATTTGCACCAAGTCAGAAATATGTTGAGCTGGGTCTGCTGGGGTCTCAAGGCATTGCTTCCCTGAAGCAGCTGAACATCCCTCACACCAGCAGCTGGATAATTGCTGTCCTCATCCTCCCTTCAGCCTCTGTGGCATCGTGGGTGCTGTGTTTACCCTGCACAGAAGCAAGACAGATGGCAATTTCATCAGCCCAGGAATGCACATGCCCTCTCAGTCCTCGGTCTCACGTTTCCTTTGCTCTCTCCCTTTCCTTTCCTGTCCAACAGGCGCCTTAGCCTGTATCTCTTTGGGGAAGAGGCTATCGTGTGTGAGGCTGGCTTGGTCCCCAGCCAAACCCGCTTTCCAAACACTTCCCAAGTGGAGCTGTCAAATGTCTCCATCAGAGCAGTACACACAGATGCCACCGTGCTCTGGTCCAGCTGACACAGACACAATTGTGTGTCCACTAGGTCAGTCCACATCAAGAAAAAACCCGAGGATATCAGGCATTATTTTTACTGGCTTTCCTCCACACAGTTGAATTGTGTTTGCTTCACTTCGGGTTTGTTTGCTTTAATTTCTCCCTCATTACAGGAAGGCATTGGCAAGAGAACTTTGAGCAATTTCAAGTCTCATTAGTAATGGTTGGGACAAATAAAATGCAAACAGCCTGTATAGCTCAGTCAAAAACCTGCAAGTTTAGTTCATGTAATACAGTCCATATTGTTACACTTATATTTGCCCTTAGCTACACAAGTGATTTTATGTCTTTTTTTTTTTTTTTTTTTTTTTACCATAGATTTAAGCACTAAGCATTAAGCACTAAGCATTAAGCATTAAGCATTACCATAGATTTAAGATAATCTGGACAGGACTGGCCTCAACATCCTTTGCTACATTTTGCTGCCTTCTTCATATCTCCAGTGCAAAGCAGTTGCCTGCTACCACTGCAATGTGCTTCAGTTGGCAATGTAAGTGGAATCAAGTCAAGCCAAAAAATTCTTAAAGAAGTGGACAACGCTTTTTTTTCAGATCAACTGCACAGCAATAGCCCTGCAGAAATCACACTGTGCCCTGGCTGACTCAAACCACAGTGATGTTTCACTGGGAGAAGAGGTATTTGCCCTCATTTCTCCTTGGAACAAACATCTATCTAGATGGTCCCTTGTGCCCAGGATGACAGCTCAGTGATGAGTATTTATTCTCTCTGTGCACTGGGGGAAAGAGCTGTGCTGCATTTTACAGACCAGATGATTTTACATCAAACAGTTGTGGTCAGCCCTGGGACACATGCTCTGGTCTTGCAGCAGAATGCAGATTTGAGCCCAGGCCCAAAGGTCACTGTGCATTCTTTGGCCATTAGATCAGCACAGATTTTCAATTAGGCTGAAGCAGTGAGTTTGGAAATGGAGAAAATTCTCCTCCCCCAACCCTCCCTTCTGACCTCTACTGTGCAATGCTTAGGGCACTGCGATGCAAAAGGCACCAGCAAGGAGATGCAAGCTAGCTCAGGAAGTCCCTGTGTTGCACACTGCTGGGGGCTGACGTGGCAGAGAGCATCCCTGCAGGCATGCCCGGGTCTCACATTCCTTCCACGGCCACCATGAACGGCTGGGGTTTGTTTGGTTTTCACTTTAACCTTTGCAAAACTGATGTGTCAGGGATAGCAGGGAGCATGAGGAATGGACACCTCATGAATAGCACAAACCAGTTTAATCACACTTCATGGGTGGTTTCAGCTGGAACATCACCATTCCAGGACTCCCGTCAGATGACACTGTTACCATATATTACCACCATCCCTGTTTGTATCCTGTCCTCCAGCACCTCTGTCATCATCTCTGGTTGGATGCATGACGGCATCTGTGTGCAAAATGAAGAGTCCACCTGAAAGAGCAGTTCCTGCTCTGGCATGATCGTAGAATCAGCCTCATCTCACCATCCTTGCAGGAGGACATACATTTCCTTCTGCACTTGCTGCCCCACGCCCTCCCTACCTCATACCTGGGGCCAGTCTCCCCCCTTAAAAACAGTTGTACCCAAGAAATAACCAAAATGATGGACACAGGAATGTAAAAAGGTCTTGCAATATCTCGCTAGCAGAGTGAGTCCACAGCTCTGCCACAACAGCTCACTTCCCCTTCACTTGCCCTGTGTCACTGATTTCTCAGTGGACAACTCCAAGTTTTCCTCTTTGTTGCACAGTCCGGTTTCACTTCTTCCACTTCTTTATTTGAAAGTTTCCAACCTCGAAGGAAGTCAGTGAACTCTTACCACGGGATTTAACAGCAGATTTTCCATTCTCCCTGACCATGTCTGTTCATGTTGGGCTGGGATGGCCGAGTATCCCCTGTGCTGCCAGACACAAGCTCAATCTACATCTCAATCAACACAGGTTAATTGGCCACATGGGCCAGGAAATACACACCAGCTGTCTGTGCCTCTGTGCCGGGAAAGGACCAGGGTGTGGAAGGCCATTAGGTCATGAAACAGTGTCTTTTTCCTCAGAAGGTTAGCTCCAGGAAGTCAATGTTTTGGGACATAATTTTCTTCCCAGAGCTCTTTGGTGTATTCCAGAAAGGGGTTGGTCCTGCTGAGGCTGGGTATCACAGCCCTACAGGTTTATTTTATTTGTAAATTGACTTCTGCAGACTGGAACAAGCAAGTTTTTAACTACCCTTCAGAAAGGAAGGGAGAGAGAAAGTTCATCATATTCTTAGCCAAGGAGAACTCATCAGCAAGCCAGGCTGGGCAATATGTGGAGGGAATAACCCAAACTCCACCCCATACCTCAGCAGCTGCTCACCTCCATACCTGCCCAGTCCCCCCTGTCCCACATAAAGAAACTCTACAGCTTTGAGGCAATTTCATTTCTGGGGGCTTATGGAAATCTGACAATTTAAATCCCTTTCCTGTATCCAAAGTTGTCTGTGTCTTGATCTGGAGGGTCTCCCTGGAACCCATGGACTTTGCACTGCTGTAAGCCAATAGCAGTCAGGGGCCAGCCCCACGCAGGACACACCAGGAGAGGATGACTGTCATATGAATGGTATCCCCAAACACGTGAACTTTCTTCCACTCACAAATGGGTCATTTCCCCATCACAATGAAAATCATCATTTTTACCCTTAAGTAACCCCAGAAAAAAATTTGAGTAATTTCCTCAGTTGAAGAGGAAAGTTTCCATGTCTTCCTTCCATGGACACTCTTACTGTCTGCCACAATATAGACCTCATGTATTGGCTTTCCAATTTTAAAAGAATCATCTACAGGATCTACAGCTGGGGCCCCTCTCTCTGCTCCCATCTTCAGCTTCAAATCCTGCTTGCTTGAAACTGAGTGAAAAACCTCCAGGATTATCAGAAGGAAGGAGGAATGCCACTGTCATGGGTGCCATGGACTCTCCCAGAGCACATCTGGGACATCCTTGAGGTAAGGCAGCAGCCTGACCAGCAAGTCCCCGTCTGCCTCTCTGCAGTTCTCATGAAAAAAAATAAAAAACACTGGAGACAACTGTGCCTGAGATGCAAAGATCAAATGTCATGTGTGGATGGAGAAAGAGCCATGATGTGCTTGGAGGACACATATCAAAGCCTTAGAAAACCTGGCAGAACTGTTTCTTTTTGCAGCAGATTCAAGTGGGAAGGACATAAAGCTGTTGGGTGAGGCTTGGAGAAGCACAAAGCAGCAGTATCCCCTTTGCACTGTGACAAAGTGTCCTTCACCGGGGCAGGGACAAACAAGCTCCCTCCAGCTCAGGGTCTTCAGAGTGACAGGCACGTACCCTACAGCAAGGGTAGCCCTGGGATGTCTTCAAATAACCTGGAAGTTAATAACCTGGAAGCTGGGCCCACAGCTTCTGGGCCCCTCCCATCAGGTGTCACCAGCACCTGGCAGGCACCTTTCTCACCTGTCTCATGGTGATGCACCAGGGAAGAGCCAGCCCAGCTTTGGACCTTGCCAATCCACAGGTGTTCTGGGAGGGGGTGAGCAGGAGAGCACAGGGGAGAGGCTGTAGCCTACTGAGGTTTCCAAATGGCATTTGGCAAACTCTTGCCATGGGCTGGGAGAGAAACTGAGAAGAAATAGGATTAATGAGAAGTCCTCACAGGGACAAGTAACAGAGCAAAGATGGGAAATAAGGAGCAACTTTCATATTGTAGGGCTGTCCTCCCATGCAGGGTTGTGATGGGATCTCTGCAGAAACCTGGGTAAGGCAAACAGGCAGGTGACAGCTGTTGCAAGTGACACCAAATGACTCATGGCAGTAAAGGTGACCTTACAGTGCTGAACAAGCAGGTGTTCAAGTGGCAGAAGAGATTTATGCAAAGGGTTGCACAATTCTTGTTTTACATACAAAACAGCGGAGCCAAATGAGACCCTGGGCAGATGGCTCTGTGGAAACGTTATCTAATGAAAGGAAGAGAGAAGAAATCTCAAATTAAATGTGAGGAGTTAATAAGAAGGAAAAAAAAGTGAACAAATCAGGAAGACAAAATCATGCCATGATAAAAGCTCTTGGCAGCCCCAGCTCAAGAAACTGTTCACAGTTTGGGTCCCTCCACCTTAAAGAGCTGCAAGCAGAGGAGGAGAAGGTCCAGCGCAGAGACATGGCAGAGCTTCTGGATGAGCAGGGTAGGACTCCTCAGGCTGGAAATGGGTCAAGTGGAGATGAGAGTTTGCAGAATAGTGGAGGACTAAAGATGATGGAAGAGGAAAACCATCTCTTCCCACACATGAAGTATCAGAGGAAAGCAGTAGGTGCACAACCCAAAATAAGGAAAACTGAAGCTTTTTTTGTGCAAGATGTAATTAGGCTGCAGCAGCTCCTGCTGTGGGATTCTGTGGTTACTAAAAGCTCAGCTGTGCACCAAATACAGCTAGTCAGGGAGGGAGACGGGGCAAGAGAAACAAAACAACATCAAGGACTCTTATATACACACACTGCTCTGGCTCAGGAAATGTGTAAACCACAAAGTTTGGGGTCTAGAAGAGTACAGGGGAGTGGATCATGCCTCTCCAACCACTCCTGCTTTCCCTGGGCATCTATCCTTGTGACTGTTGTGGAGAGGACACTGGGCTGGAGAGGTGTTTGGCTTGACCCATGCAGTTATCCAGCACACACTCCCAGACACCCCAAAATGTTTGAGGTTTGTGGACTGGGTCATTTGGCTCCATACTATATGAATTTTGTGTTTATTTGACTAATTTTGATGTAGTTCCCAGAGATTCAGGAGAAGCAGTCAGTGCTGCTATGAAAGGTCACACTCAGACTCTGCCAAACCTCAGTTGCACTCATTTTCAATTCCAAAAGCAGTGTGGGAAGTCAGATTGGTAAATCAGCCTTCTCATATTTCTTCCTAAAAAATATCTTCTGTTCTCTTTCTTCTTGTCACCCAGCAGAAAAACAAAACAAATCTGACACTATGTTAAATATAGAAAATGTCTTTACAAGAGAGCATTTATAAGTTCTATAAATTGCATTTTTAAATTCCAGACAACTTTACCTCATAAAAAACTCCCTAATCTTTTAACTCTGGAGTTCTGATTTTATGGGAGCCTGGAGCTCTGCCTCACATCCTTATGTGCAGCTGGGGCATGTGTTTATGCTTCAGTCACGTCAACAAGAACAAACATCCCAAGCAAGCATCACTTCTTGGTTCAATGACTTGAGAAAACAGGGCCTTGTGGGAAATTCCATCCTTGTCACACTCTCTTGGAAGGCATTGCTTCCCAGGAAGCAATGCAGAAATGTAGGTCCTTTGTGCCAACAGGCTGCAGACTGGGAAGGACCATCCAGTGACCCAGGGAAATTCCCACTCTTCTACTCTGCTCTCATCTGGTCCCTGGCAGGGACTTTCTCTTTCCCATCTGGTCCCATCCTGACATGGTATGTGGTGACAAAAAAATACTCCTGCCTTTGAGGAGATGCAAACCCCTCTAGTCAACTCTTAGTCATATTTTCCATCTCTCTGTTTTCCCTTTCTTCTAGTACAATAGGTCAATGTTACAAAATTACAGATGGATAGGAGTATTCTTCACCCCAACCCTCTGCTCCATCAACCTCCCTGTTGCACCATGGTTGGGAACAAACTTTCCAGACAAAGTCCACAGAACTTTCATTTCCTGTTTATTTTCAGGCAGATGGGAAGTGATGCTCCATTACACATAAACACTCAGACAAACTCCAGGTCAGTTTGGCATGGCAACAGGGCTTACAGGATGATGACACTGCCAGAAGGGAGCTCTGGAGGCCTCCAGTTCTCCTTTCCATCTAGAGCAGGACCACTGCCAATACTAGGTCAGGTTATCCTACGGTTTGGCCTAGAGAAGTCTTGAAAAACCTCCAAGTGGAGAGTCTACCACCCCTTTGGGCTGTATCGTCTCCCAAGGAAGAAGTTTTTCCTTGATGTTGAACCTGAACTTTCCAAATTACAACCTGTGCCTATTTTCCCTTGGTCTATCCCCTGCTGATACTGAGAAGAGTTTGACTCTGTCACCACCATAACTGCCCTATCAAACTGTCCTTTATGTTCCTCTTTGTCAGGTTAGGCAAGCCCAGCTTCTCCAACCTCTGTTCGCTGGCCACATGATCTAGATCAATCCTCTGGATCCTCGACTGACCACACACCTGTTACTGGGGCGAGTCTCTCCTGCCTGGAGGATTTCAGCGGAGATCCTTCTGGACAACAACTGTGTCTTTCCAAAACTGGTGGCTGTTAGAGGACAGTCTGCTCTCCCTGTCCGTGAGTCCCCTGACATCACCTCCTAGCACAGTCCTGGCAGAGACCCTGGAGGTGTCAGCCCAGGTTGGAGGGCAGCCTTTGCTGTCAGTGTACAAGAGTCAGCATCCCCGTGGTGCCCCAGGAGAACCTGGGCAGCAAAGGAATTGTTCCCAGCCCTCACTTATGGCCAGGAGAGAGGTGCCCAGCTGCATCCTAGCTGAGGTGAAAGGGGAATTTCATCTATACTGAAAATATAGGAGCCCAGCATTGTGCAAAACATTCGAGGCTAACATAAACATCTCTGCTTTTATGAAAATGGAAATCAGATAGTGTCTAAATGAACCCAGAGTGCTGTTCCTTTGGGGCAGTGCTCTTCATTCCTCCATGGATGGAGGAGCTGCTCTTTTCGAAGAAGCTGGGATCTGGATTTTCCAACCAAATGAGTAACGTCACGCTGTGCCTTTGTTGGTAGCTACAGCCCTGCTTTGGCTCAGTCCTTAAAGCAAGCTGAAATACGAGCTTGTGTCATGTCTGGCAGCCTAAACAGTTTCCAAGCCGTGAAGGGACACGTGATTTACCAGAATCGCTTCTTTTCCTGCATCCTTACACCCAGGGCAGCCCTTAAATAAAGCCCTGGTATATTCCTGGCATATAGGAGAGGGAAAGCCCCAAACACACATCTTAACCCCAGGGATTTCACAGCTCAGTCTCTGCTGAAGAACAGGTCACACACAAAAACAGATACCAGCTTGGGCTTGCCTGCAGGACCTTGCAGTGAGACAGGACAAACAAACCCCCTGCACCTTCCCCCAGCTGGGACACGCCTGACAAAGCACGGCAGGGCACGTAGCAGCAGCACTGCAGCTTTAAAATGGAAACTGAGGCACAGTGCTGATGTGTGACAGCTCTTCCCAGAGCC
>JAWWES010000168.1:53421574-53489387 GCA_035583135.1 Lophotriccus pileatus
GCACGTAGCAGCAGCACTGCAGCTTTAAAATGGAAACTGAGGCACAGTGCTGATGTGTGACAGCTCTTCCCAGAGCCGTGTGCCTCAGTCTGCCCAAGCATCCTGCAGATTTTTCAACCCAACACTCAGCTGCAGAAGTGATTTGTCTGGAGTTCACCCACTCAGGTTTGTTCCCATCCCCAAAACTACTCTGTGCTGGGCAGAGGCCGGCAGCATCGAAGGCACCCATGTGTGTGAGGCAGCCTGGCTGCCCTTAGTCTCTGGGCTACCCACCTCCTCAAATCTCTTATATCCCCTAGACTGCTATTTCAGAGAGACTACATTTTCCTTCCATGGTCATCCCCTTGACTCCTTCCAGAGATGTTCAATCTAGCTGTACCTGTGGGCTGCCCAGCTTCAACTCCAAGGATGCCTCTTGTGAGCCTGAGCCTTCGTGGATGCCTTGGGAATTGCTCCTCACCCCTGCACTGAGTATGCAGGGTGCAGTACTACTTTCCTGATCCCCTTCTTCATGGGTCGGAGAAAGGATCCAGCTCTGGGCAGAGGAAAGTATGGGGAGACCAGAGAAATGCTGGTTCTCGGGACAGGAGGAACTGGAAAAATGAAGTCAGTGGGGCAGGCTGCTGCAGACACGGATACAACAGGAAAGGCACCGGAGCAGGTCAGTCTAAGCGGAAAGAGGAATTTAGAGGAGGAGGCAGCTCCTCAGGACATAATATTAAAGGCATGAAGAAACCTCCTAGTGCAGGAGAAGAATGCGCTGCATGATGGCTATTCAGCTGAATCATAAATTTCTTTATCCCTTGAAGTTCAAGAAGGAATTACAGAAAGAAAACAAGCTATTCAAATTCCAGGAGATGAATGTAAAGCTGTGGCACAGGCATCTGGGGGAGAGACTGGAAAGCTGAAGCAGAGATGCCAGTACCAAGGGATGAGAAACATCAGGGGAACACAACTCTAAGTGCTCGGAGGCACATCTGCTCCAGCAGCAGCCTTGGCTCAAGCAGCCTCTGTCATCCCCACCACCACTTCCCCAGCCCCAAGAGCTGCACCAGCACTGGAGGGGGACACACACACTGAGAGGGCTGCTTGTGCTGGTCATGCTGCCAAAAATTTAATTAAATAAGATAGTGCTAACAAACTTTGCATCCAACTGCAGCCTAAATAAACCAGAGGCTTCCAGAGGTGGATTTCATCCACCCAACTTGTCCCAGCATGCTTGGGAAATGGATCGAAGCCATCCTACAGCCACCCACCACAATGGCCGAGAGGAAGGTGGCTCCCTGGGCAAGTGCAAGCACTGTTGATCTTAAAGGAGAGGGAGGAATAAGACCTGGGCTTATTTGGCTTGTATTGGTAGAATTAAAGAGTTTTAAGCATGAGAATGATATCAAGTCAATGTACCAAGACTGTTCTAATCAATTTTTTTTCTGCATAAATCTATTTGTTTTTCCTCCACAGCAGGAGTTTCTCCTCCCTGAAAGCAGAGCAGCTGTGGGTCACAGAATGATGGAATGGGTAAGGTTGGAAGGGACCACAGGAGGTCACCTAGTCTGACTTCCCTGCTCAGGCAGGGTCTCTAGGAGCATATTACTCAGGTTTGTGCCCAGGCGGTTTTTCAAAATCTCCTGGGAAGGAGAATCCACAAACTCTCTGGACAGCCTATTCCAGTGCTTAGTCACACTCACGGTGAAGAGGTTCTTACTCATGTTCAGGTGGGATGACTGGGACTGGTGACTTTAATAAGGCTTTTAACACTGTCTCAAGTACCTTTCATGCAAATAAGTGAGGTGGGGATGGCTACTGGGCATGGCTTGGCACAGGTCTGGGGAGCACTGCATCTCTCTCTGGGCATACAAACCTCGAGCTGGGGGTCTGCTCTTGCAAGGCTTCTAGGAGGCAAACACAAAACTGGGTAGAGATCCATGAGCAGAGCAAAACTGCATGGGGTGTTGAGTACAAGTCCAAAGGAATCTGGTCTGAGCTGGCTTCACTAATGATTTGGATGCTGAAAAGCAAAGAATGCTTAAGAGAGATTCAGGGACTGCAAGCATGGTGGCCAGAGATAGGGGAAAGAACTGTACAAACACAGGGAGGAAATTGCCCATTCAGTAATGACTCTGCAAAAATTCAAACACTCTGGAGTATCAACAGGTTATGAAGAGGTTGTGTCAGCGCATTGCTACGAAAAAGGGAGCCTCTAGCTGGGACTTGCAAAAAGGAGTAACACTAGGACAACACAGGAAAAAACCTCCTCTGCTCAAACTCAGCTACTGTGCAATGTCCAATCTTGGCATTCCAGAGACAAGAAGAATGATTGACAGACTAGAAACATGTCTGAGTAAGCATTGAAGGAACCAAGACAGCTTAATTTAGGAAAGAAAGTAGGGCTAAACAAGATGTTGGCCCTCAAAGAGGCAAAAATTGCTTCTATATAAAAAATGCAGGAGTGGGAAGGGAAGGGAAGGCAAGGAAAAGCACAAAGGCAAAGCAGTTTTCAGGGAAATTCAGCTCCACACTGGCTTTGATACCAAGCCCTGGTCTCATGACTGGGCAGTTCTTTCCTGATCAACCTCAGGAAACTGCTCAATCAATTTTTCCTCATATTTATGTTGTGAATGCACAAGGTTTGCTGACAGCTCCACATTCCTCCAGGGCCCTGTTTTTCAAATAGGCAATAGGAGAGGCGATGCCAGAGCTCTGCTTCTCAATCCCCAGCCTGCCTCGCAGGACATGGGCACTTGGCTCCTGCAGTCACTGTCACCTCTGCCCCCTCCCTGTGACAAATGTTGGATATGCAGAGGTATTTCCCACTGTGCCCACAGTAATTCCAGTCCATGTGGCTATGAGGCAGTCTTGGGAAAACATTTCAGGCATGACTATTTTTGATTATGATCTTGTAGCCTGAGCTCCACCTGCCTGGACTTGTTTGCTTTCAGAAGGAGCCAAGAAGTAGCATCTGACAAGGCAGTTATCAATGACCATGCAGGCCATAAGACTGCAGGAAGCTCTCCATTACATCCCCACCTGCCTGGAACAGCCTCTATAAAGAAACCACCATAGATTTGGGCTTCAGCTTTGTGCACTCTGTTTCTCACAGCATTTCTCCCCTTGCAGTGCAGACTCCTGCTAGAGGACTCACCCCAGGACTGCAGCACCAGCAGCATCTGCCAGGCACTGGGCACAGGGCTGAGCCAGGGCCAAGGGACAGCCAGGATAGCTGCAGCTCCAGATGAGCAAACACTGTTGTGGCTGAGCATTTTGGTTGCAGGGCTTTCCCCGGGGCAGGGAAGGAACAGGCTCCAGCTGGGAGCCTCTGGTGAGATTTGGCCAGCAGGTAGAGCAGGGATGGGGACAGCCCTGGGGCAGCACTTTTGCCAGGCTGAGGTCCCAGGGAGGAAAGATGAGTGAGCTGGAGGAAATTTTATGGGAGACGTGTCAGCATGACAGGAGAAGAAAGCACATCCACGTGGCCCCTCTGCCATGGCACAGAGCTGCTCCCGGTGCTCAGCCCTGTATTACCCGGGCTGGAGAGAGAGGGGTGATCCTGCCAGGGAGGGGCTCTGCAGCGCTCAGGGCTGGGGTTCCAGGGAGCCATTCCAGGGCCCAGCTGGTGTTAGGGCAGGACTCAAGCATGTGTCTGTCTGGTGGTTCCCAAAGAGGAGGCGGATTTGCCAGCTTCTCTGTCCTGAGTTTTTAGGCTGAAAGTAGACGTGACTGGGCTTAAGAACATCAGATACCAGTTGCCAACGGGCGAGAGTCGGCACTGGTGCTGAGCCCGTGTTTGGGAGTAGACAAACACATCCCTCCACATCTTAAGCCCGGGTGACGGGCATCCCCCGGGGAACACAACCCCGGCCCCCCGTCCCGCCCTCCCCGGGGGACCCGCCCGCTCCTCGCCGCCCCACGCGTGGGCTCGGGTGTTTACCCCCATCTAGTGGCGGACCCCGGCTCCACACGGCCGCTCCGCAGCGAGGAGAAGGCATCCCGGGGATCTTCAGCTTGGCTCGGGCTGAGGCACTCAGACCCGCTCGCTGTTGAGGGGCCAAGGTGACACAGGCAGGGCTGGGGCTGGGGGCTGCCCTGAGAGCGGCCCCTCTGCCAGCGGACCTGCTGCTGCAGCGCCAAGGGGTCACACCAGACCCTGCTGACAGCTGGAATTAGTGACAGGGGAGGGGAGGCGGCAGCACCTCTGCCCAGGGTCGCACCTTGGCAAGTGGAGATCTCCATCTTTGCAATTCCCTTCGTGCTGCTGCTCCAAAGGAGACCCGGCTGAGCCCATCACCTGTGCATCCCAGCAAGCAGCCCAAGACCACATCCCAGGCATCTGTACCACCTGCCATGGATGGTTCATCCTGAAAGGGCCATGAACAGTGGCTATAATAAGGCCCCTGAGGCCGTCACCTCGTGGGTTTGGGCTGAGTCAGCCCTTCATCACCAGTGCACACTCAGGGGTACACACTGTCAGGTGGCCAGGAGATGTGCAGCTGCCCCAGCAGCTGAGGCATGCCTGAGGGCAGGCAGGCCACAGTACAGAGCAGAGGGATGGGCACTTTCCTGTCCCCTACTCTGCACAGGACCAAGCTGCAGACAAGTACTTCACACCAAGCAGAGTACAGCCCTCAGCCTGTGCACAGAAATGTTCTCCCCCTTCTCCCACAGAGCTTTTAATGAAGAGCTCGTGTTTAGCATCTACCCCAGCTCCTTTCTGAGCTGCGACACCTCAGCATGGGCTCATCCTTCCTGTTCTCAGACCATTCTCTCTCTCCAAAGTTCAGTTCATGCCAAATCAGACCCCAGCAGACACGAGCAAAGTGGGCCACAGACCATGTGGCAGCATCAGGAGCTGCAGCAAGTGGCTGGGAATGGAGATCTGGATCTTTCTCAGCAGTGGGAAGTACAGAAGTGAATAAAATTACATCATTCGTCATAGTACAAGCCCATTTTATTAGGCACAAAAGATCAGCATGGAGAAGTTTAGAGGGTAGAATCCAGTGAAGGAAAAAAATCTGATACTCATTTGTGAACCAAGAGCTGCTTTTTATTTTTCCCAAACCCCTGCAAGGATGTATGATACAACAAACCACTCCAGACAGTCTGCTCTTGCAAATACTTTGTCCCAGCCCTAAAAAAAGGGGTTTCCCCAGCAGCTGCTTTAAACCCAGTCCATTTATTTTAGTTGTTGGCAGACTGGCATCCCTTTTAGAACAGCCCATTGGGACAATATGCAATGGCCTTGCACAGGCTGTGTGAGCCAAGTTGGACAGGACAGGCAGGCGCAGGCAACATCACAGCCCACGGAGTGGGCTATGGGACAGCTCAGGGAGGGCAGCTGGGACCAGGCTGAAAACCAGGAGAGTGGTAGGAGACAGAGGGTCAGCAGATGTGGAGCTCAAAGGGAGGTAACAGCACCAGAGCTCCTGAGAACTAAAGAGGAGAGGCAAACCCATGCAGAACTATTTATTTTGGCTGTTAATTTTCTGTCACACAGGTGGAGCTGACCCCAATAGCCAATGCAATGAAGGTGGTGGGGAGGCACCCAGGGGTGAGGGCAGAAACCTGCCTTCTGATGCCCATATAGCCTTAGGTTAGATTCAACCAACTAAAACCTTATCCTAAAGCCCTTTACTCCCCCAGCAGGAATCCTGGATGCTATGGAGCAGGAAGAAATCAGGTCCTTGGGTCCTGGCTCTTCAGTGCTGCCTCCCGACCTCTCCTCCTCCACAAGCTCCAGATGTTTCTATAAAGCACAGGGCACATCCCGACAATTCTGCTCATCACTGTCTTTTGCAATCTTCCCGTAAAACTGCTGGTTGTTTGGCTAGAATAAACATCTACATGGTCTGTGCATCCTACTTACACCAGAATTTCCAACTTTTTGTTGTCCTGCAAGTCTCACACCCTGGTAAGGGGCCTCTCATGGCCCAAAAAACTGATAGTCCACGCAGGCATATTACCCTATAATACCCCATAATAATAACACAAATAAGAAATATAAAAGAGCCATGGCCCTTTCCATGTCCCGGTGCCACTAGATGGCACCAGCTGTGTACCCTTCCCAGTCCGGGTGTCCCCAGGGCCACTGAGGGAAACTGGGGGGATCCAGCCCAGCCCATGCCACAGAGGCAGAGACTGCAGCACACGCGGATGCCTTCTCCTCCTCCTCCTCCTTTCCACACGGACCGTGGGGTGCTGGGGTAAAGGAAGACATCTAAGACTTAAAATCAGACCTTCACTGTTGTGCTGGGGGGAATTACCTGTGATGGCTTTTGTCATGCTGCCTATCCCACCACACCCTTCCCCACTTGTGGATTGGGCATCACTCCCAGCTGGGTGCTGGAGGGGAAACTCTCAAAGGTGGGCAAAAGTTATTCTGATCAAAATTGAGATCAGTGGTTGAGCTTCCAGCATTGACAGGCTCCTCTTGGGAGGAGGGAGGAAAGGGAATAAAATACAATTTACTATATAATTTTGCAGTCAGCAAGTGCCTTGCCTTCCCTGAGGTCTCACAGTTTTAGGGATTGATTCTCCTCATGCACATTTGATATCCAACAGAGCTCAGCATGTCCTAGAGTATTTATTGCCTGTGTTTTTCACCATCAAGCCCTCCGTTCCCTGTCACATCCTTGGCAAAGAAACTAAGTAAACCAGGAAAGCACAGGTGGCACCTCAGCAAATGTCAGGTCTTTCCTCAGACCTTGCGGCATAATTAAAGAGCATTTGTTTTCTACTGTCTTCAGCATCGAGCACTGAAGGTGACCCTCGGAGACAGGAGCTCAAATGACAGGAGTGTCTGGCAAGGTTCTGCTGCACTTCAAAGCAGCCAGACAAACCCTGGCCCCAGCAGTGTGGGGGACATGGGTGACAAATCATTGTTCACCACACAACCAGCCCAGTGCAGAGCCAGAGAGGTGATAGATGAAGCACAGCTCCCAAAAAAGCCAGAGTATTAAACCACCAGGAGCAGCATGTAAGTCCTTGATGCCCACATCACTGAGGTTGGCGTATCTGGATGATTGGTGAGCATAGCAGTGGCATGACCCTTGTGCCAAGGGGATCCCAGTGAAACCTTGGGTGCCAAAGGAGTGGGAGGGGAACTTTATGCAGGGAGTCTTTGAGTGCTGAGCTCTGAGCGATCCTGTCCTGCTCGCAGAGGTGGAGTCACTGGATGCAGGGCCAAGTGGGAGATGCGCAGCACAGCTCCATGATGGCCCTGGCAGGATGATGGCAATGGCGGGGCTGCCCCTGCCCACATCCCAAGGCCACAAGGTAATCCTGCAGAAGGACCTTGAGTGTGATCCTGCTTCCCAGCCCTCTGTAGAGAGCAGCACAAATCCCACACAAGCGCTTTAACCCCAGCCTAGGGTGAAGGCTAGAAAGTAGGAGGTTGGATCACTTAGGAAGGTCAGATCACACAACAGAGTGGGTTAAAATCCTCCCAAACAAGGAAAATCCCTCATCCTTCTTCCTCACAGCCTTTCCTCCCTTCCCTGATCACCTCAGATAGTCCTAGGGAATGACCCAATGTCCCCTTGCCACAGCTTCCCCTCCTGGGGATCCACTAGGAAACTCCCCACACACCATCTGCTCCCCTCAGGTGACTTGCAGGTGGCAGAGGACATCCTTCCCACACCATCTGCCTCCATGCCAGACCACCTCTCCCTATCACCACCCACGCCCCATCCCAGCCAACATCTCTGAACCTGGAAAACTTCATATATGCCACCAGCACTAAGACTCATAGTCAAACTCAGGTCTTTATTTGGTCTCTCCATGAGTGGATGCTACACACAACGTGCAGAAACTCGCTGCTGCAAAGCCTCATTGAAAGGGGTATTTCTCCACACACAGCAGTGGTGAGCCCAGCATACCTCCCAGCTCCCAGCTGCTGCTTCCAAGTGGAATATACCCTCGTCTGCCTGTGGATGTCAAATGGCAGAGACATACATAGACACTGACATGAACGTGGTCAGAGCCGTCCACATGCTCTCGCATTATTTTTAGCCCGACGGTGACTGAAATGTCAGAGGGGTTTTTATTTATTTTCTCTGGAAGGCTTGTTGCTTGAAATTGCCATTGGCAGGGGCTGACCCTGACCCTGCTGTCACAATAGGGTCTGTCATCCAGGTCTGTCACCCCGTCCCACCCTTGAAAAAATGTGCAGTTTTTCAGGAAGGGAGGGTGACTGGCCCCGTGTGCCTGGCAGGGCTGGCACCCTTTGGAGGACAGGTGCCCACCTGTCCAGGCTGCAGCTTCCTCAGCTCCCCCAGCCTTCCCACATCCCAGGAAAGGTCTCCCTGAAGCCGCAGTGCACAGCTGTGAAATGTGAGGGACACCAGGGCTGGCCTTTGGAGCAGCCATGCGGTCAGGAAGGGCAGGCAGGCCATGGGACGCTCTTGCTGCCCTTTAGTGACGTGAGGGATGGAGTGTAACGATGCCAAGGTCTCTTGGGGCCCTGGAAGCACACGGAGGACTCCCTGGAGACAGAGCAGCCTGTTCCTTCCTGCTCTTCTGCCACTCTCCCCATGCTCAGCACTGCACCAGGTGCAAAGCTAGTGACAATTGCAAAGCTGCCTGGCTCCTGAAGAGCTCACAGGACCCCATCTGCACCCAGGGCTCTGGGCAGAGAAGCTGCCCCTGAGCTGGGACACCTGTGCCCCTGGGATGGTGGCACAGCACCACAGAGCATGGCAGAACTCACCAGGTCTGCGCTTTCCCAGGGTCCCAGGGCATGATACATCTGCTGCCTCACACACTGACAGGTTATGCACAAATTTTCCCCTTTACTTGTTAGGGAATCTGATTTGAGGGAGAATGGCAGTTCAGAAGAGCAGTGGCACATATGAGGTAGAGTTTTTTTGCTTGTTTACACTGTTAGAGAGGAGCAGTAATGGCCTATTTTCACACAATAGCAAAGGAGGGCCTTGAACCACATCCAGCTTGGAGGTTGTGACCAATCCATAGATAACTGGGAAGAAAAGTCAGTGTTTTCCTGTCGGAACTGCCTATTTACATCTGAAAACTAGCAGAGACCTTGCCCAGAGGCTCGGACAAACAGCTCCTTTCACTGCCTGCTTCCCATGAGGCTTCACCCTCCCTCTCCAAGAGGAAATTTCCAGTAACTGAGGTATAAAAATGAATGCAAGACTGTGCTCCAGAGCCAGCTGTAAAACTCATATGGAAGCTCTCCCCACCCCACAGCCCACCATGGCAGGCTGCCCCCAAAGTGGGTCATGGGCTTTGTGAGACAGTGACGAGGCAGCTCTGTCTGCACCCCTCCTGGTGCAGATCAGGCTTTTGGGGGGTGGATCAAGGTGCCCAGAGCAGCAGGCACTCCCAGCACAATGGGCTAGGCAGGATTCCCTCAGAAGGTCCTGGGTCCCTCAGGAAGTTGCAGTGCCAGGACAACATGTGGTGCAGCAGTCCCCGGTTTCACACGAGATAGCAGGAAACAAAGGATGGAAACAGAGAGAAATTTGGGGAGGGTGAACCTTCCTCCTTCACACATGCCACCATGCCACATCCTGGGAATAACCACTAGGACTTAGCTAACTGCCAATCTCCAGGTAATTTAGGAGGAATGTCTTTCTCCTATATCCCATCCATCTTCCTCCTGGACTTTGCATAGAAGATTAGGATTTTAGCCACGTGGTTTTCCTGCAAAAATGCAGGAAATGTGTCTTCCATAGGTGACAGGCTTCTCCATGCATCCAGCTGTATAGGTCCCTGATGCTTTCAAGGAGCTGTGATTGCAGGTGCTGCCACATGGGAGCAAGTCCTCGATTGTCACAGCAGGCCTGAGGAAAGGCAAAAAAAAGCTAGGTAATAAAATACCACTTGTCAGAACATGGGTGAGAGTCAAACAGTTGAAACATCCCTCCTATGCACAGACAATTGCATGAAGATGTATTGACTTTTACCTGCTGAAATTCTCCAGTTCCTGGGCTACACAATCCATAGCCATGGGCAGCATTCCTGCTGCCTGCCCCATCTAGACAAACCTTCTCACTCCTCTTCTGGAAGGACATTTCATGCTAACATGAAACAATCAAACCTAGTGCTTTTTCCAAGTCCTCCCACTTCCGTATACAGAAGGGACAAATATGTTCCTGGTGAGGAGAAAGACATTGATTCCCAAAGTACCCACAGGTCAAACCCCAGAGCATGGCAGAAAAATCTCAGGGTTGCAATGGAAGGAGGAAGGTGGCACATCAAATAATTTCACTATTTATGGTACCCCTGAGCTCGGGTGAGGTGACCAACCTGCTCTACACATGTGCTTCCACTGCAGTGCAGAGTCAGCCTGGTCTGCTGGGATTTGCGAGCCTATTTGCCCAGGGCATTTCAGAAAATAGGAGATTAAGTGACTTACATTGTTTTAAAAACATGTTCCTGGATGTCTTTACTAAAGCAAAGGTGACACCATGGGTAATTTCTTTAAAGCAGGATATAAAAACGGGTGGCTGATAGCCAGTTCATTATATCAGAATCAGTTTTCATTAAGAAGGGGAAGCTTGTGTGCTTATTAATTGTTTCTCTAATTACTTTCTCTCCCTGCTACCAGGACAGCCCGCTGTCTGCCTGTGCCTGGAGGCCCCAGCTCAGAGCCCTGCATAACTCATCCCTGATCTGCTATCATGGGTAACTATAAATAAATGGTGACACCTGAGAGTGCAGGAGGTGCTCCTCAACCTGAGATACTCAGACTAGTCAGCTTATCCAACACATGGTGACTGGTGGCAATCTGTAGATATAAAAGTGAGAGGGACTATTTCTGATAGCCAAGGGATCTGACCTGGCCAAGATAAAACAAAATTCTCTGGCTCTGAGCTGGATAAATTTGGACTAAAAAGAAGTTGCTGATTATTTAAAGTGAAGAAAATATCTGCATGTTCTCCACTAAGAAGTGTTTTAAAACCATGAGGAACTGCCCAGCTTCGAGACCTGCTGCAACTTAACCCCCCCAAAAAAAGAAAAAGAAAAATCCCAGTTTGTGACTACGAAGGAGTCCCTTGGGAGACTGAAGGGCAATTGCAGGTGCTCCAAATGAGCATTGGCAATCCACGCCAGGGGATTTAACACCTCACAGTGACAGTCATCCCTCTGATTTAACTCTTCTCCCTTCTGCCACCAGCTGCTGCTGCCAGCATGGAGGGGGCACAATTCCCTCTGGTTTTCACAGCATGGCTCAGTCACTTACACAGGGCCAAGTCTGGTTCCATTAATGCAGCTGTCATGGAGGGGCAGTGGTGGGGCTCCCATATCCCACCCCCTGGCTCCAGGGAAGCAGGAGGACCACTGAGAAGATCCTTTAGAGTGCTCTACCAGGAGGCAGCAGCACTTGCCTGGGAGACCCTGTCCATGCAGAGGGTAAGAGCTTGGAGGGAGAGGATGCTGCAGAAAGACCTTGCTGCAGGAACACACAGACAGGAGTGAAGGATGGGGAGGAGGAGCCCTGTCTTCTCCTCTGTCTCTTCTGTAATCTGAATCACACACCTAAGCATTCAGCACCCTGCACTGCCTACAACACAGTCCTCCATGACATGGAAGTCTGCAGGTGGAGAGAGGGAAGTAGAGCCAGTGTATGGAGTAGTGAGAACCTTGGGGAGGTGATGCTACAGCCATCATTGGCTCCGTCATTACGTCCCTGTAAGCAGGAATGGCTACACTTGTGCAGGTATTCATGTTACACATAAGCACACACACACTTACCTTTGCTAACAGCAGAGGCAGCCACAGAGTCCATATTTTCTAGGTTTTACTTCTATATCTGCAAAAAGTAAGTTTGCTTCTGTTTCTGATTCCCTGCAATTATCCTCGAATGCCTTCAAGAGAGCAGTTCTGTCTTCTCGGCTGAGCGAGTCTTTGATGTCCAGCACCACACTCAGATGTTCCTTCCTTTCCAAAAGGGTAAGAGGGCAGGTCAGCAAATGGGTCAAGTTAAAAAACCTTGCTTCCTATTATTCAGTTTTGCTGGATCAGACTAAAGATTGGAAGCTGCTGAGCTGCTTTCTGACACCCACTGGCCACCTAAGAAGGAGGAGGCTGTATCACAAGAGCTGTGTGGGATGTGGCTGAGCTCATGGTTCCAAATCCCAGGGCACACAGCATCCCTGTGAAGTTGTGGAAACATTCAGCTCAGGTTATTCCAAGAAAAAGACCTGTATGTATCATAATAGGTTTCAGATAACTCTGCATTTGACCATTTGGAAGCATTTTTGATATCTTTTCTCCCCTCAAATGGAGCTAATTCCTGTTCACCCGGAAGATTATAGGATTTTTGTTCTACAGAGCATTGCTTCACTGAGCAGCACCATATTAGATATAAATGTATCCAAACCAAAGAGTTTTAGTAAATGTTAGTAAATGTCTAGGAAAAGAATACAGAAACCAGATGAAGCATAGAACAATCTCTCTTTGTCTTTGTCTTTTTTTTTTTTTCCTTTGCTTCTGGCAGTCTGCAATTTAGAGACTTCCCTTGCTGGGGGTTATGTCATGATTTTCATGTTGAATAGGCACTGAAATAATTATCTACCATGAATTGTCTGTTCCCCATTTGAAGCTATTCACACTTTTGGCCTTCACAGCATCCTATGACAGAGAGCTCTTCACTGCAATTATGTTAGGTTGGAAAAACACAATCACTAGCACAGCACATCAGAACAAAAGATAGATGTATATAAACCATATGTAATAAACCATAGACCTTGGAAAAATGCAGTTAGCTAAGATCTCATCTTCCTAGTAAAAGCTGTGTTTCATTTCTGTTAACAGCTTCCTGTAAGAAATGGAAGTGTATATTCTTGCTGAATACACCTAGAATTTTGTGGAAATAGTTATACAAGGACTGGTAAGATGTTGAAGCCGAAAGCTAAGTGCTTGTAAGTTATGAAATGCCTGAGTTAAGTTCTTGAAACCCACATTTGACACACATGCCCCTGTAAATTCTCCATTCAGGTAGCACTTTTCCACAGCATTTCTGCTTTGTTGACAGCCATTTCATCCATCATTCACCTTTACAGAAGTAGATTTCAACTCCACCAGTTCATGTCTGGCAGAGTTATAAACCATGTTAACCAGCGTCTGCAAAGAGGCAGCACCGAGTGCACTCAAAGATGACCACTGTGCCTGGCCCAGCACACTGCAAAAAGTATCACAGGACTAATACTGCTGTAGGTCTTCTGGTGTCAGCTAATCATGTCAGAAGGTACAGAAGTCAGACCAACAAAAGACATTACCTGAGCTCAGGAAATTCTTTGAGAATGGGCAGAAGAGCTATTTTCATCCCCTCAGCATCGCAAGCTTGAATAAGTTCTAAAATAGCTTTTATGGGATCCTTGAGGGAACCAGCTGCAGGACCCTGAGGAGAGAAGCAAAGGTGTGTTCAGGGCAAGTGGAACAGCACAGTGTTAAGAGCTGGACTCATATCAGACTGGGTATCTCTCTGTGTGAGTTAGGAACTTTGCGGGACTGTCTGTGCATGGATAGAAACCTGTTTTGCCTCCAGGATAGGAGAAGAGAAACTGGGGAGCAGTCATGGACTGCTTCCAGGGTGGCTGGGTAACTACATTCAGCAGTGCAGAATCCTTTCCTGCATTTACTTTGGCAAAGGAAATGTACCTAATTTTTCCCTAAATTGCCTGTCCTTTCAAGACCATTTCACTGTCTGGGGAGTGTTTTGCTTCCAGAGTTAAGCACAGCCCTCTGCTTTGCCTACGTGAAAACAAGCTCTGTTGGCCAAGCATGCTGGCATTTCTGCTGTCCCAAAGCAAGTCCAGGGACAGAAAACAGACCTAAAGGAGAGGATGAGGGAACACAGATCCTCTAACAGTAAAAAAGGAAGCAGAGCTGGAGAGTGTAAATAATATGACACGGTTGGTAGATGCTGCATATGATCAGCTCTCTCTAATCTGGAGCACACAGGAGAAAAAAAAAGCCTCACCAAAAAACACACAGCATTTTCAGCAAAGCTGGAGGAGCAGAATGCAGATGAACTGCCGAGAGAGAGCTTGAGGTCTTGCTCACATTTTTCGTCAGTGCAGTAATACAATTAAATTGCTTCCCTGAATTATTGATGCACCACGTCAACAGAGACTCTGTGACAAAGCAAACCTGGAGAGCAGGATGCCAAACTGGGGCAGGAGAAGCCCAGGTTCCCCTGATCTCCACGGGGCATTGGAAGCAGCAGGTCACATTCTCCACGCGGCACCTCCTCACTGAACATAAATTAAAAATAATATTTGAGGACAGCCTTCCCCCTCTTCCTCTGCACTGCAGACACACAGCATGCCTAGCTCGGCTCAGTGCACAAGCTGTGCTCAGCTCCTGAGGCACAGCTACTGTACAGCTTCATACTTGGCAAGCTCACTATTACAAAATGCTAATTAATTTGAAGGCGTCAGATTTAGTTAAGCACGATATAGACAGGCAAGGTCAGAGGTAAACAGCCTGCAGTCTAGAAGGAAAAGAAAAAAAAAGAAGAGGTGTCTTGTCAGCAGTGTTTAAGTGCCTTTGACATGTACAGCTCTTAGGAGAGAAGGAAGGTATTTCCTAATGTGTTTTGAGGATGGAGGAGAAGGAAGAGCCTGAAGAGAGGGCAGAGCAGGGCAGAGAGCAGGTGCAGCCTGTGCAGCAACTGCAGGATAAATTCAGTCTGCAGCAGAGTACATTTTTTGCATGCATAACCGTGTGCCTCATTCGACTGAGGATCAGGCTGTCCCCTGCAAATCACTTATGCATTTCATTCCCAAGGTTTTTGGTGCTCCCACCTCAAGTAAGAAAGTGCACAGACTGGGGACACAGGGCTAATCAGATGCAGACTTTTTTCACCCAAGATCAATGTAGGGTCTTAATAGATAATTAGATTTCCTATATTTCCTCTGTGCTATTAAACCGGTTTTCTGTGCATATTACAGCCAAAGCTGGTGCTGAGCACAGCAGTAGTGGTAAACTTCAGAGTTAAGATTAGAGAACCCTCCTGCTATTCCCCATAGCTTGATTGCTCAGAGCACTGACTCGTTTATGATTGATCACTACAGGAGAGGTGGGTCTTCAGCTAAAAGCACTGGCAGCTTCCAGCTTTCCACCATGAAACTAGTGCATTAATTGTAATGGCTCTGAGAGGTTTTTAGAGAAGCCTACAGACGATCATTTAGATTTCATTTTATTCGTTGGACAAAGCAAGAATTGCTGACAAATTACTTGCAGGGGACTCATCTGTGAGAAAATAGGTTTTCAGTCCCTAGCACTTAAATTGACAAGTTGTGAGAATTAGAATTTGTGAAATTATTAAAACCAGTATAGCCAAGGGGGGTTTATAAGCTCTGTCACATCTGAGTCCTGTTACCAGACTGACTTTGCAACCAGTACCACTGTGCTGCTCAGCCCAGCCTCTCACAAAGCACTGTACTTGGGCACTCTCAGCCTGCACTTGCTAATGAGCCGTGCCAGGGACATTGCACAGCAGTGATTCTCCAGCTGGAGCAGCTGCAGGAGGGGATGCTGCTGCCGTTGCAGTCCTTGCCCTTGGGTAATCAAGGGACCCATGTGACAGCCTGGTGGCATCCACAGATGCCGTGTGTGGCACTGCCAATTACACCAGATTATGAATTGAGCAAAGAGGCTTTTTTAAGCTTCCAAAGTTGTTTCTGCAAATCAGACCTAGCACTTTTCTACAGGTTTACTTCAGAGGTGTGGCTCTGGTTTTACTCCTAATCTATCCCTTCTGCAATGCACCTTTACCTCCTAATGCTGTGAGCTGTTAACCCTGCAGGAAGACTCGTTCCTCCCCACAGCTGTCACCAACCACAACAGCATCAGCATGTTTTTGCCCATGGGGAAATGCTGCAGCAGGGGGAAATGGCTCACACAGCCATCATCCCAGATCTGAAGGGCTGGGAAGGGCCTGTGGGGTGGGAGCAGGCTGGATGGAGAGATAACAATGCACATGGCCAGGGAGGAGCAGCCATAGAGGGCAATCCATGGAGCAGGTGAAGATGTGGAGCAGCCAGTTTGGTTCATCACTCCAGAGGCTCAAGGAAAGCGCTGCCCCTCCATGCCATGTACCCAGGGCTTGCTGGGGGGAGCTGACAGCTTTGGAGCTGTCTCACCAGCTCAGAGGAGCACGCCTCATTCTTAGGCCAGTGGCAGGAGTGAGAAACTTGCCTCCTCCAGTCACACATTTCAAAACCATGAACTAACAGCTTCTGGCAGATCAGAAGGGCCATCAGCACATCTGACTGTCATTTCTGTGAAGCTGGATACCCCTGCAGTAAAAATTCTTAAGCTTTTTTGTTGCTTTCAGAGTCTTTTCCTCTGCTGGTACCATTCTTGATGACAAGAGAACAAAACTGTAACCATATCAAAGACTTACTAAGCACTCTTTAAAGATGGCTTGCATCATCCTATGGTCTTCTTCTATCTTGTTGACAACTCTCCTCCTCTGCACAGAAGATGGTTTCCTGGGAGTGGTCAGGAGAGCCTGCATATATTCTGTAATAACAATGGCATTGACAGCCTGGACGAGGGCCTGTTCCAGAGCAAAGACACCCAGATTAACTTCCCTGGACTAAGCAAGGACCAGACCATACCTATAGGGCTCTGAGCATATCTGAGGGGATATAGTGTCCATGCAGATGGCTGCCCCATTTCTTTGCTCAAGTATTCCTTTAAAATGCTTGTTCTAACACATGGAGTAGCTCCAAGCTGTGTGTGGATGACGTAAACACTGATAGTAAGAGTGGAGACATCCGAGCAAAAGCAATGGAACCGGTTACCTCAGCCAGAGGTCACTCACACTCCAGAGCTGCAGCAATACTTGGCATGGCTAACAAACACATCACCTGGTGAGAGCTTGGACTAAAGACACAGCCTCCCTGGAGCATCTATACTGGACACAGGGCCATACCCTTGGCACACAGCTGTGGCTGGGCACAGAGAAGTCACCTGGGTATCTCTCTCTGAGCCACCCTGAGAACTCCAGCGTGGAGGAACTGCAGTGGGCTGAGGAATTCCAGTGTGGAGATCATGCAGCGCCTGAAAGGGCTGAAGAGCATTTCTGAGGGGAGAGGGGCTGCTGCACAGAAACCACATTTCATTAGCAATTGAAATCAGAGCAGTTTTAGGCTGCAGTCCAAAGGTACAGGAAATCCCCAGCCCTGTCCAGAACTGACAAAGCAAGGGACAGAGAGCTCTGGCACAGTGTTTTGCCACCAAGCTGCTGCTTGCCCCAGCACTAATGTGACATAATGTCCAGTGACAGGCTCTGAACAACAGCAGAATAGCTCCTATTTTTTTATCTTCTATTACCTTTTTCCATATTGCAAAATGTTAACTAAAATCACTGTCAAAGGGACTGCAGACTTGGGAGCCCCCTGCTTTAGAGGAACATATGTGGCACAGGTAGAGGCACCAAATCCAGCCTGAATACAAAAAAAGAGTTCCCCAGGTACCAATCTCATTCCTAAAGAGACAGACTCAAAGGGTGTGGTAAGATCTTAGACAAATTATTTAGGCTATTGTAAAGGTGAAAAATCTTGGGGTCTTTGTGAGGTTTTTCTTTGCCAACCCTCTGTGTCCTTTAGGAATCTGGACCTTTCACCCCTCTGTGTCCTCTCTACATCAAAGGGACAAATATTCCTTACAAATAAGGTTGAACCACATTAGAAGTTGAGACTTCCAATATAATGGTTTTGTGGCAACGGTAGGATCAGAGATGACCCAATGCTCCCCCTTTGTATTTAGGAAGTACATTCATTTTCCACATTTCTTCACTTGTTTTCTCTTCTGTGATTACAGAAAGGTCTCAGGTGTCATTATCCAACTCTGTTGGACAGAGGAACTGAACTGAGACCACTAGATAGTTAAAAGCCCTTCTGACAACAGACAAACCTGCAGTTTGGGTTAATGTTCAAATACTGTGCCATCCAGAGGTTCAAGGACTAGTTTTAGTGATTTCCTGAGTAACATCTTTTTGTCACTTTCTTACTTATTTCTTACCTTGTACATATCTGTTTTTTTCCTCCCAAAGGCCAAAAAGCTTTGCTTTAAGGATTCAAGAATGTGGTCAAAACCACTGTCACACTTTTTGAAGTGGTCCCTCAGTGTTCCCTGAGGAAAAGGCACAGACAGAGTCAAAGGGTGCACATGTAGAGACACCACACAGTCAACAGACACGAATTATTGTGCGTTTGCTCTTTCTGCTCTCGGAAACAGACTCCTCCACGAGCTGCAGCATCCTGTGCCTTTACTTCAAAGAAAAGCAAAACATGAAAGAAAGAAACCAAACTCAGGAAGGATGTACTAAGTTCTTAAGCCCAAACCTGGAAGACTGAAAACCTGAGCCCTAGCTCTCCTGTTTCTTCCCAGGGTTGTCCAGGCTTCCTGTCAGAACCACCCCCAGTTCCCATCTCAATGTGTGGGCCCATGGGACAAGCTGGCAATGAGCTCTGGAGACCAAAACTGCCCAGTGTAGCCAGGGTTTCTTTGGTCATTTTCCTTTTGCTGCCTCCAGGCTGCTCGGGGGAGCCTGTGAGATGAGCCTGAAGATGCTCAGGGGAGCTTCCCAAGGAAACGCACAACACCACACCCTGAGGAGCGTGCAATTGTGTGTCACCGAGACACAGAGCCCAGGACAGGAAGGGTGTCTGGGCTAATGGGCTGATACTGGCAAGTGTGAAGGGAGGGGAACTTATCTCAAGGGAGGGACACATTTCTGGTCAGTCTTCTCTGCCTGCTGACTACTCACCACAGCCTTGGGCTCTGTGAGTTATCACTGTCCTGAGAAGATGCCCAGCTGCTGGGGATGAGGAGGTACCCAGTGAAATGCAACCCTTGGGGTCTGGATTCCTAAAGGCACCATGGGGTGCCTACTTGTAGCACAACAACAACACTAAAAAGAATGGAACTGGGATCCCAAAACTGGAAAAGTGAAGCTGTCCATAGAGAGATTCTAACAAAGCAGAGGAGCACGTGGGACTGGAAGATCAAACTGTGGTTTCACCCTTTCCAAATGAGGACATGAGAGTGAAGTGCATATCTGCCCTACAGTCTGAAAATAGTCAGTGTTAAAACGGGTCTCCCCTACCTTGACTTTAGAAGTGACTGTCTGCAGAAAACACTCTGTAATGTCATCTTCCATCCTGTCTAGAAATCCATTTACCTTAACATCCTGGCCAGTGCTGGCACTGCAAATGTATGTCAGCTTAAGCCAGACAGTCCTGTTAAAAAAAAAGATATGGAAAGTATAGATCACATCAAACCAGGCTATTCTCTCAGATCAAAACTCTTCCTACTGTAACCAACACGACTGCCTGGGTAAGTGAATGGACATGTGCTCAGGTTCAGGGCTAGCTCAGTGACCCAAATTTGTGCACCCATCTTTTGGATGGCTCTCATTAAGACACTGCCACAAGGACAGGAAACCTCAGTGCACACAAATGCCACTGGTACTCATCACTAGTGAGATCAGATCAGTAAAAATTCTAGTATTTTCAAAAATGAGTAGGCATGAAGTGGCCTTGACAAACAGTGGCTGGATGAGCATCCTGTGTGCCTCAGACAACCTACAAAAACAAGACAATTATATTCCATCAGAACAGTCTCCAAACCAGCAAATCCTGGTTAAAATTATCACCTGCTTGAAACCAGACATTTGACATTCTGGAAAAATTCAGTGTACAACTTCATTCTCAGGATCACTGTAAAGAATTACGTAAAAGAGACTCATAAGTATTCAGTCTGGGATCCAGCATCAGCAACATGCAAATACAACAAACAAAACAGCTACCTAGGCTCACCACAAGGCTCTGATGTCAAGTAATCACGGTGCATATGCTGGATTTTGGCATTTTGCTGACTGCAGCGATCCCCAGATAACTTTACACAGGAAGAAGTCAAGCATTTTTTGTTTTCTCCGTTGCTGCAAGTGCTTCTGAAATTAGCTCATAGGTGCAAAGAGCCTCCTCCACCCTTCTGTGCTTTATTGCTTCCCTCCTTCCTAGCAACCCCAGGGAGAGCCTGGCATGGACCATGGGGCTTCATTCAGCAGAGCACTGAAGCTTGTGTTTACCAAGTGCACTGGCACACACATCTCAGCACAATCTTTATGAGGCTTTTGTGCAAAAGAATGATCATGCCAGTGAAAGGAACCACAACACAACACAGACAGGGGTAGGTAGCCAGGATACTGTCCCCACATGTGACACAGCACCGCTCCCAGCCTGCTGCCCAGTGCCATGGGCACCAGGAACGGGGAGATGGTGGACCACCAGTTACAGCCCCTGCACCTGCAGGGCCTGGGAGCAGGCAAGCAGGAGCAGCACAGTGCTGCCAGTGCAGCAGCCATGGCCCTCTGGCCAAGGTCACAGCCCTCATCCAAGCCTCCCTCTCTCTGGGGCAGCCAGGGCAGCTCTGAAAGGGTCTGGCTGGCAGCAGCTGGTTCCCTCTGTGCTTCAGGGTTGGTGTGCACAGGGTTGGATGCCCAGATCCAGCTGGAGGCAAGGTTGGCCTCAGAGCAGATTCAGGAGGAGATCAGACAGCAGAAAACTCATTTTGCTCACCAGGCTCTGGTTTCTAACCTGAGAAGGCAGCAATTCTCTAGGATTCGTAAGCTGCTGCAGATTGGTGGGCAGCCATCAAGCTGGAGAAAGCTTCTTACTTCATCTTCATAGCTAAATTAAAACAGGAAGACATATCTTTAATCTGGCATGCTCCATAATGCATCTGACAGCAGTAGCCTGTCAGCAAACTGGAGAAATACTCTGTTATTACTTGTCTTTTCACTGCGCAGTTTCACTCTGCAAGTGGGATCTACAGCACGACAAAGGCAGTCCCTGCCCTGCCCAGCTGGTGGGGAAGGAGAGCACAGGAATGGCACAGGGAGAGCCCTCGAGCTGCCTGAGTGCCACCGCCACGGACCAAGAGGCAGGAGGTTCATTTTACCATTGCTGTTGCTGCAAAACCTGGTTCTGGGAAGCAGCTCAGGCTTTGCCGATGGAGCTGCGGGACAAAGACTCAGCATGTGTGAGTAACCCACAAAGCCTGGGACTGCTTTGCTGCAGCTTCCGTCTCATGAGTGGCTCCTGGACAACCTTGTCTTATAGGAATTTCCTTTCTCTCATTGTGTGGAGGGCCAAGGACCTTAAATGAAATCTCCTTCTGAAACATTCACCTACAAGCAGCATTTTCTGCGTACACGCAGGGCAAGAGATGCACAAGTACAAAAAGAAGATAAAGGGAAACAGAAGAAGTGGTGAGAGGGCAGAAGATGAAACCAGGACAGAGCAGAGCTCCTCACCCCAACCCGCCCATGGAGCCAGCAGGAACCACCGTGCCTGGGAAGCACAGCCAGGGTAGGAAAGGCCAAGCCTGGGCACTGGCTACATGGTTGCCCCTCTTCCCGGCTCTGTTTAAGGTCTAAGTCTCTCCAGAACATCCCCCAAGGCTTTAACCTGTCCTGGCAAGTCCAGATGCACTTTGTCCCCTCAGCTTTAGCCCAACAGCAAATGCTGAGCACATGGAACAGCAGTGAAGAGCTGTCTCTCCAGAAAGCAGTGAAGAGCTGTCTCTCCAGAAACAGCTTGACAGGAAACAGCCATCAAACTAAAGATCCAGGTGAATACAGCATCCCCGGTTGCTACATAAGGATTTCTTTCTTTTGAGCATTCAGGATGTTATCAAGGAGGAAAAGAAGCATCCTTCCTACCTCTCCAGGAACCTCAGGCACTCCTCCAGGCACACAGCTTCCACCTTCTCGCTCAGGCTCTTGCTGACACGCCTGGCAGCCTCTGTCTTCTCCGTTAGTATCTGTGGATTTCAATGTGTGAGAGGAAGGCAGGCCAAAGCCATTTGTTCCCTATGCAGTGAACAGAAATACATCCCACCGCTCACCTGCTCAAAATCCCTCTGTCTTCTAGGCAGCAACTTCTGCTTAAGTTTTGAAAGCTCTTACAGCTACAGTGGAAATAAAAGTATTTTTCAGGAGCCAGATTTTAATGTCTGACCCTATGTCTTTGCTATCAGGGTTTTTGTTGTGGTCAGCAGGCTGGAGTCCAGGAGAAAGCCTTTCTCTGCAGATGTTCTCTGCTGGTAACACCCAGCCTGGCAACTCAGCTCAAACAAAGACCTGACATCTGCAGGAGCACCTGTGCTTCTACCTGACTCACCCTTGCAGATAAATCTGGGGGCAGCTGCTAAAAAAGAGGTTAGACAGCTGTAACTGTGTGCCCTGCACCTCTGCCAGGGTCTCTACTAGGGATGTCTGAAGAGGGCACCTATCACCTTCCCAGTCACCACTGCTCACACCCGACACAGCAGCGTGTGTTAAAGCCCACGGTGTTATGTCTTGCCCCACTGACCCCAGTTGGGTGGCCCAGGTGTCTGCAGAAGGTGGGCTGTGCCAGACAGCTCAAAATTCACCCCATATTGGGGGCAGGCTTGAGCAGGTGGCAACTTAATGCTGCCCATTAGTTGCTCTGTGGAAACAAAAGCTTGCAAGGGAAGGCGAGCCAGATGGATAAAAGGAGACAGATGGCCTCATAGGCTGTGCTCTCCCAGTGCTCGTCATCCAGAGACAAAGGGTGGCTCATATCATGAATGGGTTTTTCCACTGCTCACAACAGATGTAAAAGCTCACCCAAAGGGACAGGATAAAATATGCCACCCCAAAGTGTCAGGAAATCATGGCTGATGAGTTTCCATGACACCCTGTTCATTTTTCATCTGATCTTCAGTGTCAGCCTGTGAAAATTGAGGAGGCAGTAATTTCATAAGGGTTTCCTATTTTTCCAGGCTTTTCCATCGCCCACCCCAGAGCATTGGAACCTGTCAGTTTCATATACAACAGAGAAAACCATTCATGCTGAAGCACGGCCAGATGTTGCAGATATGAGGACCACAGGCTTTGTCCTAGTTCCTGTCAGAAACCTTTGCTCTGTGAGACAGGAGCAGGAAAACAAATCATCTTGGTGGCTAAAAGTCACCTTAAAACAGGTACATCACAGGGTATGTCACTGCTCCACCACTCCAGCGGGCACAGGGCGAGGTGAGGAGGAAACAGTCCCTGCTGTGAGCTCTGCACTTGATGCCTGGGTTTGAGTTGGGTCAGAAAAGCTAAGGCTGTATCCCCACAAGGAAGGACAGCTGCTGTTGCTCTGCAATGCCTCCAGTGGGATGCCTGAGGTTGTCTGCCATCCCAAAGGATCGTGGAGCTAATTTCCTCTTTCATGACCTGAAAGACAACTGCCACTGGGGTGGTGGTAGTGGAGGAGAAAGATACGGTCGTGGCAGCCCACATCCTGCCCCTGATCTCCAGCATCACTTGAGCCCACATGTGAACTCCAGGATTTGTTTTAATCCTCCTGCAGGTCTTGATCCAAACGCCCTCTGGCCACGGTATGTGCTGTTGTTAAATCAGCCGACTGTGCTTCTGCAGTGCCCTCCCAGGGCTCACCTTCGCTGTGCTCTGCAGTATCCCCTCTCACCACCCAACCCACGAGGGCAGCAGTCACAGCTGTGCCCAGCACAGGAGCAGGGAGCAGCCTGTCTGCGCTTGCACTGCCAGATACGGGGCCCTGCCACAACTTGGCAATCCTTGCTGCTTTTATAGAAGTGCTCTGCAGCACTCACACAGAGCAGAGTGGTTAACATACACCATGACTTTCCAGAACGTCACATGAAGACCCAGGTGCATATATGAAAACAGAACTTCAGTGTGAATTAGCTGATCTCAGGCTCATTCTTATTTTAGTTAGTTTTTTTTCTTTGCCTGTGCACAGGACAGAAACAGGTCTGGAAGCAAACAGGCACAGTTTGAGTATGGCAGCTAACTTGCAAGCTTTTAACACATCAAGCTTAGCCTGAGACATGCAGAACTGGGTCTGGCCAAATACCCACAATACTTGTGTGCAAAAACAAGACTGCCCCTAAGTGTGAGAGCTTTTTGGTTCCTCCCAGTTTACCTGAATGACTGCAGCATCTGTACAAGGGGGTTTCCCAATATCAAAGGCTTCTTTCAGGGCTTTCTCTACTTCCTTCTAAATATTAAAAGAAAAGAAAAAAGAACAGTTGAGATACAATGGCATTCATAATGAGTTAGGTTTCCCAGCCCCTCATTATGTGTTTGGGCTAGATGAATTTCTGCCTCTATTTTTTTGGCTGTCTCATTTAGCCCAAAGCCTGGCTGTTTTCCATCTGACCTAATAACATTGTTCTGTTTTGTTCTACATTGTTTGTTTGAGTTTAAATGATTTGCAGCTTCCTTTCATCCCAGTGTCAGCTTGGGTTATCTACAGTCTTCCCTAGTTAGCTTAGCTCAAATGAAGGCGCCCACACAGCAAAACAACGCTTAGACACACAACTCCATGCTGCCAGCTACTGTAGCTGAGATTTTCCACCCTTCCCAGCTCCAACCAGCACCCGCATAAACCAGCCAGCGCTAATTAAAAGCATTCCCTCGCTTGAGCCAGGGACTTGTGAGTGCAAAGAGGATTCGGGTTAGTGTTTAAAGCTACTGTCATGATGAGATGAGCCCCATGAGGCTGCACAATGGGAAATTTCCCAAGACTTGGCTGGCTTACAGTAGTTTGAATGGGCTGTAAAAACAAAACTAACACTGCAAAGAAAGGGCTTGCTGCTTAAAACATGATCTGACCTTTATAGAAGCTTTAAACTCAAAAGCCTGGGTAGTTTATTTATTCTTTCATTCCTGCATCTTCCTCCAAGGAATGTAAAGTCTGATCTTCCTTTTTTTTTTTTTCTTTGTTCTTTTCTGCCGGATGAATTAGGAAATTTGTGGCTGTCAACTGAAGAATTTCATCAAAAGTATATTTAAAACAACTGCCCTCCCATACTCACTGAAAAGTGTTAATCAAAGGCAAATAAGCAGTTGTAAACAACCCAAGAAAAAATTCTTTTCCTCCAGAGTGTCATCACCTGACTGTGAGCAATTGTGTGAACACGATGTGCTGAGATAACACATCCCAGCCGAGCTGCACAAACACTTCCAGCCTGCCCCAGTTCCACACTAAAATGAGCCAGCTTAAGCCAACATGAAGATCTTGCTCCCCAATGGACAAAGCATGATTTAGTGAGGAACTGCAAGGCAATAACTTGTTGAGCCATGGTACTTCGTTGCTTTGGGTCAGATGATGTGTCTGAATTAACATGAGCTTGTTTGTTTGTAGCTCTGCGTTGATACCAGCACCTCAGGCACCGAGGCTCTGAGCTGGAGAGGACCAGAATTTCTCCTGTAACAAACAGGGCCAGTTTCCTTCTTGTTCCTCCCCGTCTGGCCAAGATACGGCACCCCATATTGCAAAGCCTCAGATCCATGGATGGTCAGTTCACCTGTGCTGACTGCCCAGCCCACTGCTTCCTCTCAGAAAATGCAGGGGGCTGAGCTATATCTTGGGTCCCTCTTCTCTCTGGCTGCTGTTTTAAAACATGTAAGAACTTAACATCCCTGAGACCTGGTCAAAATTGGCTAAGATGGGTGGGAGTGCACCACTGACACACCGGCAGGATAGTGGGCAGAATGACTGCACAACCTTATCTGTTTGGGCAGCAGCAGGTCCTCAGCCCAAACTCTCCAAAGCACATGAACTGCTCAGTCCTCTTTTTGTCTATTTGAAAACACAGAGGTGTCAGGGGGGAGAAGACACAGACCCAAGTGATCCTTTTCAGGTCAGCCTAAACCCCCCTCATTTGGCACCTCTCAGTATCAGAATGAATGCTGGCATCATGCTGGAAGGTTTGCCTTGCACTCATGTCAGATTCCCCATTACAGCAGGGTCAGAGGTGACAGACTGACCACCCAGTCAACGACACCATCCTTTTCACTTCACCAACCTTGCAACCTCAAAGGCACAAAATTCCCTTGGCCCCAGACATGTCCAGGCTGAGGGAGTGCCACCCACATGCAGAGCTGACCAAGTTCCCCACAGAGGTGTTTGCAAGTGGTTTTGAACTCCACATGGCACCTGAGCTCTCAGCACCTTCAGAAGTGGTCACAGTTCTCGCCGCTCATTTCTGTTTAAAGTGCTTTTAGTATGCACAGATATCAGGCTGGCACTCCCAGTGATAAGCCAGGTATTTATAGGCAAAGCAGGCCATGGCTTATTCTGGTCAGGCTCTTTTAAGTTAGAAAAATTTAGTCATCCATTGAAGTGGCAAAACACACACCACGAGATTCAGTCACAATTATATATGACAATTGTTCAGACATAACTGACCAGAATTTTGCTCAGTAGCAGCTTGCTGTATATTTGGAATAACGAAGGGCTAGAGTATCCTGGAACCAGAAACAGAGGGACAAAGCAGGTTTTATAAGCTATGCCACTGAGCTGAGCGAAGCGACATCCATAATTTTTCCATATGGAATCAGCTTATGTCCACTTAAGCTCATTAGCTTGAATCTGGAGCTGGTCCCAAGCTGGCCAGATTTGAAATAAGCCGGGGCAATGCTGTACTGCACTCGCCAGCACTTCCAGCTCCGCTCTCTGTGTATAATGCAGCACCGTGTAGAGCTGCAATGCTTCCAGATCCAAGGTGGCATGAAAAAATGCAGCCAACTCAGGGTAGCATGGCACAAGTGCTCGTAACCACTGCCAGATTGAGGGGAACCTGCTCAGCACTTTGTGTATCACAAAAGCAGAAAGCCCACAGTTAAGCAAAAGCTTTCTCCAGCTACTATGTTAGAGGGAAGTTAAAAAAAAAACAAAAAAAAAACAAAACAAAATTCTCCATCACTATTAGTCAGCATCTTTGAGGGCTTGTCAATGACCCAGAGACATGCTCTAAAATAACCTCAGTGTCATTACCCTGAGTAAAGTCATTTCCTTCACTGAAACAAGTGCTAAAAAAAGACTGTAAGAACATGTGGTCTTTCCCAGGGTAATGATGAGAAACGGCCCATAAAGATGCCTAATGTTAAACACTGAAACCAGTAGGCTTTAAGCATATTGTCACCAGCTGGCACTTCTACTCCCATGTTTGTGACTACTTTCGTGTTCTCCTTCAGGGAATAGGTCTTGAGGAAAATCTCTGCAATTTAGAGTACTTTCCCGGGGATGATTCAGCAGTTTGCCATAGAATTTCCCCTCCTCTGCTCCCCAGGGGCTGGTGAAAATGGGAATCCAGAGATATGAGTGTGGTAACTCCTGCTGCTGCATTTCAGCTTTAGCTGAATATGAAAGGCCCTGCTGAGTTTTGCAAACAACATCATTTCCTCTGGAATTCCCCGTTGCTACAACACATCTTCCCTCCTTCATTTGTATTCCACGTGTCTCAACAGAATTCTTCAAAGGGGCAGCTTTGCTGAGAAAAGAAAGAGGTGCTGCAGCCCTAGGGCTGGGGTCACCTGTGGGATCACATGCAGGATGCCCTGCTCTGACCTTACAGCAGGGCTGCTGGCTGTGTGGCAGCTGCACATTTCCTTGTGCTGAACTCTGGAAATAGTCTTTGCTGTAACCTCAGCAGTGTCAATCCAGCAGGCTGGAGAGGGCTGTGAGGAGTCCACATACAGAAAAACCCAGCAGCCTCAATATCTTACAGAGCTGTAAAAAAACCCAACCATTGCACACAATGGACTAAGTAATAGAGAGAAGATTAACAGCATCTTGAAATGTCTCTCAATAAGGAAGTGGGTTTCACCCATAGGCTTCCTTTCCTCCAGATTCATGGGCTTCTAAGCAGAGCAGCTTGCAGCTCTATGGAGGCGCAGCAATGGGTTAAGAGAGATTTGCAAATGTCCCAGCGTTTTCCCTGCTAAGGAACAAGCACATGGCTGCATCCCTTTGGCAGCAGACAATCATGGATCTTCACACCTGGGCTCTGCAATGAAACTTGGTCAAGACCTTGGGGCTTACTCACAGCCAAGCAGAGCTGGCACAGCTTGCAAGAGAGCAGCTAGTTTAATAAGGGCACTTAAAACCAGGGGAATAGAACAGACAGACTGGGGCAAAACCCTTGAGTTCTTACCTGTGTGACTGCAAGTAACCTTTCCTCAGTCTTCAAAATAATCCACACAAGATACTGTCTGTCGAGGGAAAGGTTGTGCTGGGGGATCTGGCTGGGTCTCAGACAGGCCTCGCTGCCACTGCACACAGAAACAAGAGCTCAGCCAGAGGGGCAGCTTCCCATGGGTCCACAGCCCATCACCTGCCTGGCAGCCCCCGCTTGGCACCACAGCCTCACAGTAAGAAAACAGGGTGCCCTGCAAGAACCCAGCTGTATTTGTCATGTTTGGGCAGCCACAGCACGTAGATGATCTTTATCATGTCCTTTTGCCAGCTATTCTTCTGTGCTGTTTCTTTTCCTTCTTCCTATATTTGCTGCCCAAATTACACTTTTTGTGTGTTGTTTCCTTCGCCCCTTCCCTCGTTGCTGCTGCTGAATTCCTTTTTAGGCTTGAGCAGAGTCACCCAAGCACACTTGCATGAATGCACAGTTTACAAGTGTCACATATTCTGTCTGAGTGGAATAAAAAGCAGCTATATACTAAGACAACTGCATCTATGCATGAGCTTTCCTTGAGGTTGTAACAGTACTCAGAGAGTAAAATTCAAATAGTTAAGGCTGGCACCTGTGCTCTTCTCATTTCCACTTTCTTCACTACCTCATGACTAAAACAGTCATGTGCTGCTCTTGCACGGTTGGCTTGCTTTTTGAAGGAATTCAGCATTTACATAATACATTTTTCCTATATTTGACTTTTCTTTATATACTTAAATGTTTATATTTTCTTTATAAATTTAAATTAAATAATTTTTCACCTCCAATTTCATGTAAGTTTTCAACATTTCATCAATACATTTCAAAAGCAGCAGTCAAAGGGATGCATCCTAACCACTTCTCCCATGTGTCTGACTACAGCCAGTGTGTATCCACACACTGTTTCCCTCCTTTGGGAGGTGGCTGGGGGAGGAGGCCACCTGATGAACTGCTGATGAGATAATCAAGGGTTTATAAGTATAATTAATACAAGGATCAGAGAAGCTGTAGGCTTGGATGGAAGCAATCAAATAACCCCAAAGGGCTGAAAACTATTAGGGCATGAATAGAGTGGAGCTGTCGAGTAGCAATGAAACCATGGACACAGAGAATCAAACATCACATCTATAATACAAAAAGAAATCACAGGAAAAAAAGCTTTAGGCTTTGATGGCACCCACAGGCTTTGAATTCACAGTGGGCCAAAGGGTCCCAGATGTGCTGCTCTTCAGATCATGGGGAAAACCACATCCATTTTCCCAAAGTTGGGCAGGAATTTAATTATCTGCTTTATGTTTTTCCTGTGATATGAACACTAATGCAGGAAACATAGAAACAACTGGGCAAGCTACAAGCCAGATAAAGCAGCAATAAGAACAAGGGACACAACAAGAGAAGTCCCCAGAGCACCATGCTGACAGAAAGGCTGCAGTAATTGAAGTATTATGGACTTTGCTGAAAAAGGCTTAATGAGAGGAAAGAAATTGTTCAGTAAGGCAGAAAACTGTGCAGGTCCAACAGGAGTCCAGTGGAGAAATACATGCCTGCCTCAGGTAAGGCCCTGAGCTTGCTACTAAGGATTTAGAAAAAGGCAGTACTGCAATGAAAAAGTGCTGTGATTTGAGACCACGGAAGATAAAAGAGGCAGTGGGCAAGCCTAAACTCAGCAAGAGTCCTGAGCATTGCTGTGCTATCACGAAGCGGGGACTGTGCTCAGAACTGAAGAATAGAGACATAAAAAAATGTAGAGGAAAAAGTCCTTCAGACATACCTTTTGTATATTTTAAGGCCCCATTCATAAATTAAAAGACATTGGCTGAAGTTGAAATGGTTACTGTCAGTAAGTGTGGAAAGGTGAGAACACAAAGAGGCACGACAGCAGTGAGCGTAGGTGACGAGCAGTCCCGCTTCCTTGAAGACATCGCTTCTGTGCTCCAGGTTGGGGAGAAATGTCGTTTGCAGATAACTCAGATGCTGTTTTAGTGCAGTATCATCTGTGTTAGCAGAGGAACCAAACTGGGGAATCTGGGCTGTCACATACTGTATTAGTTTTTCCTCCAGATCTTTCCTCCAGAAGTTTGGACTCCAGGTGGAAACAGACTCCATTTCTTGGCTGTTGCCAAGCCACTCTGCTTCCTTCTGCTTCTCCCACTTCAGCGATTTCCCCACTGACTGCAATGGCTCCAGAAACATCCCACCACTTCCCCTGAACGCTTCTTCCACCACAGTCCACATTCGTTCAGCCAGTAGCACATAAAGTGATTCAGACTTTTGCACACCATCATTTCCAGAACGCTTCAGATTATAAATATGATCACAAGCTTCCAAAAATTTTCCTTGCTCAATGCATCTGCAGATGGTTTCCTCTGCAACAGAGAAAGAACACAACTTGCTGTTTGTTCACTCATCTATGGGATTCATGCTTTAATATCCAAGTTATGAAGCACAGTAGTTTATACGTATGTACTTAAGATAAACTCATTTAAGGTCTTGCACTAGCACCTCTCAGTTTCCTCAAGACAAGCACTTTTTTCCCTCTTTTTTTCTTTCACCCTTCCTCCTCCAGGCTGACCAAGCCTACAGACTATTCTGCAGTTTTCAGAGAAATCATCCCAGAGACCTTCTCACAGGGGCTATGCAGGTTCATTAATGACAATCTTTCCTTAAGGAATGCACCTTCTGTCCAGAAGAAAAACATTAGAGAAAGGACATCTTCTGAACAAGTCAGCCGAAAGTCAAGCCTAGAAGGAATCCTCTGTCTCCTCTACAGAAAACCTTGGCAGGACCAAAGCGCTGCAAGCTCCCTTGGAAGGTCCCTCCCCCCTGCTCAAGCCTGACATAGCTAAATAGAGGGTGCCACTCCTTCCAGTGAGCTCTTGCCTTAGGCTGAGACTGCTCACTGCAGTCCAGGGCCCTCTTTATCAGGGTGTTTCAACTAGGCCAAATGATTAGGCATGCAATTTTACCCAAAAGTGAAACTTAGAAGGGGGTTCCCAGAACTTCCCATGACCTCCACATCTGCATGAAGCTGTGGTGACTGAGCCACTGCCCTAATCACCAGACACGTCATCATCAAGGCATTATGGAATCTTAAAAGTTCAGAAGTTGGAAGGAGAAGTTTTTCACTGCTGCTTGCTTCTAAAATGTCTGACCCATCACACCTAGCCCACCGAAAAGAGTTAAATGTAAGCTCACAACAGTTGCACAGAACTGCAGGTTTTTTACAGTGTATTTTACAGATGACAGAATTGAGCAATGAAGAGTTGAAAGTTGTCCAAAGGTGTCTAGAGCAGAGTCCAGAGGAAAAATCAAACTTGATGAGATGCAGGGAAATTTAGACAAAGCCAGAAGCAGTGGGACTCTGAAATAATTCAGGATACAGCTTTGGGGGTAGAGTGAAGAATGAAAAAGCACGAGCTTCCATTATCTTTCACCTGAATCCTAACTTGCCTCCATGAAAAAATCTCATATGTGTAGTAAGAATTAAACCAAACAGGACTAGAGGGAGGAACATGAAAGCAACTGGAGAACAGTTGATGCAAGGATCTTTAACAAAGCAATGGGCAAACTGTTCAGGAGAGGTCTACAAGCTGCACTCGTCCTGCCTTGACACACGCAACACACAGGAAATGCTTAACTGGCACAACTGGCCCATGTACAACCCATCTGCCCCTCCCACCTGTGCCAGAACAGCACAGTCACACCAACAGGGTGTCACTCACACGTACATCATCTTTCTCACAACACGTATCAGGAGTCTTTGCAGGGATAAAAACAAGAACAGTAAGGAGAAACACTTTTGAGGCAAAATGAAATACACAGCTCTCCAGAGGAGCAAGAGTACAGTTCAGAAAGGACAAGAATTCAGGTGAAGGATGGGGGGGAAGAGAGTGTAAAGCACCTAATCCAGAAGCTGATGAAAACAAGAGCCTGCAGGGCTGAGTGAGGCAGGCAAGATCCAGGCTTGGACTCAAAGATAACATCAAGGTTACCTGCAGGTGTTCCTCTCTCTGCTTCCTTCCTACTGGTTTGCGTCTTCAGCAAATTCCCTGTCACATCCTCACCGCCAGCCTTCTTCATTGTCTCCTTCCCACCAACTGTCCCAATTGTCTTTAGCAATTTGCCTGCCAAGGTTTTCAATGTCCCTTTCCTCTTTGCCTCCTGCTTCTTTCTCTCCTCATGTGTGGCCTTGGGCAGTATTCTTGCATTTTCCTCAGCCATTTTCTCCGCCTTTTTGCCTCCTCCAGCACAGGCTGCCCAGGAATGCTTTGTTTTCCTCATGATCCAAGCAGTTTCAGAGGCTTTCTGTCCAACTGGGAATACTATCAGAAGAAAGCATCAAAACCACTTCTATGCAAGGTGATCTTAGCATCTGTTTCCCAGAAAAGTTCTCTCTTCTTCTGATCTTTTTTTTTCCTGTGCAGCTACAGGCTTCAGCTGTCTTTGAAGAAGTCTAACCTGGTTCCTGTCCGTGCCAAGTGAGGACATTTTTATAGGCTGTCAGCCCTCTTATGTAATCTCTCTCTCTTCCAGGAAAATAATGTCAAAAACCTCATACATAATCTAACCACAAGCACTAGGGGAAAGCCAGCGGAATTTTAGGCATTTTCTAAATGACTAAAACATCCCTGCACTGCCGGTTGTTTTGATGACAATCCTATCAGTGTAAGGGAGTTGATTATTAATAGTTTCTATGAAGAACACATCCTTTTCCACCCACCCCACGTGTCCAGGCTGCACCTGAGCTTTTCTTTGGCAGAGAGATTGCATCTGGATTTGGAGCCAATTTTTTCTCCACCTCCCAGCAAGCCTCGTGGTAGCCAACAGGGACGTAAAGCCCCAGAGAAAGGGCATGGGTTTCCACGTTTTAACAGCACCATTCAGAGGAGATAAGAGTGATCTCAGCCTTCTGGAATGCACAATATTTCAGCAACTATTATAAATTGTTTTGTATTTTTATACACACACATAGATATAAATGGCATAATGTTGCAGCAATCCACCATAAATGTGTGTGTGTCCATATGTGTAATGCACACATATAGATCTGTTCACCAGCCAATGCCCACAGTGAAGAGAAAGGAGATGTATGTCTCCTCAGCTGCTAAAATGTCTGACCATAAACCTCAGGACAAATTCCTACACAAAAAGTATCTTTGAATTCCAGGAACTCATGTTTAAAATAGATTTTTTAAAGTCTCTGCACTGCTGTGAGAAAGCTGAGAAGCTGAAGGAGAGAAGCTGAAATGCTGTCCTTACCACTCTTTCCTTGCTAGAGAGTTACAAACTGCGCTTAATTCTCCATTCCATTATTATAAAAATTAAATTGAGAACTTGAGGATTTTCATCAGCTGAGGACAGTTTGTATCAGTCATTACAAGCTGCAATTATTCAAAACCATATACTATGCAAAAATTATTTTCAGGGTGTGAATTTAAGGGATCATTTTTCCACACAGCATCTAGATTATTCCAAATATGTGATATCATTATTTCTGGGTTTAATGCCTGCAGTATCTTCCAAGACTTTCTACATTTTCATGACAGTAAAATTCCACTAGTTTCCTACTTGGAAACCAAGTAAATGTTATGCTGTTCTGGCTCCTTTACTCAGTGCTTAATTCCACCAGCATGTTATCACAGAGCCATTTGATTCATTAGTAACAATAGGGAGGAGGAAATAAATACATTTCATTTGGAAGGGCAAACAGAAATTCCAGCAGTGGTCATACATTTGAGCCGCTGCCAGTAGGAAATACGGAGGTTGCAAAACTCAGTGTTTTCCCAGGTTGTGAAAAAAGTTAAAAATCGCGAGACTTTACACACATTCTTAATTTTCAATCGGCTGAAGTTAAAATGTTTTGTTTGGAATATTATAGCTGCACAGTATATGAATACAAGATGGAGTGAGGGGGTCAGTACTGCAAAGATGCATTCCAGTCATGCTGAAACCCTTCGGCAATGTTTTCCCATGAAAATTCCAACACAATGTGTTTATGTTTCACTTCATCAGCACTTTTTCCAACAAGCCCGGCTCTAACAAAAAGCATTTCCCTAGATTTCTCTGTGGAAGGAAACTGGATGTCAAAGTGCCAGTCCCGAAGGCAAGTTTCTCTGCAGCATACAGATTTTGAACGCACAACAGTTGCAGATCGTGCCCTGAACTGTGGCAACATGATGTGTGGGAATTGCTGGGTTTTCCCAGAAAGCTTCTTTCAAGGGAATACAATATGAGCCTGAGGAAAGCAAGGAGTGAATGCGCAGAGATGGATAGACTTCCCTAGGCTAGGAGCATCTCTTACTCCACGGACCACTGGATCCACTCAATCAAGGCCATGGCACACACTCGCTGAGATGAGAGAGCCTTCAGGTCACAGCCCACCCGAGCACTGCAGCACCAACAACCCAGAGGCTGCTCTGTCCCACCTTCTCCTTGCTCACAAACCACGACAACCAGTGTGTGAGGGCCATAGCCTTGGGGAGCAGACAGCTGTGAGCACCCTGCGAAGGGACAGCAGGATGGGGATGGTCACTCTGACCAAGGGTGCTGAGCCCATCAGCAACAGGAGATGATTCCCCATCCCACTGGCTACAGTGGGAGTGGCAATCCATCGTTAGCCTCTCTGCATCCCCTTGCCCACAACTACTTCAGGTTGAAGGATGGTGTCACTGAGGGGAATTTGCTGTACCTGGAGAGGACATGCCACAAAGGAGCTGCCCAAAGGCCACCAAGCAGTCTGCTTTCCTTAACAGCATGTGCAGGGTGCACAGGTCTCTCCTCTCTGTCTATAATGCTATTTTACTGCTCAGGCTGAAGTTCTGCAGCTAAAACATGGGGACGATTTGAATTTCTAGTAACATCTACCACAGTGCTTCCATGAATGGTGTTATGCCTAAACAAGCAAAACTCCCAGGGAAAGCTTCACCTTTACAGCAGAGGAGCTGACAAGTGTCAAGATCAAACTAGAACAAAGGTCTTTCACATAGAGTTAACATAATGCAAAGGGATTGTTTGCTGTCCAAACCTATTGTTTTGGGCAGGGAAATCGAGGCACTGACACATTCTATCTGCTCCTTCCATGGGCTCTTGAGCTGCCCACCCCAGGGGAGCCGTTTCACGGAAAGAAGGGCAGAAGGAAACCACTAGGACACAGGACCAAGAACAAGCACAGTTCTGCTTCTGAACAAATTCCTTTGTCAGGTGTACCAAATGACTTCCTTCTTCCTCAAAAGCCACTTCTTGGAAGCCTGCCCCCTTCTTCTCACTGGTGATTCAATGCCTCTATTTATCCAGAGTGGGATGTTCTCTAGCTGGGTCGTTCTTCTTCCTGCCCTGACCCTTGCTATGCTCACTGTGAAAGAAAAGCAATTTGTCTCCCAGGGACATCCCCAGAATTCAGGAGTTTCCCTCATTGCCTGGAGCTTCTGGAAAAGCCCACAGCCTCTCCACATCACCACAACTCCGTTTTCCTATCTCAGAAAAACTGTACCTCCTTTGTCTTTGGGATCTTTCATTAAACAAGTGAATATATTGGATAATTTTTTATATTGTTTCTCTGTTGACTTAACTCTTTATCTTGCTGTTTCCCATTCCTTTTGCCTAGATAGATAAAAATCTCTCCATAATAAGTGGACTGTGCGCCTGACTTGGACAATAGCTCTTTGGTCTGGATGCTAATCGGATGAAGTCAGACTATTAGCACTACAAATTAAATGACTTTGCAAGAGTCCAATTACATTAATATTCCAATTCCAGCAATGCAGTGATGCCCCTGCTTTGCAGGGATGCTGCATGAACACAGTCAGGCATATACAATGGAAACTTTGTGCTCAGTAGCATCTGTTACAGGAAATACACTTGGTCCTAACAGGCAGGTGGATCTGCAGTATCTGGAGAGAGAGGTTTTTCATCTCCTTCTTTGTTTCCAGAACATGCTATTACTCTCCACCACTTTGAACCAAAGGCATGAAAGGTGGTAGAAAGGAATATTAATTATGATGATAAAACATGCAGAGTATGGCACAGAAAGATGTTGGTTCCCTAGGATATAAATCCATGCAAAACCACTTTGTGAAGCTAAGCTGTAGTCTGACAATGTGTTCCTCCACCCACACACGGTATCTTTGATTTCATCAGCAATCAAAGAACAGCCAGTCTCCATTCCAAGCAAGGTAGGCTTTTTGGAGAGAGAAAAAACAAACCAACAAACAAAGAAACAAAACAAAACAAAAATACCTTCCCCTCTAGTTTGACATTGCAGCTGGCATTCCCATAGTGGTCATATGCAAGAGGCAACTTTGTCAGTTGTGGACAATTACCTGTTCATTATCTTGTGAAAGCATATATTTATTCTTTTTTCCTAAGGATAACCTCATTTCCTAAAGAAACAAGACATGTAGCCACAGGTTGCAGGTATCTCTGTATTCAGAGGCCTTCATTGCTCGTGCTGAGGAACAGAACATGGAATGAACTCAGCCTTTATCACTCATCAGAATCCACCTGGCAGCTCAATCTGAAAGTACACAAACATGGTTTCCCTGTCTCTGTTGCTCACTAAATCTGCTGTTTACTCTTCAGCTAAGCCGTGTGTGTGCAAGAGCAAATAAAGCAGCACAAATATTTAATACAGGCAGCTTTTCCTACAGCAACAGACGAAATGAAGTTGCTTCCCTGTGGTGGCTCCTGGAACCAGCCTACACCCCCTCACCTCCCTGAGATCTGTGCTACCCCAAACAGGCCACAGAGCTATGATTTTGGAGCTAATTTGGAGCTGCCCTTCAGACACAGCTGAAGCAAAGGGGAAAGAAGGAATCGTCTTCCTTTCTCCTCTAAGTGTGTTCACTTGAGTAGCTCTTCTCTGCTCAGACACCAATTTTTATCCCATTTTGCAGAAGTTAATCTGTCTTTTCTGGATTTGTCTGAAACTGGAGGAATTTGGTGTATGAAGAGAGGACAGGAAGATGGTTTGACAGAGTGGCTGCATGGTTCCAGAAGTTTCAGCAACCACACTAAAGTCCTAAGGACAAGAATTGAATACTGCCACCTTCCCCCACCCTGAACACCGAAACACGTTTGGTTGTAATATAAAATTTTGCACTGCCTCTGTTTTCCTTCTGATTGTGAGAACCCCATTCTGAAATGACCTCAATTTTCATTTAATTAGTAACCTACTTTAGAACATTTTTAGCTAATTCCTGTGGGTTTCGCCTGATTCTGTGTTTTCTTTTCAGCATTGCTTTAAGGAAGCCCCTTTTCACAACAACAGTAGTAGTAATAATTAAATAAATAAATCACACAACCCCCAAGATTTTGAAGATGAACTGTAGAGAAGCAATAGGGAACTTTGAAGTGACCCTAAAAATCCCTGCATTGAAAATATCCTAATCCACGTAGTAAGAGAAGAATAAAGCAAAACTTCCTGGAGCAGCAACTAGGTTTCAGTAAAGAAACTAGTACCAATCTGGGAATACCCACTTCCTGGTTTTGCCCCACAGACCTCCAGCAAGGACTGAGGATACTGTATTAATTGCAACTTCCTTCTGTTTCAATTCAGCATCAGTGGAAGAGGGAGAAAAATTTATCCACCAGACAGTACGTAGTACACAATACAGATTGCTTTAAAAAAAGCTTCTCCAGAACACAGAAATGGGTAGTTAGGTTCAATCAAATGCTGAGATAATAAAATATTTCAAAGCAAATTCATTAGTTTTCACATATGTTATGGACCTGAGGCCGTGTTTGGAGGTCGGTTATGTTTATCGGTGGGGAGGTGCAGGAAGAGCTGCCAGCAGGAGGAGCGGGAGGCAGTGTCCGTGCCCCTTCAGCTCTGTCCGGAGGTCAGCAGCTGGGATTGCATTACTGGTGTGGAGGGGCAGGGGCTGCAGCCCTCAGCATGGCACTGGCACCTGAAGGGAAAAGAGGCAGAGGAGGGGGCTCACAGACCCAGCTGGGAGAGATGATGGAGCCGGCAGGCTTGCCCCATGCACCCTGGTTTGGTAAAATCCCACTGATGCTTGCAGTAGTGTGCACTGGGCATGACTTCGAGATTCTGTGAAGGTTTCAAGGCTGTTTTCCAATTTCTCCATAGGCAACAACTTATCAGAGAAAGCAGCCAGCATGGAAAACATGAGGGCTGTGAAGTGAGGCAGGCTGATGAAATCCATGTTTGCCCAAGGCCTCCCAAGTCCTGCGTGGGCAGCAGCTGAAGAAGAGATACCGCCTGACCTTGTTCCCCCTCCATGTGTAACCCTCTGTAAACAATACAGGCAATATATAGCCCAAGCCAAACTGCAGAGTATGCTCTGCCATGAAGTGGTTTGAAGGACAGGCGACCTGGCCTCTCTGCCTCAAATGGGATCAGAAAATCATGAAGAGAAAATATCCCCGAGGCAGTTCTTCACACCTTACATCCCTATCACTCAGGATTCACCCTTGTCACTTCAGCACTCAGAAAGCCCAGATCCTGAACAGCAGCTGAGGGCTGCTTCTGCCACAGAAAACATCACAGTGCCGCAGGCTGCCACTCTGGTCATGTCCCTACAAGAACAGCCACCCAACAGCTTGGCTTCTAATACTACAAGCTCTCTGAAGAGTTATCCAAGGAAGAATCGAAGGGTTGGTTTGCCAGAGGAAATTACAACTTCGATGCTGCTTGCTCTCCTAAAGATGGAAAGACCTTTTTAAAAAAATATATTATGGATATTGTTTGCTAGTGTGGTGAAGAATGCATTACCTCAACCACTACCATGTCTCATTTCAAGATGCTACATTATTTTATCCAGATGGGCTTTTTTTGGAAAGCTTGTATTATGAATATTCCATCTCCAGTTGGACAGACAAGCCTAAAATTTTATTTGAGTCCCTTCATTTTCCTTAGATTGACAGGATTCCTCTGTACATTTTTACACTGATTCTTTCCAGCAGTAAAAACTTTAGGTTAAACTTTGCAGGAAACTTCCTACACACATCTGTACCCACAACCCTACACAGAGCACAGCATATGCAGAGATTTGGGACTGAAAATCCACATGACATCATTTGCATGTTTTTCTGTTGCCACGAGAGGCCAGTGATTGCGTAAATTCCAGTCTCCCGTGTTTCACCTCCACTGTACTCCACAGGCACATCTGCCAGACACCATCTGGAGGCTAAAAGTCATAACTACAAATTGGCTGCTGGGACACCCCAAGATGACAGGAGCCAGGAACATTTAAATATTAACACAATATCAAAGCTCAACCATATCTCCACTTAACATTCACCACAGGCATCTCTGGCTACAAACTAAGGCAGGAATTCCCCATGCACCTGAAACTGCATCTACTGGATGGGGCATATTGATATATGAATATAGATAAATAAATAGATATTAATATATTAATATATTGATATTAACATATTAACATATCAATATATAAATATATAATGTAGCAATATATTAATATATTAATATAATCATAAATAAACAACACAACTTAGGGCCCTTATCTTAATTGCTGAACAGGTTATTTAGGAGAAGAGGTAGGAGAAAAGGGATCAGCTTTTGTATAGACACCTAATCTTCAGAAATGCTCAGCACCAATCACCTCCTTTTGCCTCTTCTGGACAATCTGAGCAAGAACTCCATTCCCATCCCACAGTCAGCAGGAAGCTGATTCAGCCACTAGCTGTGGTAAAGCTCAGGATATCCGAGATGTCAAATCACACTGTTAAAAGGCCAGTTTTAAAAGATAATTGCAATCTCTAAACACTGGAGCTAGATAGCTACTATGAGGGACTTGCTACAGCAAGAGGAACCCAAAGGGTCCTATGAGAGAGCTAATCATCCTCTGAAACTGTTTCAGAAAAATACCCAGGGGAGGAACTCTGCATGAGCGCAAAGAGAAGCATTAAATTTTTATCAGCATCAGTTCAGGCTGAATAAAGCAGGCCTCCCAAATACATGGTGATAAAACATTTACACTGCATCACTGTGTTTTCCTCCAAAACCAGAAAAGCATTTAGAAGAGACATGGCACTAGAAAATTCATCACTGCTACATGATGTGGAAGCTCCCTGAGAGTCTTCAACAGTTTCTGACCCATTCTTGTCTTACAGGAATGAAAGAAATATGAAGAAAGCAAGAGGTGGAGACGGAGGTATCGGGAACAGGCAAGAGTATTTGTAATGCGTTCATCTGCTGCCAGTAGCAGGATGTATCTCATCCTTCCATTGCTTCCCACTTCTCAGCAAAGTGGAGGGAGTGCTATATAAAGATTCAGAGACACTAACCCAGCTCCTGAGAGCTGCACAGCACCAACTGCCAGCACATTGGCAGAGTTCCTCCGCCGCCTCCATCGCAACCACTCTGCCACCATTCATCGCTCACGGCAAGTTTTCCCTGCAAAAAAAGAAAGATGTGGTCCTCAAGGAACCAAAATTAGGTAATTTCTAAGGATGTCTCTAAATTATCAAGCAAATTAAAAAAGGAATCACTATTTTTTTCCCATCCTGAACAAGCATGTTATCTGCACTGTTACGAACTTAGATCTTCGGCACTTATTACTTACTGGCTGTCAAGAGTCAAGACTCTTGGAAATTATTAAGAAAGGGCATTAAGGCCACATTAAGGATTTAAGTAAGTGACTATTTCCTTTAGTTTCAAAGGGAATATTCAGCTCCTTAACTGTACCCATCTGTTTAGTGAGCAGGAAATAGTGGTGCACAATGGTGTTGGCTCCATGACTACATGACAACAAATGCCTTGGAGTCAACAACATCTGAAAATCACACAAACTGCAGACCAAGTTAATACAGCTGATCTCGACACAGCACAGAATCACTAGATTTTAAGGCAGCTGTCTTGGAGCTCGTTTGTTTGAATGACTCAGTCATTAATGGTATTTTCTGCACAAGGTTTCAATGTGGGGCTTCTAAGCCAAGTAATGGTTAAATGTTCACTGAGGTCTCCTTGGCTGCTACCACACTCTTCACAGTTCAGCAGAGCTTAGGTGGGCAAAATGGGTCAAATGGCAGCAAAAGGATAAGCTGTCATGCTGCTTTACATCAGGAAAAAAATGACTGCACTGATTTTTTTGATGAGGATAAGAAGATGAACTGGGCACTCCCTAGCCCTGATTCCTACTAACCTCACCCTGCTTTAACCATTTAAGTTTACAAAAAGGGAAGGCCAGAGAGCTGTAAAATACCTGCTGGATAAAAATGTCTATAGATCCCACTTTGTGCAAGTGGGACCTGAGTCCTTCATGTCAGCAACTGCTTTCCCCCACTCTTTGCATGTGTAAACTGAGAAAAATCATATTAACATTTTCTTTCCTCTTCCTTCCCAGTCTCAGGGGGCCATCACACCCAGATAAACCAGGAACTCTAGGCTGGACTGTCATTTTGTATAAAATATACAACACAACAAATCTTCCGTGGTACAATTAGTTCCAAGAAGAAGCAAATGCATCTTGTGATTATTAATTTATTCTAATATTTTTGAAGGGAAGAGATGGGGAGAGGTATTGATATGTATGGCAGGTACTGACTGATATTTAAAACCTTTGGCATTACCATATGTGCCTGGAAATAACTGCCAGTGATATTAGTTGCTGTCACTGATGACAGCATGTAAATGACTATCTAATCTGCATATACAATTAAATAATTAGATGCCATATGTAAGAGCAGTTATTTATAGGTCTGGCATCAGAGAAAAAGTTTAAATGCCTTCTTTATAATGTATGTTCTCAGGAATCAGATCCTCTTGACCATAGGTACAGATCTTCATTACTGAGTGCCCTATCCTAGGTTAAAAAAAAAAATTGAAAAATCACAATTAATATCTCATAGTATTGATTTTACCCCCATGATACACTGCATCTAGCCTGCTGGCAGGATGTTATAGCTGCTGTCCATAAAAGGCCTGGCAACTTTCAGAGCTCACTATGAACAAAACAAGCCAGGAAAAAACCCTTCCCGCTGAAGGTCCTTCCACTGCATTCAATGAAGGCTTGATCTATTCTTACGAACGGCTGACCTAGATTCTCTGCCTGAATGAGAGCATTTCCCAGCACCAAGGCTTCTCAGAGAGTCGGAAATCCACATATCGCTTATCATGAGAGACAGGGGAAAAAAGCAGGAGGACATAATCTTAAGAGAAAGCGATGGCATGCGTTTGTCATAAAAGCTTTATCCATATCCCCACAGAGCACTCCTCCGACACACTTCTTCTCTCATTTCGGAGTCTGGAAAGGACTGCAGCCCTCCTTTCAGCACACACAGCAGGCCAGGCAGCCCTGGCTCCATGGAGAGGCTGAGCTGTGCCAAAGCTGTGGGGGACACGGCCGCACAGCGGGGTGGCCAGCTTGCCGCTCCAGAGCCACCCGCAGCTTTCCGGCAGCTCGGAGGCAGCTCCTGCCCCTGGGCTGCCAGCAGCGAGGCTGTGCTGGATCAGGGACTGCTGGTTCCCATCATGCCAGGAGGAAGTGAGCCAGTGAGGTCTGCTGAGCCCTACACTGCCAGGCTGTGGTGGGATCCAGCTGCAGACCCAGTGCACATCCATGGCCCCTGGGAAGATAGGGGGGCCTCAACGAGGCTATGCCATGTCCTGCTGGTGAGCCCTGCAGGACACTTCCCTTCTGCCAGTTCTCCAAGAGATGGGAAGTGCATCCCGCGGCACTCAGTAACATAAAGATGATGGTACGTGGCTCAGAAGGACAGAAAGGTGGATCAGCCCAGGAGCTTTTCTTCCTGCATCTGCTATTGACGCATTTTGTTCTCAGCTCCCTGAGATCCTATCAGGCCCTTCCATACACCCGGCTCAGTAACCTTGCATATTATCCAGTAATACTCACAAGACCAGTGATCTCCGAGGATGATCTCCAGGAAATCCAAGGATGTTCATCACTGTGAGGGATGCCAGCTTGACACTAGCCCTTGAAGGCTGCTGTCACTGTTGTCACTGGTGCTGAGCAGTTCCAGGTCAAGGCCAGCGACACCTAAGCAATGTCCCCTCAGGAGGATGAGAAGGAGCTGGCAGGGAGGAGCAACTCTCTCATGTCCCCTAGGGTATAGCTCCTACCCCAGGGCTATGCTGCAGTTCTGGCCACAGGGACAAGGATAGGAACACGGACTGAGTCCCTGGGGTGAGCAGGAGCTGGGCAGTCAAGAGGGGTTTCTGTCAATACCAAAATGTTTTTATCTGCCCCACAGATGAAGACAGAAAGCTAAATTCACACACACACAAATTCAGGTCCACTGATCACAGAGATATCCTACCCATTCTCCAGACATGAACATCCTGGACTGAGGCTACAGAAAAGGATTTCTGCTCATGTGGACCCTCAATGGCTGTACCACACAGGCATAACCCAGACGTCCAGCCCATTCAGACGGCAAGCAATTGCTGCAGGCCACGCTGCCAGTGAGCACTGCCCTATCCCCTCTCCTCTGAAACCTGCAGAGGAGCCTGCCAAGAAGAGATTATATGTTTAGCCACCTCTCAATTCAAATCTGGTTCAGTAAATGCAAACACTGCATCAGGACTCTAAGTTTTCCTAACCAACATTTTTTTTTTTGCATGTGGGCAACATGCAAACTTGTTCAGTATTATTCCTACCAAAACACTTGCTATGGGTGTTATTTTTAGGAAACCATGTGATAGTCTGACTTTTATTTATGAGCACACAGAAAGATCCACTGTATATTTTCCTGTCTGTCTTGTTGAGGGTAGTTTGTTTTTTTAGCTCTTTGGGTAGGTTGCTGAGATCTCGGGCCTCTTTTTAAAAGGCAAAGTCAGATTCAATCGAGAGACCTTGCAGGTCACATTCCTTAGCGGTCAGCAAAGCAAAGCACAAGCAGCAGTGAGCAAATCAAACCAGACGTGGGCACAGAGAGACTATGAAAAGGCAAGACAGTGATATAGGTAACAAGGGACAAGGATATGGAGAACAGAAGATGTCAGGTGGTTATAGGAGGTGGGAAATCAGGCAGAGTTTGAAGGATGATGGAAAACACAGATATTCACAACTCCTGAAGGGGTAAACCCAAGACCTGAGCAACGAGACAGAAGTCAGCAGAAAAGCTCAGTTCACCAACAGAAAGCTTGTCCAGAAATTCAAGTTTATTTTCTGAGAGCTCTTTTTAATTCTTTGACACAAACAAAATAAATGGAGGCAATGCAATTCTGTACCAGCTTTTCCTTCAGCAGGTTAGTTAGTGATCACAACCCCAAAGGATATCCATCAGATAAATGAGTCAGGGTGGATCCCCATGACAGGGGGAGGCCCCTACAGCCAGGACTGAGCAGAGACCCTCTGTATAGAAGTCCCTACCTTCTTGGCTTTCACCTGGCCTATCTGGGGAATCCAGTCTTTTCCCAGTGCTCAAGTCAAGCACAGGCTCTTCAAATTGTGGGGATTTGAATCCTTTCACTAGCTGTACATGGCCAGTGTGAAGACGTTTACATCTCTGTGGATAGCCCAGACAGCTTTTATAAGCAGAAAAAAGACACAGGCATAGGCAGTGCTCTTCCTCTCAAGTGAATACAGACATCTAAAATAGGCCAGTCAAGCAGCATAGCAGCACTGCCTAATTCTCTCCATTAGTAATAGAAGGAATTCAGAACGAGTAGCTCAGACATAGATATATCTATGTCAGAGCAGTGAACCACAGCCTTAATCTCCAGAAATTAATGACAACAAAGAGTGTCAGAAACTGGTCTCCAGGCCTATGGGTCTTCTGACTTTCCACTCACATGAAAAAAAAGAGATGTATGGGATCTGTGGAGGCACAGGGTCAGCTGTGTGGCTGGTGAATCACTTGCAATGATGGTCTGCATATCTGGCGATGGAACCGGCAAAATTTGCTTGCTAGGGCTTGTTATCTCAGTGGGAGGGAAGTTCCACGTGGGAATTCTGCCCGCCCATCTTTCCAGAACACCACCACTAGCCCAAAGCTTCTGCATATCTGGAAAACACCTCTGTCTCTTGGCTTCAAAACTGAGCAGGAACATTAGAATTTGCTGCTGAGAGGATGAAAGCGTGGGGACAGGCTGCTCCTGCCACAGGGAAAGGGAAGGGGTTGAGCTGGCTGGGGGAGCCTGGTGCTTGCTGACACCTTTTCTGTCTCTGTCTCTGCCCAGGACCTGCTGGCCCAGAACTAGGGTCCTTCTGGGGTCTCAAGTGCCTCTTTGGCAATCCACCAACACGTTGCAGACACTCAAATTCAGAAAAGTTGTTTTCATCTGTCCTTTTTAATTGATCTCAGGCCCTGAAGCACCCATGCCAGGATCCTGCCTCCCTGAGCTAACTGCTGATATCATCTAGGCATCTGCAAAAAGAAACAAGAACTTCAAAAGAAACAACACAGGCAGAGGCAAAGACAACTGGACCAGACCCAACTCAACTTTCAAACTACAAATAACATTGCTTTCTCCAGCAAGACCATGCTGCCACAGAGCATTAGGTACACTCTGCAGATGGAGCTACACAAACTGCATCCTCCACGCAGGGCAGGCAACTGCAGATTCCCCTACAAACAGAAACAGCACAAATGAACAGGGAAAGGGTAGGCCCTCTTACATGTGGCACAGCATGAGAACTCAGCTCTGTGTTTAAGAAGCAGAGAGTGAGAATGATGTTCAGGGATGCCCAGGGGTGTTTTAAGAACACGGGACATATCCTGCAATCTTGCCCAAATGGCGTGGGTGATACAAGCTGCCTGGAGGCTTAGCCATGCGTCACTGTGTCATCATCTAACAAAGATAAGCCACGTGGTTCTAAGATTCCTCTCAGGAAAACCAGTGGTATGGAATAAACATCATGAAGACAGCTTCTTATACCTCAAATTTTCCTTTCTTTTCCCATCCTCCATGTAACAGGCACAGATCGCTTCTGTTACGTATAAGCTGCAACACCTTGCATGTGATGTTGCACTGAATTTTCTGTAACTATATTTTTTTGATCAATTAATGCACAAATAAAGTATACTTTATCTGCAACTGGCACATGCATTTTCTATCTCATTTTTTAAAACCAGCAACCTAATGCTGCCTCAAAAATAACTGAAAGCAGCAATTATTCACTGTACTCATTAGCAGGAAAATGGACTTCCAACTATTTCAGTTACCCTCCTGAAATTATGCAGTTAATGGTTGGTGCCAGATTCCCATTTAGCTCAATAGTCTTTTGTAACAGCAATAAACAATAGCATTTTCTTCATTTATTGGGCTTCCCATAAGAGGAAGAACTCATGTTACAAAGGAAGGGCTACACAATCATGCCTTACTAGCTCAAGGGACACGGGACTTTCACAAGTCCCTTAGAAATGTCAGTATACACAACACCCAGGAAAATTATGAGTGGCCCCAAAAAAACCAGTCTGATCTTGGTAACAGAAGAAGCACTAATGAGTGCAGGACAATAGGCATAGGCAGGCAGGCCAACAAAAAGCAGAAGTGTAATGGGAGCCAGGTTATCAGCTGAGCTGTAACACGAGAGCTGGTGCGGGTCTGCTCTGTTGCCCACCAGCACCATGCACTCTGTCACAGAAGCTGAGGCTGCTGCAGAGGTGAGAAATGCAACTCCTCTGTTCCTGCAAAACAGAAAGCACCAGTCCTCACCTCCCCTCACGAATGGGATGCTCCCCTCCTGCTACGTTTCCTCATGGGAACGTGCATGTGTCATTCCAGTGCAAAGTTGCTGGGAGAGTAAATTCAAGGTCACATCAGACTCAATCTTTAAATATCTCTTCTTTTTTTTTTTTCCCTTTTTCTTTTTTTTTACAAGCATGAAATGAAGACTTTGTGTCTTTTTCAGAGAGGGTGATGTTTTATTTAAAATGGCCTGCCAGTGCCATGAATTTTACATGACAGAAGCTCCATCCCACACATCTTTAAACCTTTCCTCGTTAGTCATCAGAGCTCTGATCCTTCATCCAGGAGATACGGCACATCCCACCAGGAGCCCTGGCACAGGGTCTGACTCATGTTTTTCACAGCCCTATTCTTCTCCCTAATGACTACCCCTGAAATACAACCTGCCCCGAAGCATCGCCTTAGAGGAGACAGATCTGCTGCATCAGCTCCTCCCCACAATGTGTCCCACAGAAATCCACCCCACGCAGGCTGTTTGGAGATACACAGTTGTAAGCAGAGAGCTGGCAGGTCTAGTAGAGCATCTTATCTGCTGCAAGGCCTCTGGAGGTCACAGATAAGCAGACTCAGTCAAGGGCAATGCTAAGGCCGTAGATAGACAAGCAAAACAAGACAGGCAGCAGATCAGGCATATCTTCCCATGATTTTGGGTCTAGTGCAGGACTCATTTGATGTCTGTGGTAATGGGTGTTCAGAAAGGCCAGCTTTTGCAGTAAACCAAATGTATTCAACTCTCAATTAGCCATGGAAGATTACCGGGGTTGGGGATTAACCAGACACTCCCTCCCCATTGCAACCACGGCTACACAACCACACCACCACACATGGGTAGCACAGTCTTCTGGGCTGTGCCCCACTTTCACCCAAGCAGGTTAAAGCTGTCCCTGCTCAGCATAGAAACTGGCAGGTTTCTTACATGCCTTTCACATGTAAAATACCTGAATAAATTCATATCCCCTGACTGACACAGCCTGTAATAGCCAGGATCTAGTTTTATCCAGGTTACCCCATCCCACCTTTCTTCAATGGCTGAAAGCTGACGATATTTAAGTGAACCAGCCAACTCTAAAACAAGAACACACCACGTAGTCTGCAAAAGCTGTCCCAAGCGTTAGGCAGCTGGTGTGCTGACACCATCGCCTATGTGCTGAGTAATGATATCTCACTGTTTCTTTGTGCTCCCTTACCCATCTCTTTCCATCTGTTGTTCTTGGCATCCACTTGGATCATATGCTGCTCAAAGCAGGGCTTTCTGTTAGCACCTAGGAGATAATCTGTGATAGGGCACTGCAAAATCAGTCTGATCAATTCGCATGAGGAACTAGTGAACTGGAGTCGACATTGTACAGGGACATGTGTATGAATGGGTTAAGGATGGTGTGTCTGGATGGAAAACGTGACTCAGAAGTGCTACTAACACTATTCTTTCTCGTGTCCATAAACCTAAGTAAAAAATGGGAGACATGGAGTGGGTAGAAAAAGACAGCAGGCTGGCGGGCAAGCATCTCTCAAATACAAATGCACTAAATTACGGGTACACAGATCATATGCTGAGAAGAGCAGAGCATTTTCAACTCCTACACACATTCCCATTTCTTGTCTTATAGCTATTAACTTTACATGATTCTCTGTTTTGTTTTTGCCTCATTTTTCACACACATAGCCCAAGACTTGGATCTTATCTTCATGTATCCCAGCAACTTCCTGACATATCATGCGCATGCACAGCTACATCCACAGGTTGAGGCATCTCTTTCCCTGCCTTCTGTACATGATGATAGTGCAACTATGCCGGTCACCAGGACAACAGTCACAGCCTGTCAAACTGATAAGAGGTTGGTTGGTTGGGTTCATGCTCTGAAAGAGAGCAAGATGGGGGCAATAAATGTAATACACGGCAGTGAACTACAAATGACATTTGGTTTTCCCCTTAGGGAGCCGGAATGAGAACAAACATTAGAGTAACAATGAAAGAAAAGCGTTTCAAGAAGCCTGCTGTTTAACTTTTAAAGCTGCACAGTTAATGGGAAATGGGAAAGATTCAAGTAAGAAACAGGTTTGGAGCTCAGACATGGGGCTCATCTCTGCCCTCCCATGCAATGGGAGCAGTTTTGAACACACATAGTCCAAATTTCCAGAAGTGACCAAAACCAGTGGGTTCAGAGGTTGTCACTGTTGGACACCAGAGGTTGTCACTGCTGGACACCAGAACAGTGAGCAACTAAAAGAAATAAGCATTTACATTGCTAGAATTGCCTCTCACTAAAAGCAGCCAGGACTGCTAAAGGACTGGCTCAGGACAACTGGCTCAGGGCAACACCCAGTACATCTCTTGGCTGGACATGAACCCACTGTGGGAGGAGAAAGCTATGTCTTCCTGCAAAACAGCCCCACCAAACAGCACCAAGCTGAATCCAGAATCAGGGCATGCCTCTCAGGAAAACTATTTTGCCAAGCAGGCATTTGGTAGATAGGGAAGTCAAGTTGTAAATCCAAACTTTTGAATGCTGCCAAAGTTCAGGGAAGCACAGACCTCATATCTCTCATGTTCAGTCTTACAGCTTCAAAGTCTACAATCTAACCATTTTGCCAGTGCAGAAATAGATATGAAAGACAGTCTGGAAAGAAAAACACTGGTAACTGGAATTGAAGTCCATTTTATCATTTTTCCTATAGCCTATGGTAGGAGTAATGGTATAGACAGAATTAATCAAAGTGGTAAAGCCTTGTCAGAACAAAAGGAACTGTGTATATCCAGGTGAAGTACAAGGATTCTGATAAGACTATCTCTCTAAAACTGATAAGAAACACTGTCCTATCTTTGTGAGAGAGACTCATGCACACACAGCAGGGCTTCCACCAGAGCAAGACTTGCATCAGCTGTGTTCAAACAAAGGTCTGGAAACACAGGTCAACTGGTCAGTCTCTAATCTAAATGGCAACAGGGAAGCAATAGAAACACCATCATGTTGTATGACATGGGATCAGGCAGACAACAGCCAGTGATAAAGGGGGAGGTGATGGTTAAAGTTCTCCATCCCACCTTTGCTCCCCTCTCCTTCTCAAACACAGGGGAAGAGCTTGAGCCTCTGCATCCTGTGCCTCAGCTGCGATTCAGCAGTGAATTCTCTTGATAGAAAGGTGCCCCAGCATTTAGACACCCTCACCTGCACATTAGGGAGAGGGGAACTGCAAGCCAGCTGCACAGATATCTCTGTTTGGCTGGGGATGAGATACATACTACGGTCAAACACATTCAAGGTCTTTCTAAGCACAGCAATGCAATGCCAAAAAACAAGAAAAATGTCATCAAGGCCATACAGTTGGATTTCTTACGTTTGTTCTGCATCTCACTCAAATTAGGCAGGCATAATGCAGGGAGACAAAGAGGCCTTTCTCAGCAAGCAGCGTGGCGTGCACTGCTGGGTCACCTCAGGCGGCTGTCTGTCTGCCCAGTCCCCTTTACCCTGTTTTGATTGTAGCTGCATCCTTTCTGTATCAAGATGTGGATACTTGATGCACGCTCACCTCTGCCCCCAGCTACACACTGTTTCTGCTTAGCTAATGCTTTTCTTGGCAGGCTCAGCCAGGCAAGTCAGAGTTCAGCTTGCACCCCGGTCAGCTGAAGCACAGATGACTGGCTCTGGGAAATGCTGCAGAGACGTGGCCAAAATGAACTGAAGTCACTTACAAGGAACTGCAAATTGCCCTGTGTTGGTACTCAGCCAGTTTGATTCTGGCCCATGACCGGGCATCCAGCCACAGCCAAAGGACAAATCAACAGGAGTTTCTGCTGGGACATATTATGAGGAGATTTTTCAAAGCAGGATTTAAGAACAGAATACTGTCTGTCCATGCCTTAGCAGCATGGAAGCACAATGACAGGCCCTCTAATAACCTTTAAATGCAGTTAGTTTAAGTGAGAAATGGACGAGATAAAGGACACAGAACAACAGTTAAGACATATGGCTTTTTCACAGCTCTGGCACAGCTCTCCCATGCAAGTAATGCATGCCAAGCTTTCAGAAGTGCTCAGAGCAAATGGCTGAAGCCTAGTTGGTCCTGAGTAAAGGCTTATGAATTTGACTTCATTTTTTCTGATATTTTATTGATTTGTTGAGAAGCAGTCCTTAATTATCGCCCTATGAAAGAGACCACTGTGGGAAACCCATGATTAGTAACTCTCCTTTGTTTCATGTGTTCTCATTAGCAGGTGTTTTGGAAGAATATATTGCACAGCCTCTTGTGCAACAGCCCTGAGCAGAGTTCACAGATGCAGGGAAGCAGACCTCCCCAACACTGGCCGCGTCTTCCAGAGACCTCTCAGCTGATATATATGTAGGTTGGAGTCACTACAGCAAACACAGCAACATTTGCAGACCTGGAGCACAAACAGGCAAAAGTTGGGCAAATCTGCCACAACCCAAATCTAAACTCCAGAGCTGCCTCTTTAAGACCTTTGCCAGGGTAAGAGAAGACCTGAGTGGTTCACTCCATAGCAGGGGACAGGGAGGTTTGTGCTGACTCTCAAGCAACCTAGCTAGCAGGCTGGGACTTGGCAGCCCACCACGACTTTGCCGGCGTCCCTGCTGCTCCAGGAACAGAGTAAGCTGTGAGTGATCTGCCTGCACACACCACAGCATGTGCTTCCATGCACCAGAATTAGCACAGTGCCAACAAGGGGCAGGGGCCAAATCATTTACCCTCCTGCCCCCCCGAATGTTTTTCAGGGTGCAGAACGCAGTGGCTCAGGATTCTCTGCAGAGAAAGCAGTGGGATTCCTTCGCATCTACAAGAGGAGAAATTTCAGACTTCACCTGTATGACTCAGCTGTTTACTGTAAGTCTCTGTGGGAGCAGCAGTGGCACTGAGATTCACAATTCACTGTCAATAAAATAAAAAGAAGGTTTTTCTAGCCTGTGCTAGTAAACATCCTTCAGAGCACAGACTCACACAGAGACTTACCCTCACAGCAGACAGAATAAACCATCAAAACCCCTTGTTGCAGCATCCCTTGTCTCAGTGCACCAGGAAAAAGAAAAGCAAGCAGGGAAAATAAGGGCTTTCTTTAGACACAGTCGGTGCAACTAATCAAAAGAATTGGATACCTGCAAATTAAAAATAATCATTTATGAGCTATCTGTGAAGACAGAACTATTATATCTATATGGCCATAATCAGGGATAAGTACACAGAGCCACTACCAGGAAAGATGCCTCAGAAGTAAAGTCTCTGAGTTAAACAGGCACATTATCCACTGGTATAAAATACTGCACCTCCATGGACTTTAATGAGCTCACATACATTTACATACGACCTTCTAGATCCCACCTGCACCCACACACCCTCCCTAACTTTGTCTAGAACATTCATCCATCACCTGATCATCCATTAATCTGTCAAATGTGCAAACAACCAGAAATGAGAGGAGCTGTGTATTTATTACGCATTTTTGAATAAGTCATGCCAAATATCTAGGACAAACAATACATTAAGCCATAAAGAACCCTCTGAAAGCTTTTTGCCTGCTGCAGGCAACAATGAAAAAAGTAACATGAGAGAAAGGGAACAGTAAATCATTCATGAGAATGATTAAAAACAAACTGTGGGTGAGGTGCAACAAAACAACACTAAAACCAGCCAGCATATTCTTAGAGTAGCTCGTCTTTTAGAGGGTCAGTTGGTTGTGAGGAACTTTCAGAAGTACTGCTTTGTGTTCTTTACTGCAAAGAAGACATACCAGATATAAAATCCATGGAGAACTGTAAAAACACAACTTACAGCTTATTCAGGTGCCCCATGTCTACATCAGGCACTGAAGCAAAAATGTCACTGTACTTGTGCAAATAAGGCTTAAGAAAAAGGCATGTTAAGGACACTGGTGAAATAAGTATAAATTCGACTCCCAAGTGCTGAATAATTCTTCTTACCTTTGAATCTCACATGCACACAATCATTTTGGAATTCTAAAATCAAGTTCTGAAAGAATTACAGTGCCAAAATATTTACAGCTACGACATAATGTAATTCAATTGTTGGTGCCATATTTTCCCAGGTGAGTGTGGTAGCCACAAATCATGTGATCATGAGCATCTCTTTTAGATCACTTCAACTCTATGAAAAGGCTTGTTTCAGGAAAGCTTGTTTCCTAAGACTATCTCAAGCAAAAAGCTCAAAAACAATCAATGTGGATAAGATTTTTTTTTTCTTCAAATAACAGCCTTGAGCTTCAAGGGAAAATTCAGCGTACATTATGCCTTTGAGCCTTCATTGGCCCAACTGTGTGTCTTAGAGCTTTTGAAAAAATGTTCTGGATACAGTTCAAGGCAGTAAAATCCCTGTCAAAAAGTTCTGCCTTCAGTGTCTCCTGGGTCGTTCTCAAAAACAGAAGTTTACATTAGGTCAATAAAATCATGCTAGACTTTACAGTCAACACCATGCTTGACCTGGATTCATATTCAAGGATATTTTTAGCCTCATTTCTTTAACAAGTAAGATTCATGCGTGGTGGGGTGTGTGGTTTTGTGTGTACATGCACCTGCCTGTCTCTTCAGCCCCATTTGCCTGTTCTTGAACCCACTAGATAATTCCAAATACAGTGACGTTCATGGGTAGAGTGAGACATTATTAGTGCTTCTAGTCAGCTTTTATTAGGCATCAAAGAACCCCTGTGGGTCAAAACCAGACTTAATTTATTACACCACCCTTGGAAACCCTGTGTGTTATCAGCTATTTTAACGTTGCTACTAGTCTATGTAATACCCTAAGCATACATAACACTTGGCATGTGCAAACCATAGGACAAAGTTTCTGCCTCTATTTTCATACTTTAAGTACCACTCCCCCTGCTTTGTTTTTCAATGTGGCAAATAATTTACTTTAGTAATACAAATATTTGAGCTGAAAACCACCAGAGCATTCAAAGACTTTGGCACTGCATCCCAGTCATGTATTATTTGCTTCATTACAAAAGGTAATCCCTGTGTTTTCATTAGGAAGCTCACACCAGCTGTTCTCGGGCGGATGGCAAAATACACCAAACAAGCAGCAAATTCTCAACCATGATGTACAAATTCAACATTATCCACTACAAGACCTGTAGTTCCCTGAAAAACACCGTCAGTGTTGCAAGACAGGCTACTCTTTAGGGATTTAAAATCAGACTTTGGAGGTAAAAAAACATGTTTTCTGTCTGTTTCCAAAAGCACAACTCTGCCCTTCCAGGCAAGCAGGAGCTTCAAAGGTTTTGTTTTGGAGAATATGAAGATCTTCCTTTGCCTTCAAAACAGGCTTTTCCTTTGCTTTCAGCACAAGCATCAGGGATACCTTCTCCTCTTCTAGATCTGCCAGCAGAAGCACAAACATCATGCCTGGCTGGGCCTCAGTACTGCCTCCAAACACCAGCCCTCTCAGCAACGCCCTTCTATTGCTCTAAAGCAAAGAAACTTCTCCATGCTCAAATGAGCAGAACAGATGAGCTAAATACGCTGCAACCAGCAGTGCAGACCCCTAGAAAGAAGCTCAGCAGCCACATTTATGCTCACAGGAGAAGGGCTTTGAGAGCACTTAAGATCTTCAAGGTCTCCCCAGACTGGGAGGAAGTTTGGAGTTACGGTTTCAGTAACAGGGTTTACCACACCTTCCTCTTAGGAAAAGTAGAAAGCCAGTAGGTAACTCCAAACATTCATTACTGGTTTTTACTACTTAGAGTTAACATCTGCTGCAAAATCAATACTGATAATCACAGCACTGGTTGCCAGACCATCAGAAGCCAAAACAAAAGGACGAAAGAGGATTAATCTGTGGAGGTGTTGGCAAAGCACATGACAGATGCAGAGGACCTGATCAATTTCTGTAATGAAATGGAAATGAAAGTATAAATTGCTAAAATGGTACTGGAAGAGAGATTTAACTTAACACACAGGCAGATTCTGATGTCTGAAGTCTGGCTATGACAAGTAGCAGGGAAATGTAAATGCAGTGGGTACTAATGGGCATAATGAAGAGGCAGGTAGCTTTGACAGCCTGTTCTCAGCTGGAAGCTATATTCCCAAGGACTCCTTATCTTCCACATCCACTTCTTTCAGCAACCATATAAATGTAGCAGGCAGATTTGCCAACCACAAGCATGCGAGTGCTGCATAATGCTACTGGCTGCCAGTTAGGCCCATGGCCAAGGCTGCTGTCTGGACAAACTGAGAAAACCTGGCTTCCCTGATTCCTATCGCCAGCACATCCACCTACTGCTGAGACACACAGAGAAAAGACAGGTCTCCAAGGCAAGGACTTTGCTGCTATCAAACACTAGTTTATATTCTGCAGAGAAGCTGTTTGCCTCTCCTTGCTGAGGCAACTCCCTTACATAGGCAGATAAACACTAGAAGAGAAAAAGGGAGGGCAGAGGGAACCTCACTGTGTCTATTGAGGACAACAAGAGATTTGGGGCAGAGCTTGCCTCGTGCTGTCAGCTGACACTGAGCGCATTCAGAGCACTCACACCCAAACAGTAGCTGGGAGATTTTAGCATTTCTGCATAGTGGAAGAAGCAGTAAAAACAACTATCATAAATAATGGCTACATGTGTATCTAACATAATACACTTGCTTTCTTCTTTTTCTGTTTACTCACTCCTGAACTAACACTAATAGCTAACAAGAATGATGGTGTTACAGCGCACGGAAGGAAAGCATTTCACAAAATGAGTCTCCCCAAATGACCGGTGAGGTGCTGAACAGCAGTGATTGTGGAGCTCCTGAACAGCAAAACCAGAATTAACCTCTGCCCTTGTGACTGATCAATGTCTAGTGTAAATCCCGATGGATTTTGGACCCACCCTTCCCCAGATGTTGCATATTCCAACCTGGCATGTAAATTATTAAACCTTCTCTACACATTGCCAAGATAGGAAGAAGAAAGGCTATTGCTATTCCACGTAACTATAGATAATCTTGACCCTCCGTCCATCTCCTGAAATTACTGAAATTACAGCCAAAACTGTGAAGACGGCACAACAAGGAATCCCTTACTCAGATGCTAAGGGTTCCTGCCTGCACTGGGCAAAACAAGAGCTCCGAACCAGCCCCTGGGAGATAACACATAGAGCTTATAGCAGAGACAAAACATTCTCCAAGGCCAAGGTTACTGAGCGGGTACTGAATTGTCCAGCCACAGCACGGAGAGAGGGCAAACTGAAGGAGTAAACCACAGACAGGACACAAAGCTGCCAATCAGAGGTACAAAGACGTGATTACTACACCAATTTTTTAAGATTTTAAATACATTAAGATTGTTGATAGAATTTTATTTTGCTTCATTATCATAGGCATTGATTCTTTGTTATTTCTAATAAAAACTGGCTAAGGCAACATAGAACAAACTTAGATTATTCAAGGCTGAATGGAGCAATAACAAAACATTTCTGTGATAAGGAAATGCACCCGAAGGTCCACTGTGGAAAACTTTCTATTCTCAGACATTAAACCACTTGCAAAACCTGACTTACTAATGCCATTTCAAACATCATGACTACAAAAGTATATATAAAACCTGCTTAGTTTCTACCAATAAAATGCAAACCACACAAGTGGTCTGTATTTTGAAGGTCACACAAGCAATGTGAACTATGAACTTCAGGATTCATAAAACCATGATATTTTAAAGTGGAAAGAGAGAAAAGATTTCTCTGCCTTGTCCAAGCCATGAAATATTAAATTGAACAAACTGTAAATATTAAGATTCAGTAAAAAATATTTGAGAACTGACATTTAATACTAATGAATTTTCTATTGAGAAAAAAATCAACAACTAGGCACCAAGAAGTCATTAATCCACTATTTTAGTCTTATTTTTATGATCTAGGAGAATGTCATATGACTTCACCTGGATGGAGCCTGCTTTTTGCAGAAGAAATACCATCGTAAAAGGTACCTTTTTAACTAAATTATGTCAATTTATATACTATATATATATATAAATCTTTATTTGTGCTACTAATCGTAACTGTTCAGAGTTATTCATTACGTAAAATAGCACCAAATCCAGGGTCTCTTTTCCCTTTAGCAGCTCACTAACGTGGTGTTGGCAGCAGTATGCTTTAACACTTGTAATTTATTAACCCCCTAGGTGTTGTAAAATGGAGCTAAAGCCACAGACAGGAGGCATTTAACAAATTATATGGGCAGCATATTTTCAAAGCAAAGGATTTCCTGCCGTGCTTTTCTTGCCTCCAACTTTTTTATGACTTTTTTCCCCTCAATGATGCTTCAATATTTTGCCCTAACACTCTTGCTCACGTTTCAGAAAATGTTGTTGTGTGTTTATCAAGGAGATAAATAACATATCCTGAAGAATTTTTTAACTTTTTCAGACTCAGACAGTGAAGTCCAAGACAAAGTCGCACGATGGACTCTGCATCCCTGGAAGTGTTCAAGGGCAGGCTGGATAGGGCTGTGAGCAACCTGGTCTGGTGGAAGGTGTCTCTGCCCATAGTGGGGATCTGGAACTGGATGATCTTTAAGGTCCCTTCCAACCCAAAGCGTTCTATGATGCTTTACAGGACAATGTCCTGGCTACAAAGACCAGCTATTCCAAATGCTAAAAGGAGACACGTAACGAGGGCAGCTGCAATCACGTAAGAGGGTCTTATTAGAGAGCACCGAGATGAGCACATTTATCTCCATTGCTCCAGCTGAGAGAACAAGATCTTTTATTGTTGTGTGCCATTGGAAGCGTCCAGAACGATGGTCCAGCTTTTGTGATTTCTTGTTGCCTTCATATTTGAGTGCAGTTCTTCTGCATATCAGACCAAAAATGTTCCAAGATGAACTTGAACAGGAGGGGTGTTTCCTTTGACCACATCGATGTGATATCAAAGTCAGCCAGGAAACCTATGCTTCAAAGCTAACTTCAGGCAGGAAGAGATTTAGAGTATATAACATTATCTAATGTCACTACTAGTTTTATTGTCGCTCCCTCTCTTTTCCTCTCTACACCCACAGAGCCATTACAACATTATTCAGTAAGACAGTGACAGGAGCATTGTTCTGCTGGGGAATGTTTAAAGGGGTAAGAGAGCTGCTTCACCAATCAATTCATAAAGTCAGGAAGAAGTTCTTCACCACTTGAACATTATTGACTATCTAAAATACTTAAAATATGCAGTTCTTGTGATACAGCAAGATTGCAGGTGGAAGAAGATGGGAAAGGGTAACAGGGAAGAAAAGATGAAAGTTTCCTGCTTTTTACGTGAATGTAAATCCAAACACGCATTTCACCCAGAGTTCCAATTCAGCTACATAGGGCTGGCCCTATATACTTTATATATAACACTTTATATTAAAAATAGGGTACGTGCATACAATTGTGTCATCCCTTGTGAGGCAGCCCAGGCACTCAGAGCCACCCATCGCCGAGTCTTTATGACACTGAAGTTAAATAACAGGCTCTTCCCCGCACCCTGAAAGCCGGATGTACAGGAAAAACACAACTTATTCAGAAGTTTAATTGCTTTAAATCATTTGTGACATAGTTAGAGTGATGTCAAGCATTCGGTCACTGCCCTCCAGGCAGCCGGTCGCCTCCCCGGCAGGGAGGGCAGCCCTGAGGGGGAGCCGAGGACGGCGAAGCCTCGAGGCACACGGGGCAGTGCGGTGAGGCCTGGGAGCCCCCTTAGTCCCTCAGCCCCTCGGAGTCCCCTCAGAAGCCCCCTCAGAAGCCCCCTCAGAAACCTCTATCCCCCCTGACCCCTCAGCCCCGTCCCCTCCGCACTGACTCAGCCCGCGCACCCCCACCCGCCCTGCCCGCCCAGCGCTCTCTCGCGAGACGCGGTCGCTGTTGACGCGATGTCCTTTGGGGCACTGGCAGGGGGGAGGGCGGAGGGGGCGGGAGGCGAAGCCGGGTCTGCTTTGATTGATGGGGCTCTCCGCCAATAGACCGTAGGAGCGGCGAGGTCCCAGCCAATAGCTCCGCTCCGAGGTGAGTGGGGAGCCAATGGCGGTGCCGGTGGGCGGGGCGCGCCGCTGGCTGATTGATCCCAGCTCTGGCGTTGTTCAGTCGGAGCGAGAACATTCTAGAGGTGAGTACGGGGCAGCCATTGCCGGGTCCCGTCCGCCGCCCCCTCCTGCCTCGGCTGCGCACCGCCGCCGCCTCTCCCTCCCCCCTTTCCCTCTTCTCCCCCCTCCTCCTCCTCCCTCTCCCTCACAGGTGCCGCCGCTAACGATGCCCCTGATTGTGTCTTGCCCGCAGATTGCCCGGCGCCGCTCTCCCTGCTGATACCGCCAGCCCCAGGACGCCGGGACCCGGAGGCTGCGGCGTCCGCCTCCGCCTCCCTCTCCTCCTGGATATAAGCGCCCCCTCGGCCCTGTTCTCTTCGCACAATCGGCTTCGTCGCAGCCCGGGGCGAGCAGCGTTGGGTTTATGTCTTTATTGGACGAAAACGGTGAGTGTTAATAGGGCGGACGAGAGCAGCGGTGTGAGGCTGGGGGGAGCGGTTTGGGCTGGGCTGGGGCCTCGGGTTGTCGGTAAACGGCGGATAATGGGGAGAGGCTTTTGTGTAACGAAGCGTCCGGGACCTTGACGGGGGGCGGGGGAGGGAAGCAACGGCGTGTGGGGGGAACAATTAAAAAAAAAAAATCAACAAAACAAGCAAACGTAAAAGCGCTAGACCTTCAGTTGCCGGTTTTTTGTTCGTTTTGTGAGGCTACTTTGGGGTTTCCTTTTTTTTAAAAGTTATTTATTTATTTTCGTGCCGCCGCCATGCGACGAGACAAGATGGCGGCGGCGGGGCCGCGCCTCCCGCGCTGTGGGGAGGGGGGGGCGGTGGCGCAGCTCCCGCGCGCCGCGGGGGGGGCGCTCGGCCCCCGCCCCCGGGGGGACACTCGGGGGGCGGCCCGGGGGGGTGGGGGGGGGGGTCCGTGGCGTGGGCGCATGCGCGGCCGGGGGTCACCCCGCCCCCCCCCCCCCCCCACCTCCGCAGTGTCTCCCAGCGCTGAGTCAGTGCTTTAATTGCTGCATTTATGACTCATCACGAGCGGGGCGGGGACGCGGCGCTGTGCGGCAGGGAGTGGGTCTCGCCTTCCCGCTCTTTGCTCTGTGCGCGGCATATGGGGGGGAGGTGGCGCCTGGGATGAGGTGTCCTAAGGACCAGGAGAGGGAGCTTCAGCCTGCGGCGGACAAAAGCGGTAATGTGGAAGGAGGGGAAGCGCCGCGCTCGTTCTGGGTGCGCGGTCACCGATATAGCTGCTGCTGCAAACGCGTGGTCGGGCTGCACGGTGGCTGTTTTTAGTCATCCCTGGGGAAGGAAACCTCGTGTTCGAAACGGAATCTGCGGTATTCTTTTTGCTGAGGAAGGGTAAAACTGCGTCAGCGCTAATGTAGAACACGGGGCTTACACAAGTCTGTCTGCTTCTGTGTAAAGAACTTGTAAACCTGACCAGAGGGACTCGGATCATGTTGCTTCATAGATGTACTCTTACGTGTAAATACTAAGAAGGCTACTTTAATGTGTCAGGGCTTCTGGCATTAATGATAACAACATGATGACGTGTCAGAGTAGCCATGCTCTGTAGTCAGGGTTGCCTGTGTAGTCAGCCAGTTGTGGCTTAAGTACTCTTAGATCTGATTATAGAGGCACATGTTAATTTAAATATGTAAATACTGCTTAAGGCAACATTAATAATAGGATTCATCCTCCTTCCCCTTCCTCCCCCTCCCCTTCCCACAAGACAAAAATCATCTGGAAAAGCTGCTGCACTGCTCTGTACCTCTGCATTGCTAGGCTTTCTACAGTGAAGCAACTTCTGTCAGACTTTATCAGGCTTATTGTTAAGTCAGAACTCAACAGAAGCTGCTATGAGAATCCATAAGTGAGAGGGAGAATTACGTAATTTTCAACTCTTTTCCACTCCGATACAAAAACTGGTAAGCCATGTAAAAACTATGTTGGGCTACAGATTGCTGCTGCTTCATCTTACTGATGTTTCTCAACGTTGTGATAGACTTCAGCTTGTGTGATAGGTTCATGCTATGCTGTGGAATTGGAATCTGATTTCCAGATCTTTCTCCTGATTTTCCTCTGCCCTGCCACGTGACCCTTATGGTGCAAGATTTGTAATAAAACAAGCAGTGTGCCCTTCCTTACTGATCCCAGAACTCCTGCAGGAGTTAACTGTACAGAAAATAGTCTTAAGCTGTTTATTAGTTTTTGGATAGTAAGAGAGGGTGGAAAGCTTTGTAGGTGTAGTAAGGCTAAGTTCCTTAGCAGTCCAATACAAGGTTGCTATTTTCAGCTCCATAGGTTGAAGAAAGTTATAGCATAAAGAATTCACTTCCCCTTTTTTTTTTCCCCCTAAATATAATCCCTTACGTAGGTTTGTAGCAAGAACAGATTGATGCACGTTAAGCTAAAATGAATTCTTTGTTTTTTAATACTTGCAGAGCTGTTGCGCAGCCACTGGTACCTGTATTGGGGAAACATAGCATACAAGCAAGAACCTTACAGCCTCAGTGGCGAAAATTTTTTCATGTCAGAGACCGAGAACTCTTGCAGTCGTTTATGTCATCCCGTCTTCTCCAGACAGAAGATACCAAAAAACTGCAATCAAAGATCTCTTCATCTTATTGATAAAGCTACTAATAAGGCAAAATGTCTGTCAACGTCAACCGCAGTGTTTCAGATCAGTTCTATCGCTACAAAATGCCCCGTCTGATTGCCAAGGTAACTTCCTAAGCATTAGTGGGAAGCACTCCCTCCTCTCCAGAGAGGAGAAAGAGGTGTGAGATGATGATAATGCTTGACCACCCAAAAGGCAAGGATGGTGTTTGCTCCTTTCTGTCCAGACTAAGCTTCTGCAATTCTGAGCAGAATTCCGGTGTAGTTAAATGGGGAATACACACTGGGCTTGGCTGTTGCAGTCACTTGACTTAAAACATTATTTGTTTTCCTTAGGTGGAGGGCAAAGGAAATGGAATAAAGACGGTTATAGTCAACATGGTTGACGTTGCAAAGGCGCTTAATCGGCCTCCAACGTGTAAGTAGTGTGGAGTGACACAGCATTTTTTAATGCTTTTGTATTTGAAGTGGTAGTGTTACATAGCTGATATAGCATTAATACCATTCTTTAAAGATGGGTAAGAAATTATCTCAGGATGAAATAAGAAACAGAAAGAAGCAATAGCGTATTTACTGGCTGTTTAAAAACCACACTGAAGATAAAAGGGAGGTGGTGTTTACTGTGCTTTCTCTACAGATCCTACCAAATTTTTTGGTTGTGAGCTGGGAGCACAGACCCAGTTTGATGTTAAGAATGACCGTTACATTGTCAATGGATCTCATGAGGCGAATAAGCTGCAAGACATGTTGGATGGATTCATTAAAAAATTTGTTCTCTGTCCTGAGTGTGAGAATCCTGAAACTGATCTGGTGAGTGCTCTCTTTTCTGTATCAATGGTGACACTATGGAAACACTTCATTAGATGTTTGTGCAAGTGGTGCAAAGTTTAAAGCTGACTTGAATCTGAAAAGAAAACCTAGTACACGTGCTTGCACGCTTTGGGAAAGTTTTAAATCTATGACAGTTCAAAACTGCTGAGCTAAATTGCTACTGCTTAACTTCTTCTGCGTTAGTCCTGTGGAGATGATAATGTAAAAGGTTTAGGCTTTAATGCGTAACTGTATTGTGAATGAAATGTTAACTGAAGATTGTTCTCTGTTGCAGCATGTCAATCCTAAGAAACAAACTATAGGTAACTCTTGCAAAGCCTGTGGCTATCGAGGCATGCTTGACACAAACCATAAACTCTGCACGTTCATTCTCAAAAACCCACCTGGTAAGTGCTTTTCCTTACTTGCTGGGAGTAAAAAGAACTTCTGTGTGAGTGCTGTTAATGAAGAAGAAAAACAAATAGCTCACAGCTAGTTCAAGTGTAAAAAGACTCCAGCCTACTCCTACAGTATGTTTCGGGATCAGGATGGAGGAGCTGTGCTCAGTCTCTTCCCTTGTCATCCTGTGTCCTCCCCAAGTAGAACTATTTGTGAAGAGCTGGATTTGCCTGTGCAGGACAACTTAGGAGGAGGAAAGGAAGGTAGTGTAGCTCATGGCAGTTGTGAAGTAAAAGAGTAGGAAGTAAAAACAGTAATGTTCTATGCAAGCAACACTCTGTAGTAAGCATCTGGTTGCCTGCTGCAATTTAAGCTTGCTAGAATAGAAAAGTCTAACCTATTCCAGGGGTCTCTGCTTTGTGAGGTCACCTGTTATATAGACTTGGACAATGTTGGTGAGAAACAAGACTTTGAAACCAGGGGTTTCCCTACCACATGTACATCTGCCCTGAGTGTATTTGGGGATGGGGACTACATATAACTTGCTGCTAATGAAAGCACCCAAACCTACAAGGGGATTTGATGGAGGTGCAGGGACTTTGTAGCCCGCTCTAGTTCATGTGACAGACATTAAAATTCATTTGCAGAAAGTGGTGACACTGGTACAGGAAAGAAAGAAAAGGAGAAGAAGAACAGAAAAGGCAAGGACAAAGAGAATGGTTCTGTGTCCAGCAATGAGACACTTCCACCCCCACCACCAGAGGAGATTACTCCTCCACAGGTTGTGGTAAGTAGAAGGAAGAGTGTGGAGATAAGGGTGTGTGGTGTCTTGTTTTGATTTAAAGCTTTAAAATCAATGGCATTCCCTGCTGACCAACATTGCCCCAAAAGCTCTTACTGTCTCCAGAACTTAAATGTTGGAATATATAGAGAGTGGTAAAACTGCACTTGAAGTAACCCTGCAGAGAGTTGTAAACTAAGGTCTAGCTTCCATTACTTTTTTCCTATTTTTGCCCTTTTTATGTGAACTTTAACTTGCAAATTGTACTCTAAACCTTTCTTTACGTTGTAAAAATGCTCTCAAGTTGGTATCGTCTCTACCCTTGCCTGTCACTAAGCCTGCACTAACACTATGAATCTCTTGTTTTGGTTTTGTGTTTTAGGAGGAGGAGGATGATGATGACTGGGGTGAGGACACAACAGAAGAAGCCCAGAGGCGTAGAATGGATGAAATCAGTGACCATGCAAAGAACCTCACGCTTAGTGAAGACTTGGAAAGAACCGTGGAGGAGAGAGTCAACATACTGTTTGATTTTGTGAAGGTAACTATTCTCTGGGTGTCTGCTTTAGTGGTATAAAATGTTTGTAAGGAAACTTAAAAACAATGTCTTGAAGCTGCTACCAAAACACTGTTTCTGCCAGCAGTGTGAAGGGAAGGGTGCAAAGAGTGACGCAGACCTGGGGTGGAACTAAAATGTTTGTCTCTGTACCCATTTCCCCCCAGAAAAAGAAGGAAGAAGGTGTCATTGATACTTCGGACAAAGACATTGTAGCAGAAGCAGAGAGACTGGATGTGAAGGCTATGGGCCCACTAGTTCTCACTGAAGTCCTTTTTGACGAAAAGATTCGTGAACAAATAAGAAAATACAGACGTCACTTCCTTCGTGTAAGCAATTCCTTCTTCTGCACTCACTGCTCTGAGTGTTTCACAGCAATTGCTTGGTACTGTGGGGAAGAAGATTTACTGTAGTGTTTTGCTTTTAAACTGCTCCTTATCTGGGGAGAACTGCTGGGAGGGATAGGATGATATGAGCTGCTGTAAACCTTGTAATTCTCAAGGTTCAAAAAATTCAAAAAGCTAATTGAATCACTTTTGCTTTTATCACCACTCTAGTTCTGCCACAACAATAAGAAAGCTCAGAGGTACCTTCTCCATGGCTTTGAGTGTGTGGTAGCCATGCATCAGTCTCAGCTTATTTCGAAAATACCACATATTTTGAAGGAAATGTATGACGCAGATCTTCTGGAAGAAGAAGTCATCCTTAGCTGGGCAGAAAAGGTAATGGGTAGTGTGTTGTGTACCTGAATCTAGACTACTGCATCTGGCTTCTCCGTTCTGGTGTGACAGCTGGTGCAGAGAGAAACCTTTCCAAAAATGGGCTGTTTGAGGCAGTGGGTGAGGTTGGAGTTCCAGGTTGGGTTCCTGCTGTGTTTGGGTATGGTCTGGTATAAACTTCCTCAGTGTTCAAGCAAACTCTCTGTCTTTCAGGCCTCAAAGAAATACGTTTCAAAGGAGCTTGCCAAAGAAATCCGTGTCAAAGCAGAACCATTTATTAAATGGCTAAAGGAAGCTGAAGAAGAATCTTCCGGTAATGAAGAAGAGGATGAAGATGAAAACATAGAGGTAGGAAAGGCCTGTTCATTGTCAACAGCTCCCATGTTGCACTGTTCCTGCATTTTTAAGTCTTGTGACCTTTTCCTGGTGCAATTTGCAGCAGCTTCCTTGGTGTATTACTGTGCACATTGGGAACTGGAGGAACGCTCCCTTCCTAGGGCTTGGTCAGAGCGTTCTTGCTATGCTACACTGACTGTAAGAGCATTTGGACAGCCCAGGACTGTCACTCTGGAATGGTCCCTTGCACAGTAGCAGCTTGTGTAATAGTAGAAGGTTGACAGGAGCTATCCTGCAGAAAACTTCAGGTTTTAGATGGGTTAGTGGGGGGGTGTGTTACAAAAGCGGATGAATACAAATACAAAAGAATAACTGACCATTCTCCTCACCGTTTAGTCCTAGATAAAGACTGTTAGTTATACTCCAGGTGGCTGTGGCTGGGAGAGGTTTTGCATGTGGGTGGGTGGTGGTTCTCCTGCCAGTACTGCACACTTCTGTTCTCGTGTCTGAGGTCCTGCTTCCTGCAGATGCACGTGCACAGCTCTGCCTTACAGAGCAGCGTGTTAAGTGGGTCATGGCCGTGGACAGGAGGGTGGTTGGGCAGGTCTTAAAATTAGTCCAGTGCTTAGTGTCAGTCGGAGCTGTAGTAAAAGCAAGTGTCTTGTCTCCACAGGTGGTGTACTCTACAACTGCCAGTGTACCTAAAGTTGAAACTGTGAAGCCTGCAAACAATAAAGATGACGATATTGATATTGATGCCATTTAAAGTGATGCAACATAGCTTCCAGCATAGTAATGCAAACTTCTCTGCATTTTTCTGCCAGAAGTGTGATTTGTATGTGCACAAGCTGAAATGGCTTAACATCCTGCTACTCTTTGTACTCTAAAATGTATCTTTTTACTGTGACTGGTCTTGTGTAACTAAGCCTAATACCAAGGAGTCAGCACGTCAGTGAACTGATCTAGTTTGCAACTGGCATGTTCTATTTTGTTTTTCTAACTTGTGTTGGACACATACTTGGAGCACATTTATACAGTTGTGGAAATAAAGGATTTGGTTTTGGTCAATCTTCATTTGTGACTCGGCCCCCTTATTGCTTTTCCAAGTAAGTATTTACACAGCTCGCTGAAATCTGGAAGTTGGGAGTCGCAACGATGCTCTTGAATGAGACAGGAGGAAAAAAAAAGCCTTAGCCTGGAGGCTGTTCCAGCACTGGAGATTTGAAACCTGAGCAAGAAGCAGGTGTTAAGTAATCTACAGCGTGTGGCTGCCAGCTTCTTAAAAGATAAGTCAGCTGTCTGCATTCTGATCCTTGCAAGTTTTTTTCTTAAAAAATTCCACTGATGTTCCTTGCAAAAGTTGGGTTTTGGTTTGGTGGGTTTTTTTTTCCCTTCCCTGGGGTTTTCAGCAGCTCCAAATACAGGAATGGAGCTGTGGAGCTGGAACTGCTGTAGTTGGTGTGCACTGGCACCAAACAGGGTCACTGTGGCTTGTGCTGCTCCAGCCTGATTTGGGGACAGGGTGAGATCTGGTGCCCTGAGTGCGTAAGTGCCCAGAGCTGACCTGCCTGTCTCTGGAAGTGAGTGTCCTAAAGGCCAAGGTTGAGGAATGGGATTCTTCTAGAAACAGGATAAAGAGAAACCTGGTCCTTTGAAATCAGGAAACAAGTGTGACATGATCTGTGACAGGTTTTGGCCTAAGAGTAGATTGGGTCAGGGTTTTCGTTGCCCTTCGCAGCTGTCTGCTCTGGAAAATCAAGAGTGGCAAGAGACTGACTAGGATTGCTTTTTGTGGTCTCTTTAGACTCAATATGAGCACTTTTGAGAGGTCAAGGCTCCAGTGCACAGTGAGCTGCTTTTTCTAGTCAAATTGTTTTAGCAGAACTTCAGATGGGACAAAGGTGAGGATTGTGTTTGGAAGGTTACATCAGGGGTGGCTTGAGCTGCAGGCTCTGTTCTGTGGTGGGGGTGTAAGTCTAGGAACCTGTGTGTGGTCCTGGCAGTGAGCTGGCACTTGGCACTAGCACATGCGGCAAACAATGCTAGAAAGATGGAATGAAACCATTTGAAAGTGCCCATTTATTTAAAGTGGAAGTTTATTGCAATAGTACAAAATCACAATTACAGGTTTTATTCTTTGTTTCCTCTGTCTAAAAGAAAATCTGTTCAGTTTTTAAACTGTGTCTGTTCTCATGCATGTTAGAAACATGGAAGGCATATTACTAATCCCCGCCTGCCCTCTCAGGAATACACCTCTTCCTCCTGGTGCAGGCACACACGTCCTTCATGTAACTGTTGCAAGCACATCAGGGGAAGTGTTTGCCTGCCAGGCTGGAAGGTTGAAGTCCTCTCAAAGAAACCCAGCTGAACAATGCATGGCAGTTAGAAAGCTGATGATTTTGCCTGGTACTGCTATAGAAAACTCCATGGGCTGGGTTTTAGTCACATGGTAGCAGGGTGGGTGGGTGACGTGGGCATGAAACATCTCAAATTGTGCCTCCCTGGTACCTGTTGCAGTGGGAGGTGGGTGCTTGTATATTAAGCTGCTTTTATGGGTAGGGGTTTGAGTTATCGTTGCTTTTCTGAGCAGAGCTCTTGCTTTCAGAGGGAATAATGGGAACCCTTGCTTTTTCCCAGGAGTGTGTCACAGCTGCCATGCTGAGAAAGGCTGTGGCCATTACCTGAGTGCCCCAGGGAGCCCTGCAGCGTGGGCAGCACCTCTCCTGGCTCTCTGAGCCTGGCTCTGAGCTGGTCTAGGCCAGCTCAGCTCACTGAGGGCATCAGTTGCTCTGTGCCGATGGTCTGCAGCTGTGGCTTTGCGGATCTGGGTTGGTGCTGTCTCTAGGACGCCTGAGGTGCCTGCTGTGTGGTGTTGGCTGCTCCCAGCTGCGACACAGGGAGGTACCATTTCGGGGGTGGTCACCCCCGTTTTAGAGCAAACTTGAACGTAATTGCAGGCTGCCACCAATGGGGATAATCT
>JAWWES010000168.1:53489487-53594531 GCA_035583135.1 Lophotriccus pileatus
ACCATTTCGGGGGTGGTCACCCCCGTTTTAGAGCAAACTTGAACGTAATTGCAGGCTGCCACCAATGGGGATAATCTCTGGGGTTTTGTTTGTTTTGGGGGTTTTTTCCCCCCCCAAGATGTAGAGACTAGCAAGACAGACCTGTTCTTTCCAGTAGGGAAACTAGGAAATAAATCCACCCGAAAATGTTTTTCATAGGATCAGTGAACTGGTGATGCCATAGCAAAGCTATATGATAGTAGATTTGGAGTAAACGTGGAGCAGGCAGGGAGTGAAAGCATTCTTGTGTGTAGTAGCACACAGGTGGATCAGATTAGGTGTATTACGAAGTGGTACCCTAATTTCAGACACTGTGGAGGCTTCTAAAAGCACCAAGGCCACCACTGTGAAATTTGTGGTGCTGAGTTACACTTCTCACCCTATTTTCACCTGCACGTTGCTGTTTCTGTCTCAGATTATTATCTGATGATTCCACCAGCTAATAAAAACTGAGTGTTTGTCTTGTATTTCTTCAGGGTAGGAAGAAGCCTGACTTAGAAGTTAAAAGTATTGCCACTGCTATCTGATGAAAAGTAACAAGTACATCTTCAAAAGCCAGCTTGGATTTTAGATGCACTCTGCTCCAGGCTTCAAAGAGACTGCTGGCACCCAGAAAGGAAACAGCGTTGGGTGATTTCCCTCACTTCACATTGTACAGTCTGTTTGAAAACCTCAGTGTGAGCGCTGCCACTTGGCAGGTGGAGGGTCTAGCGGCAGGTCCATTATCCTTGGCTTTACAAACCCTCATCTCCCTGCAGGAGCCTGCAGTTCTGCAGCCTCCGGCAGCGGCTCCTCGTCATCCAGCATGACGGGAGCTGCTCAGCTCGGGGCAGCATCACGAGTGCATGAAAGGGGCTCAGAGGCTTCAAATGGAGTTTGAAATCCTGACTGTTGTGCACGTAAGTGAAGTTGCCTGGTTTTACTTTTATCAGTGAAAGCCTAAAAGTTGTCATTAGGCCAGCGCTTCCTCAGCTGGATGTGGTAGGACATGTATTATATAAAAGTATGCTCTTTGCTCCTGAGAGTGCACAGCTCAGGCTTGGAGCGAGGCACTGAGTAAAGATAAGGAAAAGGGATTTGAAGGAATTGCAGTAGGAATTTTTCCCTCACTGTGGTAGCAGCTTCCCCCACCAGCGTAACCACGATGTGATGCTCCCAGGGGTCATCTCTGTAGGATCACATGCATGAGGCATTACCATGAGGCTGTCATTCCTCTCTGCTAAGATCTTCCCAGTTCCTTGGGTTAAGAGGGTTGCCAGAAGATCCAAATCTCTACCCAGATCAAACAGCTTGGTTGATTTGTTGCTGTCCAGATATACCACAGAGTTAAAAGAATTGATTTGTAACTCTAATAAGTAATCCTTGGCATGTGGGTGTATTCCAGTTGTGCAAGTTCTGAACAATGGTGTCTGAAAAGAAGAGGTGCCACTGAAAAGTCCTTAATGTAGTGATCTGTAATGGAACTGTGCTTTCATTTGTGGGCTTATACAGGGTAGTAATGAAGATCACAGGAACTCTGGGCTCCCAGTGAAAGAAGTGAAGGGAAATGGCAAGGAGAGATCTAACAAAAGTAGCTGACCCACCAATTAGTCTTCCAAATCATGGCAGCTGTTTTCTTCTCAAACTAGTAACTCCAAAAAGCCTCAGAGGGCTGTTGCTGAGGACTGACTCCTTGGCATTCGGTAACACCACTGAACCGTGAAAATGTGGATAAGAAATCCCAGAAGTGAAGAGAAGAAAAAGCAGCTTGAAAACAATGCTCTTTTAAGCCTTGTATGTGAAATACTGTTTGCATGCTTAAATTTCAGCTTGAGGCTTATGAAGTTGTTGGAGCCACTGAGATTACTTACGTGCTTAGCAGGCTGCTGGCATTGTCTATGTTTGTCACTTTGAAGACGATCATCTTGCTGCCACAGAGGTGTCAGAGTTCATCTTCGGACCTGGAATTGGAGAGGAGCTGTTCTGGGGCCACGGAGCAGCTTTCCCAGGATGTCACGTCCTTACCTAGTGCAGACCAACACCAGGGTATCTCCACAGCTTCCTTAGAGCTGTTGCAGCTGACATCCATCAAGGGCAGGGCCCCAGCACTCAGGTGGTGCTGCTTTTAATTTAGTAAAATTCTAAAACTCCTCAATTTTCTTCATACCAAAAGGAAAAAACATCTTCAGTGTTTTGGGTTAGGAATGCAACCAACAGGTTCACCCCATCATTGTAAGTGAAACAGAGGGAACTGTTCTTCCTGTTGTGATAGTGTCAGGCAAATAAAAAAAAAAGTAGCATTCTAAGCCATCTTTTCCTAATGTCAGTTTTTCTACTTCCACGTGCCCCAAAGTCATTGCTTACTCAATAACTGAGGTTCTTCAGCATTTTAGCCACAGCAAAAAGCAAACTCCTGGGTTTCTGAGGATGGGATGCCATTACACAGATCAGCTGTGAAGGATCAGGTCCAGAGTGAAGCCAAGAAGTCGGGTCAGTAAGGCAAGGCTGGAATCAGCAAGGCCCATGGCTGGGTGGGGGTGCACAAGTGTTTTGAGGGCCCCCATGTAAGTGCTGAGGTGGGGGGTGCACCCAGACAGCTTCTCCCAGGACTTTCTCACACTGCTCTTTCCACGTGGCTCAGCTCCAAGGTCACTTGGCTGCACCATATGGGAGCTGACCTTGAACACAGGCAGGCCCAGCACCTGTGAGGAGGGGAAAGAGCTTGCAGAGCCTGTTCCTGCTCCCAGGACGCTGACATTTTCTGAGACTGGAACTGGGGAGTGCTATTTTTTCTAGTGGTAATCTCACCCCATTACCGTGGTGTTAGAGCTGTTTTCTGTACAGTATTTTCTTTCTCAGGTGGGGAAAGAGGTGATGCAAAGGAGAGCTTTGGTCTGAGAACCATAGACACTTCAGCCATGCATTGCAAGTAAGTGAAGTACCACCACCAGGAACAACTCAGCGGGAGGTTTGTGTGGGTGTTTTATTATTCTCTGTGAATTTTTGCTTGATACTGTTTTTTATATTTATTTGATATTAATAAAACCCAGATAACTGCACTGACGTCAATGGAGTTTGCCTTTGTATCTGTGCAATTAAGGTAGACATCTGACACCTTTAAAAGAAACATGAGGAAAGTATATTTCCCCCAGAGAATGCCATCCCTGTGTTGCCAGGGAATTGTTAATAAATTATTTATTAATTGTCACTCTTATGGACAAAATTACAGGTATACCATTGTGAACAGAGTAGCTCCCATAGGGAAAGACTAAATAAAGAAGGAAAATACTAAATGAAGAGGCTTAAGGATTTTTCATATGGTCTCTGAGGCTGGGAAATTTGGATTTTAACTCTTCCATCTCCTGCTTCCTTTGTTCCTTAAGCATGTGCTCGTATTCTGTATGCCAAGACAGAGAAGCTGGTGGTCCCAGCTGAATGTGCTGTGGGGCTTGGGGTGGTTGTGGATGGCGGACTCGGGGGAAATGGGAAGCAGAAGCACAGCTGCAACGACAGGAAAACACTGCTCTCTGTGGGGGAAGGAATGAGTTTTTAAACAATCTTTTTTAGATTCTTATTTATCAGTCAACAGGAGTTTAATACACGAGTTTGCATTCTCCATGCCTTCTCCATGAACAGGATCGGCCAGATTTTAGTTTCTATTTATTCTGCTGAAAGGCTCCTGTATAAGATCCAGAATGCAGAAGGGTTAATTTTAAGGAAAAAAAATCCTTGACTATCAGGTGGTCTTTTACCAAAATCCAAAGAATCAGTTCAGACAAGATGAATGGTGTGGTAACTGCATCCATGGTGAGGCTGATGTCAGGAGCACACTGCTGCTTAGGTGGAGTGGTAAGGAAAAATGGAAGGGAAACGCCCTTGTAAGGAAAGCAGCCTGGATCCTATCCAGTGGAGATCACTGAAGAACACCTTCACCTCACAGCCAAATGGAGGTGCCAAAGTTTTTAGCAAGTAGCAAAACTTGCTGAAACTGAGTCTGGGGATGAAAAAACCACCATAAAAAGCAGTAAATATGTAGGCAGAACTAATCAACTGCGTGTTCCTCATGCTGACTAAAAATAAAGGGGATGGAGGGGTGATAAGTCCTCCTAATCAATTTCTGGTCAATACTGATGCCAGAAGATGGGAGCAATGCGTTTGACTTTGGCCAAAAAAAAAGTGCCATAGGAAGCAAGAGGTGCTCCTGAAGCCCCTGGAGCTGTGCAGTTGGTAACCAGCCTCAGTGAACACCCTCACTCACGAGGACCTGGAGGTGCTCTCAGTTTTGCATGGCCAGGTGTGGGTGCCTGGGTGAAACATCTGCTCTGGACCCATCCCTGGGAGAGGGCAGGAGAGAGACACGAGGGAGGTCAGGCTCAGCACCACGGGCATGGCTGGCTGCATCCAGCTCCAGGTCAGGGAGAGGGAAGCCAGGAAGCGAGGAGGTGGCTGTGGCGTGGGGGTGGTGAGGATTGAGAGGTGATCAGTGAGGCCTTCCTGTTTGGTAACACCAACAGGCTTGTCCTGGGCAAGGGGGTGGTTTTATCTGAATCATCGAAGGGGAACTGAGTGTTCCTGGTGGGAGGAAAAGTGGGAGAGCAGGTACCTGTCTGTTGTGAGAGCCTTTCTGGGGGCGTTCAGGGATGTGCACTGAGGAGCTGTGGAGCTTCACAAGCGCAAGGCACTAACTGCTGCAATTTCTATTTTTTTTTTACAGTCTTTTATGATATTGTCACTGCCTTTGTTCCTTTTTTTTTCCAGCACTGTGGGGTGGGACTGGGAGAAAAGAGTAGCAGTATCACTAATACCAGAAAACCTGTTCTGCAGGAAAACCTGCAGATGTGTGCAGGATGGGGAAGGAGCGGCTGCACTCATGACCCAACCTGTCCTGCACACAGCAGGCCGGAGGGTGATGGGGGATGACAGGCTCCTTCCTCTGTCCTCCCCCTTTCCCATGCACCCATTCGCAGCTCTGGATCAAAGAGGCCGGCTGCTGTTCAGGGCTGACTTGGTATAACCTGCAAGAAGCTGCTGGAAGGGAGATCTCCTACGGGACTAGTCTGCCTTTCCTGCTCCACGGGACTTGCTGTGCTTCAGTGTTAAAAAGCCTCTGTCTTGGTGCAGGGCTGGTCGGCGGTGGGGGGTTGGTGTCTGTCACAGAGACGCCTGCAAGCTGTCAGAGGGCTGACATCGCGGAGAGGTCCGTGCCCTGCGGACCTTCTCTGGGCGTCAGACAAGCCACCAGTGCTGGCAACTTTCCATGACCCACTTTTGCTCCCTGAATTCTGTTTCTTGACAGCAGCAAATAGTCATTTCCCATGACCGTCCCCAGGCTGCAGGGGAGATCCCGGCCGGGACTGGCCCTGCTCCCTCCAAAGGAGAACACACGTGCACGGCCCCTCTGCGGGGACACAGCAGGAACGGCTGCGGGGTCGGGCTGGGGGAGCTGGGGCCGGGCACGGGATGAGTGCGGGGGCTCGTTCGGGAATGAGGGGGTGCCGGGAAGGAGGAGGTCCCGGGAATGCGGGGTCCCGGGAATGCGGGGTCCCGACGAGGAAGCCCAAAGTGGCCGCCGGGAGGAGCCCGTGTGCCGGCGCCGCCCGCCCGGCCCGGAGCGGCCCCGAGGCGGGGATGGAGAGGAGGGGAACGGGAGGGAGGGAAAAGCGAGGAGGAGGGTGGGGGGAGATGAAAAAAGTATAAAACAAAAACAAAACAAAAAAAAAAAGAAAGCAAAGGAAAAAAAAAAAAAAGAAAATAAAAACCCGGAGGGGGAGGGAATAAAATAAAAGCTGGGGGTGAGGGAAAAAGAGGGGGAAAAAGAAATAGATGAGAAAGGGAAAGGGAAAAGGAAAGGAAGAAAATACAAAAAAAAAGGAAAGAAAAGAAAAGACACAAAAAAGGAAAAAACACCAAAATCCCCTCCCTTCCCTCCAGTTTTCACACTCCTGAATACTGTCTGGTTACAGACATACCAGGATCGGTTGTCTCTCTCTCAACACCCACTGAGTTTTTGCATTGCCTTTTGAACATTTTTTAGGAATAAGTGTAAAATTCTCTTTTTTGGATGGAAAGGGGATTCCCAACCCCAGCACCACACCTGCCCTGATGGCAGCTGCCATGGGAAGTGGGATCACAATCACATCTTCCCCCACAGTGTGACTCCTGTGGCTCCAAGAGACCTTGGAGAACCTTGGTAAAGGGAGGTGGCACAGTGGCCACCTTGTCACCCTCTGCCCTAGGGTGGCCTGGTCATTGCAGTGATGGAGATGTCTCTCTAAGAGGAAACAGCAGGATGCCGTGTGATAGGGCAGAGGGGTGGGAGTGGTAGAAAAATGCTGTTCTGAATCTACTGTGAAGAAAATCTTTGAGAGAGAGAGATGGAGACCTGCAGTCACCTCTCCATCACACACAGTTCATAGGTATGTAGAAAATCCATGTTATACCCAGGGAGGACTTGCTTTTTTATATCCTCCAACCTGTGTCATCAGGATGTTCTCAAAACCCTGGTCCATCTAATCTCAGCGCACTTTCTTTGAGGGCAAAATGATGCCCTTGGTGTTGGAGGAAATATTCAGGCCACACATAGCCTGCTTACCCTCAGCAGCACTTTTACCTGCAGGAACAACTCCCTCATCTTCACACCTCTGTGCTACCTGACTCCGTTCCCAGGTAACACATCTTTTGAATGAGCCATTTCACCAGCTGCACTCGCCCAAATGTCACGTGAGGAGATCCTGCACACTCAGCCAGGTGCTGCTTTGGCCACACGGGCGCCTGCCCTGTCCTGCTGATGATCTTGGGTGTTCACCCTTCCTCCTCCAGCATGGGATGTGTGTAAAAACACCCAAACCCTTCTGGTGTCTTATGCACCAGCGACTCACCAGGCAGCACCCTGCTGCTCCATGGTCTCCCCTCCACCTGCATTCCTGGTACCAGGGATGCTGTAATTAAACACCTCTGAAGAGCTGTGTTAGCGGGGGGGGTACCCAGAGCCACAGGGAGCCCCAGAGAAAATAAAACTAATGGCAACACCATCCAGCTCCTGCCAAGCAGTGTGATAAGATGAATCTGAGAATCTATCTTTTGGTTTTCTTCATTTTCCTGTGATGTTATTTTTCTGTGATCCCACTGCTCACAGCAAAACCTAAACAAAAAGCACAATAGCAACAGCATCAACCCTGCAGGAGGAAAGAGCTCCCTACATGATCATGCCTGAAACTGCTCCTGGGAAGCAGGGTTGAGCATCCTGGCTTTGCCTGGGCAGTGAGGGGGGTGGTGCAGGGTGGTGGGTGGGTTGATGGAGGCTGAGTTGTCCAAAATCTTGCTGCTGTCACCTGGCTGCATCCATGTAGCTCTGCCAGGCACAGTGGATGGGCTGACCAAGCCATCACCCAAAAAGCAGCTGCAAATCATCAGGGGGTGCAAATCCACTTTTCCTGATAAATGAAGACACCAGAGGGTTTTGGGTGTTTTTATGAAAGATTTTTCTTTCCCCATCTTCCTAACTTCTTCAAAGACAAGCACAGCCTGCTTGAGGGAAAGCTTTAAGGTGACTGCAGAGAAGGGAACTTCTGGCCTTGCAGGTGTCAGAGAAGCAAAACCCTGATTGTCTCACTCAAATTTGGGAAATTTTAACTCATTTTGTGCTCCTCTTGCTTGACACCTGTAAGATCAGATGCCTGGGGAAAGGATGCTTGGGTCCAAGTCTCTCCATGGGACCAGTTGGACACCAAAGGCAAAAAGACAGGTGAGTCATCATCCTGGACCGGTGCTCCAGGACTCTCTGTCACACTCTCCCCCCAGGAGGGGCCAGCCACACCCTACAAATCTCAAGGTGGCCCTCATGTTTCTAGGAAGTAGACTTTTTTTTGCCAAATGGTGAGTACGATGAGAGCTGGATCTCTGCCTCCCTATTTTCTTGTTTGTCTCTGAAACATTAAACCCGGGTCAGGGCATTAAACCACCCTTTGTTCAGGCTTTCCCAGGCAGGTATTTCTCTGTGCTGGGCTGCTGATGGAGATGGCAGATTCCCCCTCCCTGCTTCTTCCCCCACCTCCCCAGTCTTTGATCGCAGAAGCTCTGGAAACTAAGCTTTGAAAGAACAGTCATTTCATGGATGTGTTGATTAGGAAATGAAATTCCAAGAAGCAAATGACAACCCAGCTGCACTGTCTGACTCTGCAAGGCTGGAGCTCCCCACCAGGAAATGTATTCTCATATTTTTTTGACACATCCAGGGTGTTGTATCATTAATAAAAAATGCAGACAGAACTTCTTAAGAGAAAATTATTTCCAAAGAAACTGCTTTTTTTTTTTTTTTTCCTATTTTTTCCTGTGAATCTGTAGGCTTCCTTGAAGACAGCTTGGTTGTTTCTGTCTTTTGCAGAGCAAAATGAAGCATAGGTTTACCCCGGAACAGTCTCTTCTGGGCATACAGAAAGACCCCAGGGATTTGTCTCCCCTAGCAGGCTGTTAATCAAGGTTTTCAATTTCAGAGGAAAATGGTTTCAATGGGGGACAGAGGGAGGGATGTGGGCCTTCATGGTTAATTCTACAGAAAAATAACCCCAGCCTTGCAGTGCTGTCAGGACTGGATTCTGCCTAGTCCATCCAGCTGGAATGGGGAGAGGTCTAGCTGATGTGGCTGCCTCCACAGCAGCTGCAATGCTGTACAGGGACTCCAAGTAAGTCCTTCTTATTTAAACACCCCAAAATCCATCTCTGAAAAACAATCTTTTCTTCCCTCTCTTTTGCGTTAATAGCACTGCGCTTTTTTTGAGGGCTCCTCACGCTATTCAGTGTATAATAGCCCAGGGTGGGAGAGTGTTTTGGGACTGATTCATCTCATTTTTGGTGCTGAGAAAGCAGAGGTTGCCCTCAGCAGGGGATAAGCTTGGGCAGTCTTGTTCTCCAAGCTTAGGACAAGTGGGATGTCAAATACACCCTGCTTGGCTAGTTCCCACCGCAGCAGCTGGAACCTGCCAGCCCTCTCTGGACAATACTCTGGTCCACATCACAGAGAACAAAATTTGGAGGTAGGTTCTCATTTCTGGAAACTGCCATTTTCTTGAAGGTTTGATGTCTTGGCCTCAACCTGAAGACGTCTGTGGGGTGGGTCAGAGTCCTCTGTGCACTGCTGTGGGTGCATTGCTCCCTTGGGATTCAGTGTCCAGAGAGTCCCAGCATGGCCCCAGCAGAGCTCCCCACAGCTCAGAGCCATCACACCCAGCAGAGCCTCAGGCTGCTGTGAAGGCACCCACCTATGCAAGGAAGCAAACCCAGAAATGTTTGGGTGGTGGATGCAGACAAGGCAAGCTCAGCAGCTTAGCAGAGAGCCTTGGGATAGCCCAGGACAGCCAACAAGGGGGATGGTTGAGACCCGGATGATTTGGTTTCAAAGGGGGTTCAAAGAGTTCCTTGGGGCTCCTCAAGGTTCCTCAAGACTCAGAGAACTACTCTAGGAGGGAAAAACTTGAAAGGGGATACGCCTGTGTGGAGCAGCCATGGAGGGAGGGTTCAGACCCACTGGAGGGTCCCAGCTGCAGCAGAGGGTGGGACTTCATGGGTACCTTAATTCACTTAATGTTTGAAGTTTAGTGGAAGGCTGTTAAAGAAGGCTTGGAGAGAAGACGAGGTATTTGGAAGAACCTTTCTTCAAGGTAGAAATACCTCTGTAGGAGGAAGATTTGCTGGGAGACTCTGCAAGTCTCCACCAAAGGAGCAATCAGTCTCTGGTTGGCACTGCGATGTGAAAACGCTGCAAAGGGCCTCCCCGTAAAAGGCAGATCATTTTTTCCTGGATGCAAGGAGGGAAGAAGAGCCAGGGAAGTGATTCAAAGAAAACCTGTCAAAGCAACAAGCCAGGAAAAGAAGCTTTACAGAAGTGCTTTGAATGGCTGCACATGCTATGACAGGGGATGTATCAGAGCCAGAGAGGTTAGAGCAAGATGAGAGACAATGCTGGCCTAGGCATGAAGGATCTTATCCTACTCTTCTATAGCCTGTATACCCAGAAATACCCAAGCAGACAGGGTCTGACTTCCAACCACTAGGAACAGAGGTAGACAACAACAGCCTTTACCCCTGTAGACCTTCTTTCCCCCCAGCACACAATGGGTAAAACTATTTCTCTCTCAATGAGTTTCCTCTCTTCCCTGGGTGCTGCTTAAAAGTCACTCAAAAAAAACATTAAAAATGCATCAGACCTTACATCTGTAGCTCGTTCTGAACAAGACACCTTGTTAGGAAGGGAGTTTTCCCGGTGACTGCAGGAATCCCATTTTGTGCTTCCCAGCCCTCGTGCTGCAGCAGCCCCTCTCCCTCCTGCTGCTCCTGGGTGTGGAGGCACTCCTGCAATGCCAGAGGCTCATCCCCCTGCACTGGGGGGGGATACAAGCAGAAGTGTGGTGGGAGGTGGGGATGCAGTGTGGGCACAGGGTAGAAAGCTGAGCAGCCCCACCCATGACTGCGTTCCCTTGTGGTATGAGGCTGCTCTGATCCCTCCAGCTGGTTGCTCTCTCCCATCCCCATCCCCATCCTACCCCCATCCCCATAAAGAGCAGCTTGCAGGTGACATCCTTGACACCTCCAGCTGTCTCTCTGCACATCGCAGCTTTTCATCTCTGGCAGCTAATAGCAGTGTGCTGGGGGAAGGGAACATATGCCAAAGCAGCTCATCTAAGGCATCTTCTTACTAATCACATTACCTGCCCCCCTAGCAAGAAAGAGGGTTTGACATGTGGCCAGAGTGGTGACCAGAATCATCTCCCCTCTCTCCACGCCCCAGGGATGCTTTTGCCTCTGTGGGGGTGGCAGGAGGCAGCTCCGCAACAGGATCAGGGACGGAGCACCTCTGTTGGGAGGGATAACACAGAAGGCACAGGCTGGAGGCTGCCAGGAGCATGTGCTTCTGCCAGCAGTCCATACAGGAGTAGGCAGGGTAGGCAGCTGCTGTGCAGCACAGTGGTGCTGGAACAAAGGTAGAGGCTGAACTGACCTGCAGAAAGAACCACCTTCCATCAGTGCTGCCTGCAGTGTGTTTGCTGCAAGTAACAACTGAATCACGACAGCCCGGAGCAATTAGAGGGTATGAAGCTCGGGCTCAGTTCAGCTGCAGGCAATCTCCATCCCTTCTTTCCAAAGGACACTTTGTAGCTCTGAGGAGCTCTGGTGCTGTCCTTATTTACAATGTATCCTATTAATGGCTGACCCTACACAGTGAATGCAGGTGTCAGTGATGTGTGATTCACACAGCAGCAATAAGGTGATGGCTTTGCCCTTCAGAGGGAGAAGGTGTCCTGGTACCCTAGTCCTCTTCCAGAGGAGGGGAGTAGCCGAAGGGAGAGTTAGAAGCTGAGCTGCCAGGTGATGCTTCATCACCTCCAGGTCCCGTCTACTCCCCACTGTTTCCTCCAGGAGCTCAACAGCATCCTATCACAGCTGTGATTTCAAATGGAGCTGGCTGCATGTCTGGAGCTGGTCTCCAGAGCCTGGCTGCAGGGATGTGGCAGTGACAGGCCCTGAAGAGAAGTGATGGAGCTACCCATTGGGGTTGGCTTTTTATGTCTGGGATTCTTGAAACACCTGCCAACAGCGAATGCTCTCACCTTTGCATGCTTGGAGCTCTCCGGGGACTGTGTCCCATCAGACCAGTTATTACAGAGAGTTCTCCAGGGGCTGTCCCCTTCCTTACTCTCCTTGCTGCTACCCCATTCATTGGCCAGAGAGGAGGCACAGGCACGCACATGTTTCAGTATGTGTCTCTTTTTAATGCACTTATTTTTAGCTTGTTTTTGTGGCCTGTAGAGGATTCCACAGGAAATCCTGCAGCCATGGGATCATGAAAAGCTCAGGTTCCCGATTGTGTTACATACGTTAACAGAGATGTGATCTATACAGGGTTTTTTAAAAAGCCGCTATAAATACTTCCTCCAGCTGCACCAATATCCCCTCGTCCCTCTTCCTTCCACGGCACCTGTTGACACTCACGTACCCAGTTAAGATTAGCTGCTTCACAGGGGAGGGAAGCCCTGACTCTGGAGCCATCCCTCCCTGCCCTGTTGCAGCAGCACCTGGCCAGCCCATTCCGGGACACGCCTTGGGCTGTCAAAATTTGCACAACCCCGAAGGGCCAGTTCCACTGACGTGTCTGCTTGGCCCAGTGTGGGGCAAGAGATCCAGGAACCAGCCCCACATGGTGTGGTGGCACTTTGCCATCTGAGCCTCAGGCAGCTAAAGCCTCCTGGCCAGGCAGCCCCACCACAGCGAGGAGGTTGTCAGTTCTCAGCCCTGCTTCCTTCCTAAGCCCAGGCTGGCCCAGGAAGGAGGGATGCTCAGGGCTGGTGTGCACAGGCACGTTTGTTTTTGCAGCCATGGGGTGCACTGCCAAGCTCATCATTTCCCTCCAGCTGTGGAAGCAGATGGCTCTTTTGCAGGACCCCTTCAGGCTCACCAGAATGAGAAATGCCTGCAGGGTTGGCCTCTGCTTGTGAAATACTGAGATATGCATGTATGGATCTGGGTTCATGGGATGCAAGTGTGGGGGAGATGTTTGGGTTCTTTTGTCTAGAAGAGGGGTTTTTCACCTGTGAGAGGTGGCTCTCGGTCTCCTCGCTGTCTTCAAGCATTGTGGGGGAAAGATGCTGCACAGGGTGCCCCAGCCTGAGGTTGCACACGCCCGGAGGAAGCACCCACTGGGAACATATCCCATCCATTATGTGATGTATGCAGCCTCCAAGCTCAACCCTGAACAACTCTTCCATGGAGAGAACACCCCAGCCAGGTGAGAGGGAGCTGTGCCAGGGGCTGGTCCCTGCTTCCCTGCAAAGATGCCAGCCCGTGCCGATGTCCACAGTGGACACTGCTCGGCAAAGTCCAGCTCTGAGCTGTGCCCCTGCTCTTCCCAGCCCGTGTGTCGTCACTCCTGGCTGCTGGAGCCAGTCCCTGGCAGTGCTGGTTGCCTCCACAGCAGCTGCTCTGCAGGAAGCCTCAGCCAGCCGGGGGAGCCTCAGCCATAATATAACAGTTGCAGGTTGCAGGCAGCGCTCCCCTTCTGCGTTGGGAGGGAGCCAAGACTTCCTTAGAAGTTTTTTTTTATGCAGAAATTATCTGAAACATAACGAGAGATTCCTTCATTTGCCCCTTTCTCCCCTAAACAAGAAGCACACTGTCCTGCCCCTCTCCCAGCCTCCATGGGTGGCCTGTTCACCTCCACCAACACAACTCAATCTCGGCAGGGACAGGACTTGGACCCAGGCTTCCCACTCCCTTGGAGAGCTGGAATCATGATGCAAAAGGTTGCATTTCTGCTGGTGTAAAAGTGTGACCAGCCCAGCAAGAGCTGTTCAGACACCTTGCATCTGCTTAGCCTGCCAGTTTGAGATCAGGCTGCTGATGGGAGCTGGCATCCTGCTGGTCCAGGTGAATGCCATAACTCTTCACACTCCTCTGATCCTGGATTTGCCTGAAGATTCCATCCTGCAGCAAGAACAGACATCTGATTAAACTTTAGCTGAACTTGAAACATCAGCTGCACCATATGAGAAGATGCAGGAAATAAAAGATGCATTCAGTTCAAAGTAAAGCAATCAGAAACTTACCCCATCACTTGGAAACTCTTCTGATCCCCATCTACGCTCTCCTGAACTATACCTCTGAGTGTGCCACACTCCTAAGCTGGAAACTGGGTTGTGTCACATCCCTCTTTGACAGTGTCCAGGATGGACCGTGAGCTAAGTGCAGCCCTTCTGCCCAGGTAGACCCTCCTGAGTTCCTGACATGGGTCCTGTACAAGCGGTTTCAGATGCATATTCTCAGCCCTGGCATTGCTGCACTCCAGTAGACCCAGCAGCTTGTACAGATGGGATGGCAGAAATCCAAGGAAAGGCTCATGATACCAGCTCAGAGAAGAGCACAGAGGGAGAAGTGGGATTATGCAGCTCAGCTGATGAAGGAGAAGGCAAAGTCCTGGGTCAGAAGCAGTGGACAGTGGGGATATTCTGTGTATGGAGATCTCAAGGTCAGACCCAAACAGCACAGTGAAGCCCATCCTGGAGGAGCTGTTGTCACACACCACAGGACACATGAGAGCTGCCCTGGTCCTACGACTGCCCAGGACCTTCTGGATCTGGACAAAGCCTTGGCAGAAGGATCGAAGGTAAGGAGAGAAGGAAAAGTAACAGCAGTATTTTCTTTCTTCTGCCCAGCTCCTCACAGGCTGTCACTTTTGTCAGGGCTCCTGACAACCCTTTCAGATGAAGAGCACTCCAAAAATGTATGCTGGGGTTATGTAAGACTCTGGTACCTTTGGTGACTCACACGTCTTGTCCTAACACGCCGTTCCCCACAGCCGTTGTGTAACCTCACCGGGAAAGCACGGGGTGGCCAGCCCTGGGGACGGGGAGCTGACACGGGGATGGGGAGCCATGGCCCTGGCAGTCTTTCCCAGTGAATCCACTGAAGGACTGCCCCATACTTCTTGCACTGGGAGAGGAAGGAGTCCTGCCTCAGTGTTGGTCCTGCAACTGGAGGCATGGCCAGGGAAATGAAAAATACGAGATTCATCAGACAAGAAAATCTGTGGTTGACATCCAAACCTATGGTTTTCCCTGTTGTGTGCTTGTAGTGAAAGGACTGCTAGTGCTTGTAATGAAAGGACTCATTGGTAGGAGGGCAGGAAAGGGGATATCTTCTTCCCTTGGCCAGGGAGCCATCCTCTCCCAGAGAAGGAGCCCGAGTTTTCTCTTGTTTAAGCATGGAAACATTGGGATAGAATTTGCAGCCAGCAGTGGAAATACTGGTTGTCCCTCCGACACAAAAGGAGGATCAGGCCTTTGAGGAGCTGCTGGAGCTTGCAGTGGATGTGTGGGCAGGGCAAGAGGCAGTGAGGGGTGAAAGCACCCAGGGGCAGCAGCACTGGGAGTGGGGGCAACGTTCCTGGCAGTGGGGTGTGAACAGAACAGTCCAAGGCTGACAGGATGGATAAGCCCATGGAAACAAATTGCATGTGGCTGTGTCTCAGTGCAAGAGTCTGTGAAGGTGAGGGGGTGTGCCTGTGTACTGGCGAGTGGTCTGCCCTGCGCTCCTTGCAGACAGGTCCAGTCTGCCATGATTTGCCATCTCCTGGGACAGCATCCCAGCGGCACAGAGCACAGCAAGGGCCAGTAGAGCAGAGGGACCTCATACAGGCCTCATCTTCCCTCCTATTCAGAGTCTGCAGCTGCTGGAAGGACACAAGTCTCACCTGGGCAGCTGTATCTTGGCATTTTGTGTGGCTGTGGTTTGGTTTGGTTTTTCACCTTGCCCATATTCTGTGCTTCCATGTGTGTGCCATGAATCAGGCTCAAACATCCCAGCCCCTCAAGGCAGCAGAGTTGCTGTTGATGTGGGCATGTTGGAGGAAGACAAAAAAATTGGCAAGTCAGCAGCAAATCTCTGCTTCTCTGAATGCACACTGCTGAGGAGGTTTGGACCTCATCCTGCCTTGCACTTGTGTCTCTCAAAATCAGAGGCAATGAATAGCACACTGCAGGTTTGGGAGCTGCCTTGTGACTTCAGGGCCAGCTCATCACTTGGGACAAGTCAGGGTAGCTGCACTGAGGCAGTCCAGATGAGCAGATATTTTCCTGACATCTCGCCAGTCCTTGATTTCTGTCCAGGACTCCACACCTACCCCAGCCTACCTTCTGGTGCAAAAGTGCTGGGTTTGAATCATGCAAAGGATTTCGAGCCTAGCTCATTAGCTGAATTGGAAAATAGAGTTAATGAAACTCTTCTTGTTCAGCCAAGGATCTAGTTCCCACTGTTTTGTAGCTCTGCAATAATGCGATAACATATTGGGACTGAGTCTTGGCTTCAGGACTCCACTTTTAGACTCGTATAAAATCACAGTAACACAGGCATCAGACTCATTATTTATGATACAGTTATAAATTATACAATTTTGCCCCCTCAGTCCATAGCTAGAAATCACCACTTCCCACATGCAGCATATGCAATGCTTTATTTTTAAAAAATAACTTCCATCTCTCTAAAGAGTAAAGGCAGAGCGAAAAGATGAATTAATGTGACCTATCATTAAGTTACAAAATACTCACAAAACCATGCATGGATTCAGCTTCTTTGGGAAAGAGGGCAACTGTAAAGGAATTTCAGAGCCAGTACCTTACCTGGAAAGCACAAGCCCCTGATTTCAGCAGGAACATCTGTTTGCAAATGCAGAGCTGCTTCCCAGAACCGGCTCACCATGAAGCCCAGCACTGGTGGCGTTGCAGGACACTCATAAGAAGCAAGCCAATTTTTTTCCCAGATTAATAAGGCAGAATGATCCGCAAGTTGTGTTCTAATAGCCACCAGGAATCAAGCCTGCAGGAACATGCCCTGCCTTTGCCAGCCAGCCTTGCAGGCTGCTCGGGCACAGGATGTCTCTGCTGATTGGCAGCACTTCCTGCTGTCACCATGGCCTGGCAGTTCTTACTGTAAAACCTGTTCCAGACTTATTTTGCCAGGCTCTAACCACCCGGGCAGGCCTCGGGTGTGCCAGCTGCCTGCCATGCCAGGAGATCTCAGTCAAGGTAGTTTGGAAAGGGGGAGGCTGGGAGATGACACAGTTTGTCCCTGACCTTTTGGGAAGGCTCTGGGGTGAAGAGGTAAAGAGAAGAGGTGTGGGTATCCTGGGGACAGAGGGGGAGAGCCTGCAGTGGGTGGGATGGGATGGATGAGGAGGGGCAAGTTGGGATAAGGAGCTGGGGGAAAGGAAGGGATGGACCTCAGAGGACACGGGACAGAAGGAAAGGAGCCCCTCCTCCCTTTTAGGATGTGCCCCCTGGATTGTCTGAGATGAATAGCATATTCCCATCTGTGTTTCTCCTCTATCATCAGTTAAAACCTTCTGGTCCTACGTCTCACATCATTTGACACGCTGTTGATGGCAGCCTTCCACTGGGACAAATGCTCTGTTAGAGCCCATCACACTTCTACCTGGCAGCCTCTGCACTCAGGCTCTGCTGCTGTCCCTGTCACCAAGGCATGGTGGGCCTGCTGGGACCTGCAGTGTGAGCTTTGCTGTAACCCGGGCGTGCCCCTGCAGAACTGAGCGTGTGTGCAAGTGACCTTCCGAGAGCTGAAGTTACACAGCTCCAGGGTCAGGAGATGCCAAGCAAAGGCTGCCTCTGCAGGTTTCCCATTTCACTGTTTCCTCAAGGCTCCCCATCCAGGCTCATCTCTGTGCCAAACATGGAGGGTTCCCGCTGGCAGAACAACGCCTAAGCAACAATCCTGCTTGGAGAGGTACCTGAGGCAGCCCTGAGCAAGCCCTAAAGCAGCTTAGCTGCTCAGCTTAGGGGAAACCAGCCTCTCTGCCGTGCTAATATTGCTCTTGGTAGAGATACCTGCTCTAACCCAGCTAACCCAGCAAAGGGGATTCCTCTCCCACGCACAGCTCTGCTCCCGGGGCAGGTCCTGTACGCAGGGGCCTCTGGAAAGGCAGCATGCAGTGCTGTAATTAAAGCCTGGATCCTAATGTGCAAGTACAGAGAGGCCACATGCTGGCTGATTTTCTTTGTAGCTTGAATAGCATTTCTTTAATGTAGGTGGGTTGTTTTTTTGGTTGGAGGTTTTTTTTTCCTGTGCGTGTGAGAAACATAAATAGGCCTTCATCTTTTATGCATTTTCCTGTGCCTTCCAGACCCAGAGCTCCTCTCCATCATTTGACATCGTTCCTTGCTTTGAAAGACGCACTTACTAGAAAAAGATATAAGGGTGTTTTCATTGCAGTACATCACATTCACATGCATAAAATATTAAAAGCAATATAGCTGAACCCAAAAACAATGCAGCACTTTAGAAAATAGTATTAGTCCTTTCCCTAGGTGTTAGAGAATGCCATAAGTCTTACTCTGTTAGACATTCTAGACCCCCATGGATTCCCAAGGGGAGTGTGTGTCACACTTAGAGACACTGGGAGGGTCTGTTATGAGCAGAGCAGAAGGTTTCCTGCTATATGTATGCACACACAGAGGGATATAAATATATGTATGTGTGTGTGTGGCTGCTTACACAGCATTTGTCAGCATTGCCAAGGCGCACTGGCTGTGCCTACCCCACTCCACTGTCTCCAGAGGAGAGTGCATTTCCCGAGTCTTCTCCCAGTCTGTGTTGGGTCTTTTCAGAGAAGCCCTGATAGAGACCCTGAAGTTCAAGGGCACAGTGTCATGGAGGAGGCTGTGGGACACGGCAGAGAATGGCAAATGTAGCTCAGTGGAAACAACACACTTTCCTCTAACAGGCAACACCACTAAAGGAGCCCTGTAATGCCCCCGAAACATCCTCACTCAGCTCACTGCAGTCAGACTTTGGCCCAGCTGAGCCCAGGCTGCAGGTGATGCCGTGAACATTCAGCAGTGTCCCTTGGGAACAAGTGCCCTAGCAGGTCACCTGTCTTATATAAGAAGGCAAAATGATTTTCCTCCTCTTAAAGGATGTCCTTAGAGGTTCAACCCCACAATAACTAAGAGCAGTATTCACTGAAGCCAGGTAGTATTAGGAAACAACAACTCAAACCATCCAGGATCACAACCAGCATGGGACCTAATGTGTCCTCTCAGTGTGTTCCTCCTTGTGAGAGAAGCAGATCCACTCAAAAGAAAAATTCTCCCAGGTTTAGTGTCTGCATGTTTTTCCAGCCACTAGCTCCTTCCCCATCCCTCAGATCCATGTGCTTTTCCAGTCTGTCAGTTCTTCCTTCATGTCCACATATGTGTTCCCTTTCTCCTCTCTCCCTGAGAAGACTCACACAGCCCACCCAGCCCCTCCAATGCCATCCTTCACTTCCCTTCCCAGGGCAAGGCATCAGGAACCAGCACTGCTCCCATCTTCCTGCTCCCTGGGATTCAAACCATATCATCTGCTAATGTAGACACACAGACATTCTTTCAGCAAAAGGAGCAAGCATTTACTGAACCTCCAAAAATCTGCAAAGTCCTCTCCATTCTGTTACCTTCCAGAGGGAGAAATATTCCCTTTTTTCAATCTGCCCTTTTTTCTTTCCCTTTTTTCCTTTTCAAGTAATAGAAAAGTTTTATATTAATAATTATTGGTGGCTCCTTTTCATGGGTATTTGATTCCATATTGCTGATAGAAAAAAAAAGCATAAATATAAAAGGTTCCTAAAGCATTCAACGTCATACTCCCACATTTCTCTCCAATATTATCCTGCTTTTCAAAATCAGACCGAAAAATCTATAATTACTGTGAAAGTTTTAAAACAAATTTAAAGGGCCCGCTCCTTGAAGTTCAGGTGGTTCAAGCTTCAGTAGCCACCAAAGCAAGTAAAATCAGAACCAACAGAAAATATGAAAATCCTTTTACGGGCAGAAAATTTAATGGAGTTAATGGGAGAAATGTTAAAGGTGTTAATAGTACCAACGCCATATTCAGCATCTCCTATAAATGGGGAAGGGAATGTTACTGTTGGCAACCCTAGGCAATGACAGGAAGTATTTATTAGCTCAACAGGATCCTATATTTGCAAGGGTAGATCCTGCCAGCAAGAATTATCGCTCTGTTGACAGACTAGCTAAGGGGCCAGGGAGAAGGTAGGTGGCAAAGTGGGCACTCACTGAGGGCAGGGGATTGGTGCAGCACCTCCAAAATGCAGCATTCCTCAGGCCAGAGGGTTCCTTGGAGTCTCCCCCTGCTCGGATGGCATTTTTATGAATGGTGAAAGGAGACTTTGGTCCAACAAGTCCCAGGAGAAGTAGCGGGCTAAAAGAGAGAAGGGCAAAAGGGAATAAAAGCAATGAATGGTGATTAATGTCATATAGTTGCAGCTAGATGTTTGTCTGTAAATCATGTGGTGCTGTGTAATGTGTGAAAAGAAAACCAGTGCAAGCTATTCAAAGGGAAACTCCGTGACACATGGAGAAATCTCTTCAGCTGTAGGCTGCAGGCTCAGTTTTCTCCACAGAGAATACCTGCAGCGTGCATGGACTTCACTGCCAACTGGGACTGCTCGTTTATTATGTTTATACAGCACCAGGCACTTGAAGCAGGTCCTACAGAGCTCTGTGATTCACACAGTCCGCAGACCTAATCCCAACAAGTTCATTGTCATCAGTCAAAAAAAGGCTAAGCTGTGACTGGCACTCTTGGCCGGGAAGAAGCAGAGTTGGTGCCCTGACTATTTTGGGACAAAGACATCCTGTTCCTCCAACGCCTGAGCTGGAAGTACATCTTTCCCACCAGGAAGCGCCAGCCAGGCTGGCTGCAGGGGCAGTCAGGGAGAACCTGACCCTCACCAGCAACTTCACATACTTGTTCAGATAAATATGGATGCAGATGAATAAAGGACTTGAGTTTATTATTTGTGTGTGTTTGAAATTATGGAAGCCCTAATTACTGCTTTTTTGATAATATTAAAACATTCCTTCTAAATAATTTTGCTCTTCTATGCATCTTGAAAACTGTTCTGCGCTTAGATGATAAAACATCTCCTCTCTCTCCAAACATGCTTTTATCTTCTTATATGAGGTGAATTATATTCAGGACTGGGGCAAAAGCATTAATGTGATATTTTTCCAGTTCAGTTTGAAGCTATTGACCTTCTACCCTTTGTAGCCAAAATACTAAGCTGTGATATAAAAACTCAGGATAATCATGAAAACAAAATATTTCTTCACATGTTTTTGCAAATGTGGCTTATGATTGTGTAATTAATTCTTTGTTTAATCCCCCCTTGTTTCAGTAGCACATATAATGTGGCTGACTTTGTCTGGGTAATTATCAAGGATGCCTTCAACACATAAGCACAGCACTACACCTGCATGTGATATCCAGTAACTTTTTGGACAGTGGGAAGCTCCAAAGGAAAGCAGATGTTGGGAAAGGTTTTGGAAAAGGTAGCAAGAAGGATCTAAGTATTTATAGGCCTGTCTCCTGACACGAGTCCCAGCAGAATAATGGAATGACTCATATGGATCTAGATTAACAAAGAATTAAGGGAAGAAAATATAATTAATGCCAATCAACAGGAGTTTATGGGAAGAGACCCTTTCAAACGGACTTGTTATCTTTCACCAAGGAGATTGTAAGGCTGAGTGATAAATGTAACGAAGCTGATGTAAAACACTTAGACTTCTTTGAGGCCTTCAACTTGTTGCAGCAGGACAGGGTGATTAAGAAACTGGAACAATACAAACCCAACGTGACACATATAAATTAGGTTCTCTACCTAATCATCCCTTAGACACCACTGTGGGTTCCTGGAAGGGTGCTCGGGGCACTGTGAGCAGCAGGCTCTGCTCCCTGGGTGCCACCCCAGGACCTTTGGCCCAGTGTCCCACTCCAACCATTTATTCAGCCCCCAGTCCTTTGCTTGCTGGCAGACCCCAATAATCAGTTGGTTTTGTTCTCCGAGTTCTTTTTTTCTCAGAGTTGTTTTTTTCCCTCAGAGTTGGTTTTTCCCCCTCTAGCTCTTTCCCATCCTGGGATGGCCAACATGTTGTGTGAATTTTCAAGGTGGCAATTACTTAACAATTTTCTAACATCAGAAAAATGCAATATGGTCCTGTAACGCTGCAAAATCAGTTCTTCATCTTCACCAATTGATATTTTATCAAGAACTGTAAAGAAATGATACTGATAAGATTTTCAGATGACACCAAGACAGAGGGAAAAGGTGGAAATAAAAGGGATGTGTCACCAGTGCACAGCAAACCAGTTTGCAGAATTGCATTCAGGTGAACAATACACACTTGAGTATGACCAAAGTTAAAAATCATACTTGTAGGAACAATAATTTAGAGATAGGAGATATGCATGTGCAGGGGAAAGGCCAGAGATACTAAAAAGGGCACGAGACACAGCTGAACATGAATTTCCAGAGTTCAGAGTTCAGTATCTGAGAGGGCTAAGCAGATTTTTAGGCATCAGCATCGGCAAATTAAGCTACGTCATGTCTGTATGTGGGTTTCATGTTATTACAGCTGGAAAACAATGTTCACATCTGGTATCCACAGTAGAAACCAATAGATAAGATAGAGATGAATCAGAGAAAACATGCACACTAGTACTCTACAAATTGGAATAGGATGCCTTTTGGTGACAGAACCCAAGATTTCAATCTCTTCAGTCTCTTAAAGGGATGGATGTGGGCTGAGTCCTGGCTGAGAATAAAAGTCTGATCATCCATGAGACAAAAGCAGGAAAGATCCCATAGCTGGAAGCTGTCATTAGCAGGCATATCCAGAGCAGAACCAAACATTTCCAAAAGTGTTGGGAAACAATTGCATGGACAGTCTTTCTGGATTGCTCACGGATCCTTGCCTCTGGCAGTGTTTAAAGGAAAGATATGATCTAAATCAAACACAAGTTACTTCAGGGAAATCCACACATAGGGACTTAAGGGCTTGGTTCTGACAAAGCTTTGGAGACTGTATGAGCAACAACCTGGGTCTTCACCAAAAGTGCCTTCAGAGACTACTGAGGCTCAGGCCAAGTTTGGACCTTAACACACCCTCTTGTATTAATGAAGTGGATTTATAGGTGGATCTGGGAACACACCAAGCTGCCTGCGCAGACACACTTGGAGGTCTCTGGAGAACACAGGATTCTTCTCAGAGAAGCTCAGGGAAGGTTATAACCAACAGGAACGGCGACTGAAGGTACAAATGGTTGTTAACAACAACTGCAGGAGCTGCCAGCTGGATGCAAGATGCTCCAGGGTTGGAGACAGAGAAGAAAGCTCTCTCTAGCAACTCCTTGGCAAGTCTCTCCAAGCAAAACCCAGCTTTCAGGGCTTATCGTGGGCCTGGGAATTTCAACCAAACCGTGTACTTTCCATTAATTAGCCTGTTGATAATTTTAGATGTTCCTTTTTCAAACCAGCGTGGGCTACACCATTTTTAGACAACCTGTGCCCAAAATACCAGGAATTTATCTCACTGCTACAAAACAATTACTTCCCACTAACACTTGGGCACGCCAATTATTAATTTGCACTTGAAAACACTGTGTGTGCTAGAGTGATCTATTCTTTTCTCATCATTGTGAATGGAGTCTTTGATACAGTACCAACCTCACAGAAAATTGTGTAGGAGCCACAGTAACATGCCTGACTTAAGATGGCAAAGACGGTGCTTTATTGGGGGTCACGCACTAGTAGGAATGGAAAATATAAATATAAAACACCTATTTTAGCATCCACCACATGGAGTCAAATTCAAAGCTAGGAACACCACAACTGGCTCCTCGTCCTTTGGACTGCCTTTGTAACCCACATGGCATGAGGGTTCTGGAAAGCTAAGGAGGTATTTTCAATTCTCTCACTTCCCTGAACACTGACCTTGTGCCAACCCATGAGAGCAATGCTCTCACCCGGCTCTCCGGAGCGCTGCGATTCTGTCCCGGAGCTATGATCCATACAGGCATTTGCGTCAAATGGCGGTGGAATTAGTGCAGTTCAGGCACTTGATAGCGATCCCATCATGAAGGTTCACGTGTCATGTACCACACCATATGGCTCTGCAGGCAAAGCACAGCGTGCTTGGCCTTACAGGCAAGGAATTAAATGAGGCATGAAGCTCAGGAACCACCACTGCTCGCTCCTGTTTGCTCACGTCCCAGCCCAGAGCCTGAACCTCTCCGATACCTGGGCATTGTGGAATAGCTGCACTGCCACGGCCACTCTGCTGTCCCCAGGGACTTGCCCTTCCCCTGTATGGATCATAGGAAGAGGTCCACACACTCAAAATCTTCTCCCACCTTCTTTCTTTCCACTGTTTTCTCTGCCACCAACACCACATTTCGCCCTGACTTTGCAGTGAGTTGCACTTGGGCCTCATTATAACTGAGCATGGACTATTGATTCAGGTTGCAGACAGTAATCATTCCTTTTCTATCAATAGCTTTGTCACTGACATTTTAAAAATCACACCATTCTTCCTACCAGAAAACACTGTTAAGATTATGTATTCTCTGGAAGTTAAGATTTTCAAAACCAAATGCAAGTAGTTATTTCAAACACAAGGAATTACTTCAGTTTTAAAGACAACACTGATGATGTGTCTTTCCAGTCCTGGAAATCTTTCACTGCATGGGATTACCTTAGAATAAGAAAAAAACAAGGCACTGGAATAAGACTGAATAATACTGGTTAATTCCCTGTGGATGTAACATATTTTAGGATGTGTTTTGCAAAGGCTTAAGGAAAAAACCAAAAAGTTGCATCAGGGCTAACGGTTATCAGTCTAAACTGGAATTTTTGTACAAACTAAAATGATTTAATATCTGGGCAGATTCTTAGATGGTAATTACTGTCATAGCTGCAGTGCACAACAAGGCAGCTATAATAATTACATTAGCTGATTCTCTACTTGCCTCTACCAACTGATTTCTTTCAGTCCCAGCCTTTAAGGTGAGATGAGGGGAATACAGATTCCTCAGTCAGTTCTGCATTTGTAATCCTTCTTCCAGAATTAAGACTCAAAACCCGTGCATATGAATACATTAAGATTAATCCTCAAGTTTTGTCCAGCAATCATAATCAATTCCAACATGTTTTGCTCTGATCACCAATGCTGTTAAAGTTAGGGTCTACTCTGTCTTTGCAATGCAGTGTTAAGAGGTTCTTTGTGTGGGTTTTAATGTCTGGAAGAAAAAATTCTAAACACTTCACCACGATGATGTTGTTCTGTATCATATTGTTTTCTCTGTGTGGTGACAGCCAAAAGAGTGACACAAAAAAGGCACCTTAACTAGCAGATCTGCTTCCTGTATGTCTTTGAGTCATACTCTCCAACTGTACTGGCAAAAACAAGTCTTTTCTACTGTTAGCACTGTAGCCAGAACAGCTCAAAGAGTAAATTGCAGCCTACTCTGGATAACATATAAACATTGTCATTTAAGTCCCCCTTATGAAATCACTGTCACTGTCACAAGAACCAGAAAGCATAACATGATTATCAGACTGCTTTCTGAGTTTTCAGAACATTTAGATAGGAAAAGAATCACTTTCTGATTTGTGAATGTCGCTTAAGTAGTACCTTATAACATGCAAAATACTTATGGGCAACAAAGAAATAGGAAACCCATGCAATCAGCTTTTTACTATGGCCCAATTTCTAAGAAGGAAATGAATACACTTTGAAATTAACTCATTGTTTAAATGGGAAAAACAGAATATAGCAACAATGAAATATATAGAAGAAAGCACATGCTGTGCTGTTTGTCATTCCCTGTGCAAGTTTTGCTACAGAAAAAAACCAAAACAAAACAGAAAAACCAGCTCTAATCAATGTTTCCACTTAATGGCAATAAAACAGCAAAATCAGCTACTGTTATTTTTGTGGTCTCAAGCATTTATTCAAAAGTTCTTATTTCAAAATCACTTTGCCAATCAGAAACTCAACTCTGAAAGACGCACAGTCCTTCCCTACAACTCCCCTTCCCCCTGCACCCTTTCCCCAGCCCTTTTTAATTTGGACTGCAAGTATTAAATGGTGGCTTTATCAAGGGTCATAGCAGAACTTCTGCTATATCAACAGGCCCAGGATTTTCACCTGACTATCCACCACTGTACATTTCAGGTTTTATTGGAGTGACTACTGCTCCCATGGGGCAGCAACGCAAGTACGTAAAACACAATGCTTAGCTAAGTTTAAAGCCTCTTCGTGCCTGTGCACAGAACTTCCACAGATGTTTTGCCAAGGCTCAGGACAGGCACACTCACAGGTGCAAATAGCATTACAGAGCTCAGTGTGCTGCTCACATGCCGCTCACTCCCTGGCTCCAACTCAGGCAGTTCAGCCTTCTCGTGCTGGCTGGAGTGCCCACGAGTGCAGGGTGAGACCACTGGGTAACAACCCAAGTAAACATCTGCCTATTTTCTGCCCTTTTCCTGACTCTGCTGTAAGTCAGTTACAATTTTTTACAAATACGTTGTAAAGAACATGTTCAACTGCCAACAGAAAAGAAAAAGATGAAGAAGCAACCCTGTGGCAAAAGCAGAGTTGGGAGATCTAGATATGGACAAATCCCACTCCCCACACCATGCAAAGGGTCCTGCCTGCTTCCCAGGGAGAGCAACTCCACTACAAGTACGTATCATCTGAGCAAACGGGCACATGGATGCGCAGGTACACACAGAAATACAGCTCATTTCCACATGAGGTGAGGCCTCAAATCCAAAATTCCTGTCATTAACACAGAGCAAGGCATTAGCTTAACGTGACAGCAAGGAAGGAAGATCTGTAGGTCAGGTGTTGTGGAGCATTTTGGAGTCCTGATGTAACAGACATGCAACTTATTTCTTGGGTACTGTTCAAAGGCTATCTTTGCGTGCAAGGAAAATATTACCTACATCATAGGATGGATTTCAGGGCTAGGCTAGTAAATATTTATGAGAGCCATAAAGTTTGTCAGATAAACTACACTTTAGAAAGACAAAATGTTACTGCTAGGCTGCCAGATCCACAGAGATGCCAAGTTTCTACAAATCTCACCAGATCCAGCATTTTTTTTCTACAGAGGTTCATATTTTCTCTGAAAAAAAATCAGAAATAGATTTGGTTTTAAACCACCTACACACTGAATATACAGAAGTTATTTCTCTTTCTTATTTTTCATTCATAATTAGATCTACTCATGACTATAACAAGATCTTCCTTGTACACTTATAAATGATTGTGCAGAGTAACTAGTGGATATACAAAGGATGTTTTGATAGCGTAGGCTCCTCCACCAAACAAGACAAGTATCACTCTGGTATGAAAATGCAATGCTGTAACACTGCATGGGTTCCTGGCTGCACCAGGTGAGATCTGCCAGCAACAGCCTCAGAACCCTGCCAGGTGTGAGTTCCCTTCTGTACCACACACCATCCTACGGGCTAAGAAAGCCCAAGAAAAGGGAGGACATGCTTTGACAGATGACCTGAGGACTGAACTCTGCACAGGGCTGCATAGAAGGCACATTTCTGGAGTACACATGTCAGTGTCCCTGTCCCTGTCCGTGAGTGGGCAGTGGGATTTGCCCATTTCCCTGACTGGACTTCCCCAGGGAGGAGATGCTGCCATTTCTCCTGCCACTCTCCACAGTTTCACCCCATGTTGCTTCCCAACACCCACCGGAGTTCCCTGTCTCACTGTCTCACACTGCACCTCCTCTCACACGGGGGTTCTGCAGCTCCCTGAGGGCCTGCTTATAGAATCATAGAATATTAAGAGGTTGGAACGAATATTAAAGTTCATCTAGTCCCAACCCTTGGCCGTGGGCAGGGACACCTTCCACTAGACTAGGTTGCTCAAGGCCTTGCTCAAGGCCTTATTCAACTTGGCCTTGAACACTTCCAGGGATGGGGCATCCACAGCTTCTCTGGACAAGCTGTGTCAGTGCCTCTCTATCCTCATGATAAAGAACTTCTTCCCATTATCTAACCTAGGTTTCCCCTCTTTCAATGTGTATCCATTATTCCTTGTCCTATCACTACAGTTCCTGACAAAGAGTCAGTCCCTCTCAAGCTTCCCTGTGGGCTCCCTTCCGTAGAAACTGGAAGGTTTCTACGAGGAAAACCTTCTCTTCTCCAGGCTGAACAGCCCCAACTTCCTCAGCCTGTCTTCGTAGGGGACGTGCTCCAGTCCTCTTATCAACTTCGTGGCCCCCTCCGGACTTGCTCCCACAGTTCCATGGCCTCCTTATGCTGGGGGCACCAGAACCGTACGCAGCGCTCCGGGTGGGGTCTCTCAAAGACGAGGAGCGCTCCAAGCCGCGGGGGCTGCTCCGATCCCGGGAGGACGGCGGGGTCGGCACGGGGGGCAGGGACCGATCCCCGGGAGGGCAGGGACCGATCCCCGGGAGGGCAGGGACCGATGCCCATGGGGATCAGGAGCTGATCCCCGAGGGCGGCGGGGTTGGCGCAGGGGGCAGAGGCCGATCCCCGTGAGGGCAGGAGCCGATCCCCCGAGGCCGGCGCGGTTGGCACGGGCAGCAGGGGCCGATCCCCGTGAGGGCAGGGACCGATGCCCATGGGGATCAGGGGCCGATTCCCCGAGGCCGGCGCGGTTGGCACGGGCAGCAGGGGCCGCTCCCCGTGAGGGCAGGGCCGCCCCGGCCCCCGCACACGCCGGGCGGGGGGCGGGACCTTCCGGTTCATGTCGGCGCTGGGCTGGCGCGGAGGAGCCGCGCGGCCATCTTGGCTCGTCCGGGAGCGGCGGCGGGGCGGGCGGGGGGCAGGCAGGGAAGGAGGGAGCGGCGGGCGGGCACCGACCCACCCGGCCCCCACCCAGCATCCGCAGCCCGCGGGGCGCCGGCCTTCTTGGAGCCTGGGGAGGGCGGCGATGCGAGCGGCGGCGCGGTGAAGCGGGGCCGCGGCGGGGGAAGGAGAGGGCAGCCCCCCGGGCGGCGGGCCTGTGCTAGCCGTGCCCCGGCGGCGGCGGAGAGAAGCCGGGCTGCGCGGCGTCCCCGCTGCCGCCTCCTCCCCGCCCGCCCTGCGCTCACCCCCTCCCCCCCGGAGCCGCTCCCTCGCCGCCTCCCTTCCCTCGGCTCCATCCCTTCCCCCGGCTGCATCTCCTCCCCGCTGGATGAGGCGCCCCCCTCCCCGCTGCTGACCCCCGCGGACCCCGGCTGTAGGATGAGCCCGCAGGACTCGGAGGGGGCGAGGCCGCTCCGCTCCCCGAGGAGGATCTAGTGGGGGGGCACCGACGCGACGCCGCCCCCCCGCCAGGCACCTTGTCCTTCATGGTGGCTCCCTGCGACCACCATCTCGGAGCAGACGCGCAGCCCGGGGCCCGTGTGTGTGTCTGTGCGCGCCGCCGCCGCGGCCGCCCGAGTGAGGGAAAATGTCCACTCGGACTCCATTGCCCACGGTGAACGAGCGCGACACCGAGAACGTGAGTACCGCGGCCGCGGGGGACCCTCCGCACCGCACCGCACCCCGCCCGGCCCCGCACCGCACCCGCCCGGCCGGGGGGGCATCGCGCCGCGGGGCGCTGTCAGGAACCTCCCGCCGCCTGTGCGCTGCCCAGATCACCGATGTGTTCGGAATCGATTATTTTTTTAACCCCTTCCACAGCGCGGTTCCCCTGTTCCGTGGCATTTGCGGGCATCCCTTCCCCCCGCCCCAGCCCCGGTGTCCCCTCTTTAATTCCCCTTCTGCTATTCGAGTATCTCCGGGTGGCGGGGATCGGGTTAGTAATGTCGGTAACGGGGATCGGCGGCGGGGAGATGGGTGCTGTGGGGGGCTGCTGCCTTCTCCTAATATGCAAACTTGCTGCTAAAGCAGCCGAATAAACCCCTGGTAAACAGATGGGAATAATTCAGCTCGGGTAGGGGTGGGCTAGGTGACCTAGATAATAGGCCTCTTCCCTGCTTAATTTGCAGGGTTCTCGGTGGTAATGACGCTGTTGGGCTAGTCACCTGTTCAGATGACATTAAAAGGGTTTCTTTATTGGAATTACCCTCCGCACAAGGGAGCCTTTTCCTTCCCTTCCCTTCCCCCCGCCCTTTTTCTTTTTTTTTTTTTTTTTTTTTTACCTTGACAAAGCCAAGGTTTAGGAATCGACACTTTCTTTGCAAGATTAAATCAGACAGTATATTAACAATCACAAAGGTCGTATGCTAAAGGAAGAAAGAAAAAAAAAAAGTAGTCCTACCACATGAGTACATAGCCACAAACGAAGCTCGGTAAGGAGACTCCCTTTCTGCAGATAGGAACTGTATTTCTTCCAAGTTAAAACTTACTTGATCCTGGTGTATCCTGTGACTATTTTTTCTGCATAGACTCTGACATGTCCCCAAATGATAAACAGAAGGGAGTTGTCACTCACTGTAGTCTAAAATGAGTAGATTGGTGAACTTTGTGTTTGGCTTTCTGTAAAGGCTATGTGATATTCTTTACAAGGCAGATGCTAAGCTTGACAGAGGAGGCCTTTTTTTCTTTTTTTTTTGGACGGACTTCTTATGTTTTGGACTGGCATAAAAGGTGGAAACTTTGGTTAAAGATCAGGAAAAACTGTTGGATTGTTCCAGACCATAAATAGTCCGAGAAAAGTGATGGTAGCCCCATTGTTTAAAACAAGACCAGACAAAGCATTAGAAAACATGCTGCATGGAACAATTACTGCATTACTAGGGATTTAGATTTTATTGACATAATAGGCACTTCTAACTTCTGTGATCTTTATTTGTTTTAGCACTACATGCAACCTGCAGGCTAAGGGCTGTATTGAGCAAAAAGCCAACTAAGCATATTTGGTTGTAAAATCTCAATGAGCTTCCTGTCTTGTGGAAGAAAATAATTAAAATATTATGCAGCCCTTCCTATGCCATGGGGAGAGTTGAAGTTGAAACATACTCTACAAAATACTATACAGAGTTTATTTGGATAATTGTTTTAGTCTGTAAGCAGACCTGATTGAGCTTTTCAAGCTCCATGTGAGTGTGTGGAGGCCACACAGTAAATCATTTTAGAAGGCGTTCAGATGAGATTCCCCAGTTAATTCAAACTCTAGTGTGGATAATCTAATGGTGGAAAGGCTTCATATGTGCTCGAGGAAAAAACATAATTATTCACAAGCTGTGTGTTCTAGCACTTGAAGTTAGATTTTTACATGTCTTCCACTTAAGGCACCTTGTTCTCACTTCAAAATATTGGTCTAACACTTCTCTTTAGTAATCTTCATAATTTAACATCCACGGATTATATTGCTTGCAGATGAACTGCCTTAGGTTTAGTTTAAGGCATATTTTCAAGTGCTGTAATCTGTGCTAGTGACCACAGAAATACCTGTAGGTAGTGATATTGACAGGCAGTGATTAATCCGAGTACTCACCAAATCCAGTGAACCAAGGCCCCTAATACAATAGCATATCCCTCAGGAAGCTCTCTCAGATATCGTGGGCATCAGCTATCTAGAAATTTACTAAACCATGTGCTGTTCAGCCTTGCTTAAATCTAAGTTTAAATGTGATGTTTAGTCTGTCTGAATTACCCCTAGAGCTGTGAACAGGCCAGGTCTTTTTTGATACCAAATGTGATGACTTTGGTACTTCAGCTAACTGTTCATCCACCCCAAATCTGAGCATGTTGTGTTGGCAGGTAAATTGAGCCCTTGATTCTCTTTCACATAAGTGAGGTCTAATTAGTTAATATTCAGAGAACTCTTTGAAGAGGCTTAAGAGGTGCCAAGGTATTCAGCTAGCCTTTGGGCCATGGTTGTGGACCCCATTTAGTGCCTTCTCTCTGCTTGGAAGGCTACCACTGCTGACAAAGGCTTGGCTGGTGTTGGATCTGATTGAAGCATGCTGATCACGGCTTATCCATGCCTATACTTGCAATTTTGAAAATGAAGTTAGCCTCCAGAATGACAGTGAGCGCAAATTATCATTGTCTGTGCTTGCAGTTAACCACGTTCAGCAGTTGGCAACTCCTGTTGAATAAGAAAGGTCTAATTGTCAGTACTTGGATTTTTTTTTTTTTTCTTTCTAAGGCTTTTTATCAAGACATGTCCTGCTGAAGTGGAAATACTGTCACAATAACTTTCTCCAAAAGCTACTCAGAGCTATCAAGCCTTTAGTGCCTTTGAGATTAAAGAATTTGGCTCCGAGTCACCTGGTTTTGAGAGGAAAGGCATCCCAGATGATCTGTGATCATAGGAACTTCACACTTGGACAGTTGGAAGCTGGCTGTTGGCCTGCGATGAGCTGGCTTCTCACCGCAGGGATAGAGCAGCTCCTCTCTGGCCATGTCTTGTGCAGCAGTGGCTGCCAGCTGCTTAGGGGGTGCAGAAGTGCATGAGAGGATCAGATCTTTTCTATCTTCCTCAGAAATATGTCCTGCATGTGAGAGAAAAAGCATGGGAGAGATCAGAGACCTCCTTCATCCAAATCTGGGAGACAGGGTGGATGCAGAAGAAGGTAGATGACAGAAGAATGAGTAAACCTGTTCTACTATAGTGATGAGAAGGAAGGGAGAGAAGATGGAGAAGTGTGGAAACACAAAGGGAAGGGAAAATAGATGGTGGAAAACAAAAGATAAGAGGCACAGAGGAAATGTGCATGCGGCACGATGGAGAACAACCAGTGACAAAGAAATAGGAGCAGAAGGAGCAAGATTGTGAGGAGTAGGACAACTATTCATTAAAAACATATTCAGAGAGTGGGAAGATGATAGCAAACTATAGATAGAAACAAGGAAATACAGGTTCTATGGAGGTTGGAAGAATTTTTTTTTTTAGTCGTGTGAAATAGAAAAGAAAAATCTTGGACTAAACAGTTTAATTAAAACCTTCATGTTCATTGCACAGCTGTGGTTTTTCAGGGGCAGAAAAGGTAACTGCTTTGAATGTGTTAATTCTGCAGGCCAATCTGAATTAAAAATTTAGGTAATTTAAGGAAAAGCAAGACTAAAATATACTCTTATCTCCATGACTGTGCCTAATGTGAAAAATTTGCTATTGAAAAATGCCAGCGTGATGGCAACTGTGCTTGCACAAGACTATACAAAAGGATTCTGTGCAGCAGAAGTATCACCTTCTCTTTTTTTTTTTTTTAATTTAAAAAGGTTTAGTAAAGGCAGTGTTAGGTACAAAAATGTAATTTTAAGATACTGTGAAGGTTAGTGCAGTATGTCTTGGTTTATTACTAAGTAACTATGAAGTGCATTAGAGCATTTGCAGATAATATGCAAGCTTGCATTGTTCTATATATTATTTATCAGTCTTCTCCTATTACAAATAGATCTGTAATCGGAATGCTTTCTTCCGTAGCACGAAATCCTATGGGTTTTTTTTTAAAGAAGGGACTGAGGAGGAAAGTTTCTGTGGCCAAAAGTTCTGATAGATTTTCTTCTCCAGGACCATGTGCATTCTTCCATATATTTCACCAGTTGTAATAAATGTTCTGGTTTGAATTAAATCAGGTGAAGGTGGCAAAATAACTAGAAACAAAACATATTTTAGGAATTCAACTGGGATGTGTTTTTTTTTAGTTCCAACCTTTCACAGACCAGAAAAATGCTTTTTTTTGGTGCCTTTCTTACTGCCTGGGGTGCCTGGTAGGCCTGGTACTGTGTTTGTACTCAAAAAATACCTGGTGGGGTTGCATGACATTGCGAGTCACTGGCTGCTAGTATTTTCACGTTTTAAAGCGGGAAGTTTCATTCTTCAGCTGTGCTAAACAGCCTGTGCTGAGGTGTTTAATCGCTTGGTTTCAGTCAGCTCGAACTGATGGGAGGCTGCTGGGGGCATCAGCCTCAGCTGCCTCTTCCCACCCGCGGTTTGTGCCGGCACTAATTACTGTGGGGCTGCGTGACGGGTCTGGTCAGCTCTGATCTGACTGAAATAAACCCTTAAGAAAAGTGGGTTTGTCCCCATTCTGTGTGGCTGCAAATAACTGACACAGGGGAGGATGGGAGTGTCCAGTTCAGGTAGGGAGGGTTAGAAATGCTTCTTACTATTTTTGTTTTGGTTTCAATTAAGGCCGTTGTGGCACAACTCGAGTTACCTTAGCCCTAGAGTGCTATTCCACAACTACAAGCAGATATAGAAGTACAGCGATGCATCTTTCACTAATTGTGGTGTTCTCCTCCTGGAAAAATCTTTTTTTTTCCCCTTCCCTTTTTCCCATTACTTCAGTAATTCAGAATAGCTAGGCTACAAGACCTTACTCCAGAGGTTGTTAAAAAGTCAGGCTTAGTTCATTAGCACCACTGAATGTGACTTTTATGGTGGCCTTAGAAGTAGCAGTCTGAAAAACAGAACACAACTGCAGAAATTATTGAAAGAAGATAAACAAAAGGAAACATGATATTTCATAGCCTTTTGTACCCACTCACCTGGTATCCTTACCTGCTCAATTCTCCATTTTAGCTCTAGCCAAAAGACATATTCCTGTTGATGTAAGCGGGCAGTTCCTGTTGACAACATGTCTCAGGTGACTCAAGTCAAAGGAATTTTAAGAGTGGAGGCATTTGTCTCCCCAGATCTCCATTTCATATGATATATAAGTAGCATGTGTCTGCAACTTCCTCTTCTTCTCAGTCAAGTAATGCTGCCTCATGGATGTCAGCCAGGTCAAAAATGGAGGTCACCTTTTTTTTTAGGCTCATGGCTTATCACGGTTGGCTCTTCTTAGTGTGGAGATCATCTGCCACTAAAAATCTTTAGAAAATATGATAAACAGAAGCTTACTGCTCTTAAAATATAAACCTGAAAGATAGTCATTGTACCTGGTAATGTTCCAGTCAGTCTCCTGGATGAAACCCTTGGGTTAAGACAAATTTTGGCCCATAAAGCAGCAGGTTGTTGAGCTCTGTGTGTGTGTATATATACATATAAACAGAAATTGACTTTCAAATAAAATTTGTTCCTGCAGGGTTAAAGCTTGTACAAAGTTCTCTGTCTGCAAGCTCAATGTAGTCTTTGAAAACCAACTGTGAGGGTTTGGTGCCTTTTCTTTTTTTGTTGTTGTTTAGTATGTAATTACTGACAGTGATGATTCTGGAAACAACTTAGTTGGCAGTATTGTTGATGAAGAACAGAATATGGTTGGCTCTTCAGCTATTATTCCCCAGGCTGATGTCAATAAATATCCATTTTAATCAGCAGTAAAGAAACTTTTGGCTGGAAAGATATGATGAATGTCAGATCTTGATAATGTGAAGCAACAAAAGAGCTTTTAAAGAGCTTTTCTAACCAGCACCAGACTTATCTTTTTGATTATATAAGCAGGATTTCTTCACTGTTGTGTTGTTCAGTGCTAATCATGGAATTACAGATTCACTCTTTCATATGCTGTATAGAGTATGAACCAAATGATGTCAAACACGTTGCAGAGTCTGTAGTGGTTTTACACGGAAAGGACCCTCTATGTCTGTAAAGGGGAGCATCCTTCACTGAAGGCCTAAAGCTCGGCTGTTGGTGCTGTCTGACTGATCTTCAGGGCAGTGGTGCACTTGTCACTAGGAATTCCCACTGTAGTTCCGCCAATGGTCAGTGGCTGGAATTTTGAGTGTGCAAGTGTTGCTTTGGGTAGGAATGGTCCCTCTGCCAGGTGAAAGTGTCCTGTGTCTGGACTATCCATCTCGGTTTGAGCTGCAGCTGTTGTGTCCTGGTTTTTTCCTTTATTTCGCCTTTCCCGCTGAGGTTTGGAAGAATTAGGAATGTGTGTCAAAGAGGTATAGCTTATGTGTGCTGAAGACTATTTTACTCTTCGGGTTCTCCCTTTAAACTGGTTGTTTGACAGATATAACCTAATTAAACTAGCCACTTGTTTTCATGAAGTGGCGTACCAGTTACATGAATTAATACTATGACAGGCACAATAAAACCTTCCCCTTTTGACAATGGAACATCCAAATTATTGCTTTCTCTCCCTTAACATGTATGTTATATTTCTGTTGTCTCCCCTGCTCAATTCTGACCCTTTCAGTTGTTCCACTCGATCACGGCATCCATAATGGTAGGGCTGTAGCCCACTTCAGTGATTAAGTCTGCCCTCACAGATTGATAACTTTAGTGCGACATTTTTCTTTGTGGGAGAGCATTTAAAATTTTGTGAGATGGAAGCCATGACTGTTTACCCTTAAGATTGATTATGTAGCAAGCTAGTCTAAAAACTGCCTTTTAATTATATGTGCTGGAACCAAATAATTGGTTATGCAGATATCAGCATATGCATACTAGGTCTGACAAAATCCACCTTGCTCCATGTCCTCATTTGTGCCCTGGTCAGTGGTAGGAGGAAAGTAAAATCAGGGCAAGTACAGGCCATTTTCCCCTTATGTGTTCCTGTTCTATCATCTAGGGAAATAATGCAGTATTTTGTAGTATAGGTTGACTTTGGGATTCCCAGAGCAGTAACTGGTATATAAACAATTGTGGTTGAGTGTTTGCTGTGACATCTCTTGGTGGTTGCCAGAAATATCTCTGTTTTGACTTTCCAGTAGAATTCCTTCGTCAGCAGTCGCAGGATGCCCTGCTGTTCTGTTTCAGGGATATCTCTGCTCAATAAGATGCTACCTCTGTGAATATCCTTAGGGCTACCTTTTTTCTCCTACAATGAGTAGTACTCAGCAGTCTGTGTTCTTAAAGACTTTAATGATAAACAGGAAGTAAAATTCAACACATTATTAGGAAGTGCTGTAGTGAAATTTTGTCTTTACGTGTTTAATCTAAAATATTTTTTAATTTTTAAAAAACTATGGTATGTTTTCCTGATAAGGTTTTCTATAAATAAGAGTGCAGTTGGGGAGTGCACAGCCAGAAATTACCATGTATTTATATACTGTGTGCCCAGGTTAAGGTAATGAAGCAATTTAGTGTCTCAAATGTTCATCATGTCCTGGAATGCTTATATTATTAACATTGTAAGGTATAGGTTTTAAGTACAGCTTTTTCTTACTATAATGAAAAATACTGAATTGAGTGAGGCTGCCATGGTTGTTACTAGTCTGACAGCTTTCCAAGAAATTTTATAATACCACTTTGTAGTATTTCATACAGAGATTAGGTAACAGCTAAGGTAATAAACATTCCTAGAGATTTTTGTAAGACTAAATTTTATTAGTTCATTTTGGCAGCTGAGAAGGTAGTTTTCACTATTGTAGTAAAAATGCTTTAAAAAAAAAAGTTTATGCCATTTGTCCTTCCTGTTTTAGAAAGAGTTCCCTACTTTCTGTAAATAAACATGGATTTTTGCAGGTCTTGGATATTCTGATTTCTTACTGTTTTTCAGCTCTTCAAATGGATATCAGATTCTGTCTCTTTCAGGTTTTTCTCAACTGTTGGCATCTTCTTAAGCAGTTCAAGAACTTTGATACTAGTCACCCTCTGCCCTGTGTGTTTCTAATGCTCTGAATGTCAAGATACCGGAAATCATAAAGATACAGGATAAAACGAACACCTACCAAAAAGATTTCAGTTGTCAACACCTTCATACTTCATTTGCTTTTTTACTTTTTTCCTTTTCTTTTCCTTTCTCTTCATGCTAATCATTTTCTGGCTATGAAAGGATGTCGGCTCATCATTGGGGGAAGGCTTTTGCGAAAAGGTGGGTTTTGTGTTGTGTTCCAAATGTAGTTGGTCTTAGGTTCAATCCCTCCCTCGCAGTAAAGGACTCCCACAAATGGAGATGTTTTACTCCCTGTTTCCTTCTGGGTTGAGTAATAACAGGGTGGAGCTGGGAGGCGGGGAGGAGAATGTTTTGTTTTTATGAGAAATGTTGTCTTGTTGGCTTGAAAATGGATAGTGCAAAAAAACCCCACAAACCCTTTAAAGTATTTAAAAGACCTTGAAATGAAACCTGATGCACGCCAAGGTGTGGAAGAACGTGCATTCTTGTCGTGAGTGGATTTCAGGGGACCTTTGAAAAGGGGCAGTGACTGGCTAACCTGAAGTCACACAAAGCACCCAGTCTCTTTGATTCAGTCCCCCATCTACAGCATAATGGTCTTGCTTTGTGTGAAGACAGATATTTTGGGAATCACTCAGCCATGGTGAGTGTCATCAGTGAGTATTTTTCTTATGCAGAACGCACCTCCAGGAGATACAGCTCACCTACCACGATGTATGGAAGCTTATTACAAATAAACACATGCTCGTTTTGAATGTTTTTAAGACAAACCCCATGTCTTCTTGAAGCCATATAAATGTGAACCTGGGAAAGAAGTGTCAAATTGAACAGAGTTTTTGGGAGTCAGTGTGGTGAGGGAGGCAAAATCAGCAGAGTTGAGGGTCTACCTGGGAAAAGACAAATGACCTGCATCTCAACTTGGAGAGCAGAGGATGCTATTCCTGTTTCTCCAGGCTGTGAGTGCCACTGTTAATCTGTACCCGAGTACAGCCAGATTGTATTGGCTATACAAGCCAATGTGTGATTTGAAGTTTTCCTGGACCACCTGTATATTGCTTTGTGCCTGCACCATTTAGCTTCTCATCTACCTATCACAGCTTCTGGAAAAATATTTGGTTGGGAGAAACATTTTCACTCAGTTTTGAGTTTATGTTCTTCTTCCTTCATTTCCATATACAAAAGAAAATCCATGTTGAAATGGAGAATCTGTTTTCTATGGTTTTTAGAAAGCTTGGGGTTCTGTTCAATAGAATAATATATCTGACAGAAGAAGGACTTGCTGATAGATTTATTTATGTGAAGCGAAATAAAGTCCAAATTAGATATGGTTGCAAATGGCTGGATTTCTACAGAGTGAAACACAGTAATGAGCAAGTCAGAGAGAACTGAACGGCTTGGGAACGCACAGCTTGATACTCAAAAACCACAGCTCAAAAAGGTCATATTTTTGAAAAGAGTTAATCTGGGTTAGGGTGGAAATGCAAACCTCCATACAAGGAGATTGTGTTCAGTTTATCAGAGCCAGTCCAAATGAGTTCACAGCTGTCAATTCCGCCCTTTAAGTGCAAAGCTAGGAAGCGTGGAGAAAAAAAATGATAGGTCACAAGAAGTCATTTCTCAACAGAGGACAGTGGAGCTCTCAAGATGTATTAACTGGGTGGTTTCCTATGTGGAATAGAGTTTGTTAGTATAACAATTTTTCTTTTGCCTGATACTGTTTATATTAAGTAGGATATGAGTAAAATGAATTCTGAATAACTTGGGAATACGTGGTTGGGAATACGTGGTACCTGATGCCCACATCTCAACTGCCTCACAGGCTAGCTCAGGACTAACACAGTGTATCAGTCCAAGCACAAGACAGTGCAGATGCAAATAGTTGTGTGGTTCAAAAGTGACCTATTTGTTGAATCTGTCTACTGGAGAGCCTAAGCTAACAAGCCCTGTTGGGAGACAGGTTGGCTCCTCTTGAAACCAGCTCCTGCACCTGTGCAAGTGCCCGGGTGTGAAAGGGCTTTAGTCTGAATAGTTCTGATACACTTCTTTTTCCAAGGAGTTATCAACTCAGTGTAGCGCAAAGTAGTACAGTTCTATTCCTGGGATGCTGTACTTGAACTGAAACATTATGAGAGCCTTCCTCTAATGTATCCAAGAAACAGCCTTGTGGCCCTGTACGGAACATCCCGGTCCATGAGCACAGCAGGTAGCAATGCAGGAGGATGTTGACATCTAGCATCAGCAGTTGCTGGTTTTTTTCTAGCTGGTCTGAATAATTTGATACTAGAAGGTGCGAAAGGAGCTGACAGAGAAGTTCTCTGCAATGTGTTTTGCAAGGTTTGTTAGAAGTCAAAGTTTAGGGAAGTGTAGGGGATTGACTTGGCACTGCTAAGATGGCCTGAACAACCAGCACGAGCCTGACATTAAGGACATGCAAAATACTGAAATTGTTGATCCAGGAGTTCACTGGCTTTAGTAGTTCCTTCAGCTGGTGACTGCTCTTGGCCTTCCTGTTCTTGAGAATTACTGATTGATAAACACACAATTGTTGTAGATTTCAAAATATTATTGAGAACATTGAATTGTTATCAATACTTGAATTTTTACTGGATACTGTTACAGGTGTGCTTCTTGTTCTTGTGCCAGTTATTAGTGTTTGGTAAGGAATGTTTACTCTTGCTCCTGAAAACTAGGATACAGATTGCTAGAATATGAAGTAGGACAGGATGGGCAAATCATCAGGAACATTTAATATCCTGCATGAAAGGAAGCTCTGTGTTTCACTTCAGCCAAATGTGCACTCATGCATGTAAGGATCCGGGAATGAAAGTCATGTTGTAGTAAGGGAATGGGAAGCAATAACTCCTAAAGAGTTGGGGTCAGTGTTGAGTGGTCAGTCACAGATGGTTTTCTGCCAAGAGGGTTAGTCCTGCCCACGTAAAATCAGTGGGATGTTGAACAGAAGGTGCAGTCTGTGTTTAGTCCTACTGCACCCACTATTGTTATGTCCATGCCTAGTGTAAGCCCCACAAAAAGATGTTTGAAAAGTAATAGAGAGTTCTGAACGCAAGTCCAGGAATTGTTTCCTTGTCTTTAATCATTCTTACAGCAGCATGTTTAGGGAGCTCAATATACCTATCACTTATTAAAGTGAAGGGGTATTGTGGTCATAGAAAATAAGTACCTATATGGGAAATACAAATCTTGTGGCAATGCAGTAGCCAAGGCAGTAACGAGAAGCTAAAGCCAGATTGATAATAAAACATTATATGCACCACAGTGTGTGTGTTTTTTAAAACAGGAACTATTTAAACTGTCTTTCAAGAGTTGCCGTAGACTTCTATCAGTAGTACTTCTTAGATGAAATGAATGTATTTTTAAAAGTAATTTGATCACAGCTGTTGCACTCAAGTTAACAAACCAAGGAACCTAAGATGCCAGAGTATATGGTCACAGGGTTACATCAGGTTATTAAATAGAGTGTGAACTTGCCAAGTGTCATGCAAGCATGGATTTGTTCATTTGTGCCTGTACCATGGTTGTTAGTTCTTGAGGTATGATCTCATCTTCATGCTACAATGATTTTCAGACTAAATGTTTCTGTATGCCAGTTCCTTGGTTGTCCCCATTGGGTTTCAGCAAGAGGAGGAGTAGTAGAAGAGCAAGATCTGGGGTTTCTGGGTTGACTGTGAATTTATTGCGTCATCTATAGTGGAGCCAGATATTTGCTCCACGTTTGCAGGATGCTGAGCATTTCTAATACTTTAATTAGTGAAGTTGGTGTATAGGCCTCAACCATGATTTAAGAACATAAGAGGACCTGCTCTTTCATAAATAGGCTGTGAGGAAATGAAAAAATACTTCAATAATTAACCATATGATTTAATGAATAAAGATTATTATAGGTACGATATATACCTATTTATTTTTGCAATTAATAGCTGTTCTGGAAACTGAGTGAAAGGAACTTAACAGATTGCAGACAGTGTCTCAGATCTCTGTAACTGGTTCTCAGCCTGTCAGTGTCTGAGATTTCTGTACATTAGGTAAGATTTCTTTTGTCGTTCTACAGGCTGTCCTGGGTATTTTCCGTTGTGGTTTTATAGGAACAAAAGTATAGTACAAGAGGAGGGGTTTTTTTTATTATATTTTCAGTAGTATTAAGTTATCCTATTAAGTATTAAGTTATCCAGTAAGTAATCCAATAATGTGCTTTTCTTCGTAAAGCTTTTTTTTTGTTTCCTCTCCAAAGGCTTTCCTGCACTAGTTAGGACAGTAGTGCAAATGGGAAATAATGTCAAACACCTCCATGTTTCATAACTGATTTGGCAGTCCATGTAAGTTCCTAAAAGTGCTCAACTGCTGTTGCAGTTCAAGTGATGCTCCATTTGATTTTTACCAGGTGACAAAGTGGATATTGTGTTACCAACTGGGAACCTCTTTATTGCCCCATCAGCAGAGCAAAGTTCAGCGTGAATCCAAAGTTTGAGCTGGATCATTTGAGGGTTCCTCCAAAGGCGTTGCTAATGCTTTTGAATGTTGTGTGTTTCTCATCACTGATGTGTTTGGTCTGTGTTTCTCAGCCTTATTACCTGTGTGTTTTTGTTGCAGCACACGTCCCATGGAGACGGACGGCAGGAAGTTTCCTCCCGAACTGGGCGCTCTGGAGCTCGCTGCAGGAACTCCATAGCCTCCTGCGCAGATGAGCAGCCGCACATTGGAAATTACAGACTCCTTAAAACCATTGGAAAGGGGAACTTTGCAAAAGTGAAACTGGCAAGGCACATCCTAACTGGCAGAGAGGTAAAGTGTAATGGGTGTAAAGAGCAATGAATTGCTGTAGGTGTGCAGGTTCTCTTAGAATTAAAATCATATTAAGTCTGTGAACATAGAGCATGTTTTGCTAGAGATATTGCTGCTGATGTAGAAAAAAGTAGAAATTGAGAACTGTAGTTTTTAGTAATGATTACAAAATCATTTCTCTTGAAAATGGTTTCTTAAGTTTGTATTTTTCATGAGTCCCTGTCCAGCTGAATTGTGTTAAAGTTTGCTACTGGTATTCTTGGCTAAATCTTCCATTTTCAAAAAAGAAATCAATATACAGCAACTAAAAAAGCTTGCTGGAAAGACTGTCTCTTGGTGTCTCTATGCTGCCCAGTGCAGGGCTGTATTGAAGGGGAAGTCAGGAATGAGAACTAAATATCATCCTGATTATGGTGCAAGTAGCCCAAATGCAGTATTTTCTTGCCAAAGCAGTGTGTCTCCCAGGAGTTCTGCTGGTGTCTGTAGTGATGAGCAGCTTTGGGAAGATGCTCCAGTTTGTTCAGAGGCAGTTTATGTGTCTCACTCAGTGTGTGTGGTATAGACAAGCTTTCTCTGCTATCTCCTCACAGTGTCTAACTCAGCTCCATAATTAGTTTCTGCATGCCACTGCAGTGTAATTAACCACTTGGGCTTAATGGTGGTTCTGATTTGGTGAGCTATACTCCTGTTTGCTTGTTACAAGAAGGTGTTATTCCTGGGTGCTGTTTTATTAATAGCAACTCTTAAGTACTAAAAGAGGGAGAAACACCTTGCTGACCTTTTCTTGCGAAAGCTGTCTAGTGAAGTAAATGTTTACTGATACCAGCAAGGACTTTTACAGAAAGCTGTATGGCTGACTGCTGTGCTTTAAGGGAATTTCTCTTTTCTGAGCTAATACAGAGTTCAGTAGCAGTAGGAAGAACAGAGGGACGTGGTTTTGCAAGAGCTTTTGAGAGGGATTTTTTTTTTTTTTTTTTTGTAAGCTGACAGTTCCAATTGTTTTCTGATGTTAAAGTCAGTGCTCATTTGTAGAGAAAGCTTTCAGTTAATTGCTTTCCTTTTAAGTTCCCTTGTCTTTCTCCTGATACTTAAAATGGGACATGCAAGTACTTGGTTAGTATTTCTTTGCTATTATTATTGGTATAGAACTTGGAGATAAGATGTCATATGACACACTTTGCAAAAACTGAAGTACGTGTTCCTTTACATGCACGTAACTGTGCTGAATGAACTCTGGTTCATTATTTTTGTTTGAAATTTCAACATGTAAAAGGGACAGTGTAGAATCTTTGGCTGAATTTGGAAAGATTCAAGTGCTAGGTTTCTTTAACTCTCATGGAATTGATGTCATTCAGTCAATTCAGAGCATAAATACTTTCCAGGATGTGACCACTGGTCCTGGTTACCTAGAATGAGTGTCATTCCTTAGAAGGGAACAATTAAGCTACTTGAATATCTTCAAGGTATTTTAAACTTTTTTTTTTTCCTTAAGAGGTAAATGAGTAAAGTTTCTCTTCTTGCTAGATGAACTGCACAATGTTGATAATAAATACATCTTTTAGATGTCTATGACCAGAATCGTTCACAATGTTCTGGATAGCAATTTCCCTAATGTCATTACTTCACCCTTACCCTTACAGAAGTATTTATCTGATCAATCTTTAGATTGTGGTAACCTTTTTTATGGCTGCTAAATTGATGGGTTTTGGTTGTGATCAACACCACCTCGTACTTTGTTGAATCTCACTTTCATTGCTAACTCATCTCCAAGGTTGTTTAAATCAGTTTTCCATTGTATTTGATGGTGCCTCTTAACTCCTTCAACAGACTTAATCATTATGGTTTGACATCCTGTGCCAAGGCCACTGATACAGATATTAAACAAGATTGGTCCCAAGTCTTGTCCTTGAAAAACTCTTACTCATTTATTTCCAACCTGATATCTCTTTAGCCATCTTTTTTAGGAAAAAAAAAAAAGCTGTGTGCCCTTTTCAGCTTATCTAGTTCAAAAATTTCCGTGCATGAGGCTTTACCGTAGCCCAGGTAGTCATATCTTGTGTTTTTCCATAGGGCACAATTAACTGTAGGAAAATATGTTGCATTTAACCCTTCTGTTCATTTCCCTGGTTTTTTCCTGGTAATTTTGAGCTCAAGAGTTGTATGGGAAATTGGAGAAAAAACAGTTAAGTCTGATCATTTCTAAACCCTGCTGTGCCATTTTCTTGGTAGATGGCAGAAATCTGTGCTGCAAGAATGCTTTTTTTTTTTTTTCCTTTCTTAGACCTTAAGAATTCTTAAGAATTCTTAGACTCTTAAGAATTCTGGTGCAATGTTCTCAGTGTGGCCTTAGCCAGACGACATTCATCTTCCTGAATTTGTGATTTCCTGCTTACACACTCATTCCTGCTGTCTGTCCTTTGCTCCTATTCTTTTTTCCTTCTTACATACCAAAACCTTAGCTGAGTGATTAGTTTTGGGAGTCACAATTTAATGATTTTTCTTCTCTGCTGTCTCCTTGCTGTATTTGAACCCCACTTATCTTCTCCTTGTTATCTGTGTGGCTCTGTTCTTAATGTTCTTAATGTTCTTTTAAGTGTCCAGGTCAGTTTCACTTTATGGCATGTTCTTCTTTATATCGCTGCACTGATTAACTTCCAAATCTTGAAGCAGATCAGCACTTTTCTGTCACTTCTTGGGAGGAGGATATATTTGTTCAAGCATTCTTTTAGGGTAGTTGCTCATTTCCTTGCATCTGGAGTCCTTCCCTGTGAATTTTCGTGTTGAGTGAGGTGCAGATTTCATGTTTCCAGTTGGAGTAGGTTCCAGGGCTCTTTTCATCATCATCATCATCAGTGTGTCTGCAGGATGCATGAGGAGAGCCCAGCCTCAAATTACAGAAAAGGAAAAATGTTGAGCCCTTCAGGGGATGATCAGAACATCAGCTTAACTTGAGGGGGTTGTTTTGTCCTACAAGGAGTGTGTGGCCTTCAGCTCACTACAGAGCTTCACTGCATTAGAACTGGTGTTGGGAAACACCCTCCTTTGAGATCCTCTGCCAAGGAGCGTGTTATTTGTAGTCTGTCCGCCCTTTCCAAACCACGAATCTTCTTTGTCAATCTGCTTTCGTTCACTCTTGAACTGTAATCCATGTATTTTCTGTTGTAGTTTTATCAAAGAGTGTTTCCTCTGACAAGTTTCCCTTACTTGCCAAAATTAATCTAAAAAATAAAGCTACCTTTTGCTGTTACTGAGTAGCCAAAATTATTATGGATCCTTCTGTTCAGTTAATAGCCAGGGAGTTGAAGTTTCCCAGTGAGGCAGAATTCTTTTAGGATCCAAGTCTGACTCCAAGGAATCTGTTGTCGTCTTCTTTCTGTTCTTCTCTTGGAAAAAGTGAAATTTAAGAGGGGGAAAACATTCTGAATGGTGGCAGTTTAGGCAATTTGCTCAGTGTTCCCAACTTCTGATTGCTTTAACTCCCTCATTCAAATCATGTAGGAGGAATTTTTAAAGTTGTGTTATTATGAATGGTGAAAGCAAAGTTAATTTTAATTCTACTAACCATTTCACACAGAATATCATGGCTAATGCAGCAGTGTAATAGTGTAGGTGGACTTGCATTCCTGCAGCATTGGCCATAGCACACAGTATTTGAAACTGTTCCAGATTCATGTCGTGTAAAGAGAGAAAAGTTTCTGCTTGGGAAGGCAATTTGATGTTTTATTAACTGTTCTTAGTAAAATGGAGGATTTTCTTTCTCTGGCTCATCAGAGCTGTTCTTGAGGGCAGGCTCCCTTTGCCTGTGGTTTGGAGACCTTGTCAAGGCACCTGAAGTTGCTCCCTGTTCTGAGGATGGGTTCAAGCTCTCAGAGACCATGTTAACACATTGTACTCTTAGTGTTCATGTGGATAGGAATTCTCTAAATTCACCTTGCCTTTAAGGCTATAATTAGTGCAGGGAACAGGCCTGAGAGTCTGTCTTTTGGAAAACTGAGGTGTGTACCTTCCCTATATCTCCAGGGCTGAATTTATTTGACAGTGTCAGAGACCTCTCTGATCATCTGGCACCAGTTCACAGTGAGGGAGGTGAGCTGGTTTTGCAGAAACCCGCTACCTTAAGACTTTGTGGGTTGAAACGAGTTTACATCTTTTAAGATTGACCAGAATGGTACAGCCCAGAACACAAATGCAAGTTTTGCTGAGTGGAATGCACTTACCAAGTGAACAGCCATCTTCTGTGACATGGGTAGTCTTGGGACACCGGGCCACTTTCAGATAACATTATCTGCTGTTGACAAAGGCAGTGGTCACTGTACATCCAGCATGGATTTATAAGAGACTGCAGGAAGCAAGTAACTTTGAACTATTGTCAGAAAGTTAACAACAGGCATAGAAGTAGAGATAACAATCTTTTCATGGTTTCGTACACAACTGCTAATATAAAAATACCTATTGCTTAATGTGTGTCTCTCTTGTTTGTGTTTTTGAAGTGATTTCTCAAGGTTTTGCAATGGAATTTTGCCTCAGGAAATAGTGATCTTTAATATTGGTAGCCTGCCTTTAGAAGAAAATACTCCCCAAAGTAAAAGCATGCTTAGATGGCTATTTGGTTATGTCTTGTCATATCTTATATCTAGAAGGGCCCAAAATAAGTCTTGAATATCAGTTTCAGAAAACATCATGTACATTATGTAATTCCATGATGCACCCAAGCGTTGAACACTGTTCCCCTCTTACCCTCTCCATCATGATGATCCATCCCTGTGTTTTTGCACTTGAATGTAGGGATATGGATTTGCTTTGATGTAAGATATTCTTTATTCCATATGGTGCCGATCCCAAGTTAATGAGATGACAAAGATAGCATGAAGCAATTCAGGGAAATGGGAGCTGTGGCTTGGGAAGGAGCAGCATGTACTGTTTGAGCCAAAAATTGAAGGGGAGTTGGAAGCCCTTGCTTTGCACCAGTGAGGTATTATAATCAGCTGAGTTGCAGCATCTTGCTTCTTTGAGAGGCACCATCTCCTTGGCTTCTGTGGAGCTTCTTTTGGTATGTGTAGTCTTTAATTTAGAAAGGAAAAATACCAATTGGCATGTAATTCTAGAAAGATTCCCATTTCCTGTTCTAACTCATCCAGTATCCAAATTGCATTGCACTGAAGTTTCTGTTGCCTATTCATTGCTTCAAATCTTCAGGTTCTGACTAGTTACCATGGTACTGAATTTCTTTTGCTTATTTTGTGAAGTTTTTATCTTGTTCTGTAATATTTCTATACACTATTTTCTGAAAAAGATGAGAACCAGTAACAGAATGAACTTGCCCAAATTGTTGTACTACAGCCAGTGGGTTTTTTCTGGATGCACAAGTGATACTTTTTTTCATACCCATCAGGAAGCAAATTGACACAAATATTTAATGAATTTCCAAAGATGAGCTTAGTTCCTGCCAAATTTGTGTGGAATTGCTTTAAATTTGCTCTGAAATCTCTTGTTTTTAGAAACTGCCAGTGCCCAGTCACTACTGTGTAATCTGTTGTGTAATTATACTGTGTGAATATTATCTGTAGGCACACTGCTCTCTATAGGGGCAGTGTCTGGTGTTGGAGCTTCCACTGTCGTAAGTGTGATGGACTTAATGTCAAGTGAATGACTCAGTGAGCTTCTCGTCTTAATATGCTTAAAATACCAGGGTTTTTTCTCGCTCCTGTTTTTAGTTTAAATACAACTACATAATTTGCTGAAGGAACTTAAGAGTTTTTCTATGTAATTTTCATGTTTTACATTTCTGTTACTTCATTTGAGCATGTTGTAATAATGTGGTGTTGTTCCTATGGAAAATACTGATCAAAGACTCTTCCTTTAGGTTGCCATAAAAATAATTGACAAAACACAGCTGAACCCAACTAGTCTACAAAAGGTATGTTTTTACATTTTATCTTTCAACTGTATTATAATTTGTTTCTCCTCACCACCTCCTTCCATTAACCCTGAATGCCTGTGCTGGAGAATCTGAAGCATTGCATACCTTGCACACATCTGACTACTGTATTTAATAACTGGTTTTGTAACAGATATTTTTGACAGCCCTGCAGTTGTTCAAGCTGAACTTGTACAGAGCTGTAAACTGAGAAAACGGTGGTATTAGCCACTTCCTTTGTCTCCTGAGCTTAGCTGACTCTGTAGAGAGGACGTTTGTGGTTTGGTGTCATGCCCCCATGTCTCCTTCATGCCGGTCACTTTGTTAAACTTAGAAAGGCAAAGCTTATGTTCTGTCCTCTTAAGCTGGCCTTGAAAATACTGCCTGTGGACTGAAGGCCAGGCTTCAGTCTGTGCCTTTCACATAATTTGCAGCAGGAGAGGTGATGCAGTTTTATGAAGCAAATTGGGGCATGACTGATTTCTTCCCTCTAGCTTCGAATGTTTAATGTGCTGTTACAGTTGTGTCGCCTTATCTGTTTTAATACAGAGCGATAAACCCTGCTCTTTCATCAGGCAAGCCAGTCTGTTTTGGAGTGTGTGCAGGAAGTACATTTAAATGTTACTTTTACGTGGGACTTTTCTAACTTTGTCCTTTCAAGTGCTGCAGTCAAAGGCTTTTTGTTTACTTTTGAGTACTTCCATAAAAAAAACTCCTTGCAGTATTTCTGTTTGAACAAGAGAATACCCACGATTGAAGTAGTGTAACTGGAGTAAATTGGAGAATATACCCATTTGTATTTTATGCAAATACTAAAAAGATCAGGTGACTAGATGTTTTTATCAAGATTAATGGTGCAGAAGTAAATTGGAAAAACACACAAGTTCTTATATGGTTTGGTTGAGAGGCAAACAATAACCTATAGAAGAAAGGGTCCATGTTCTGAGCAGGTAGCAACTTCTTACTGACTCTGTAGACTGGGTAAAAGTGTATAATGCGGTTCCAATTTTCTTAGAATTTTTCTCAGCTTAATCCCTGAGGTTGTTGGTGGTTTCTGGGTAAGCAGGGCGGAAAAAAAAATGCAAATTAGGTAATATGATGGATTAGATAAAGTTGATTTGTGTGTCAGATCTGCACAACTTGGAATACCTGAAAAAGTTGTTAAATGCTTGAAGCACTTGAAAGATAAACAAAAGCTGTGTGATACCAAGGGGAGGCATCAGGACATGGGAAGAACAGTCAGAGAGAGGCCTTGTTTACAGGCGAAAATGTAAGATCATAATTGTTCAAATGATGTTATTTGAGATTGGGTTGTAATACAAGTTTGCTCTCATATCAGGGTACAGTGCAAACCATTTTACAAATCAGAGGTGTTCAGTTGGTAAAGCTCCAGGCTGGAAGTGTGCATGATGGTCCTTTGATTCCTGGGTTTCTGCTAGCTCTGTCCACTCATGTCGCTATCTCTGCTGTAATTTAATTTTTACTTACAACTTATAAAATTAGATTATAAAATGTGATTTGTAATTTGATCTCATCAACCACTGGGTTTCTTAACTGGGAGTCTGGAAGAATAGTAAAAAATAACATGGTAGAAATCCCGTCAGATTTGTGGAGTGACTGGTAACATGTTCTCTCCAAGTCCATTTGTTTTACGAGCACAGAAAAAGCTTGGTGAGGTATGTCAGAGTTCTCAGTTCAGTGCCGTAGCCTGGGTGCGTTTGGAGCCAACTGTGCACGCGACCCATAGATGCAGGGGAGGCTGAGTTGGAAGTGCTTCTGACCTTGCACTTCTGGAGGGAGTGATAAAATATTTGAGGTATGGTGGGGAGGGAAGGGCCGTGCCGAGAAGAGGGTGTGGTGTGCAGTGTCTCAGCTGCGGTGTAGCTGCATACCCGAGTCATCCTTAGGTGGGGAGACAAATGGTGATTAAGGCTGCCAGTTCTGATTTCTTTGTGTTACATCTTCCACATCGATACTTCAGCTGCCAGGAAGAAGTTAACCTTGTTAAGGACTTGCTTTGCTTTCCGGAGCAGTAATTCGTGGTATGCCCTCGCTGCAGCCCTGACAGCTCGATACTGAGTAGCAGCTCTTCAGAAGGGTCGGGTTTCTGTCTGCTGCTGAGGAAGTCTGTGGCAGCCACATGCAGCTACTCTTTACTGTTGTTTTAGGACCTAATTGCTGCTTGCTACAGTTGCTTAGTGAAGAGGAAACTGTAACCGGTACTTCCCTACTTTGAAAGAAAAGGGAATTCTTAGAGCTTTTTTCCCATGCTGGTGGTGTTAGTCATAACCACTGTTCTCCACAAATGGACTTGTGTACCCAGTTCCAGTGAATATCGGTCTCACTGGAAACAAATGCTGATGCTACAGTAGTTCACTTCCTCCTAGCCAAAAAAATAGTTTTTTTCTTTTGAATTAGCAATGCCATTATATGCAAGGGTTTTTTTTTACCAAGCCCATGTAGTAGCACTAAATCACTTCCCGTGTGCCTTTTTTTAGAACTTGGCTCCTCAGCCAAATATTTTTGTTCATTATGTGCAGATGTTTTGCCACTTGTTTGGGCCATATTTTTTGTCAAAGCATTTTAGAGTTCTTATACATCAATTTTAATGTGGACCATGGCCTTTCTGATTATGGGTCAATCAGTGTTTTAAAAACTGCAAGAAAAGGATGAGAATTTAAAATGCTCTGGCTTTTCTGCTTATAACAAGTATCCTTTTCTGTTTTCAAGTTGCTGTTAGTTTGGGGCAAACTGATTTTGTAAATTTTGTAATTTTGGATGGTATAAAGGCTTTCTGCTTTAGGCTCTTCATTATATGTAGGACATATTTCAGTGAAGCAGTTACCAGGAGAAGCCTAATACACAGGTCAAACTTGGGCTGGCTTGGGACAGCATCTTGGGAAAAGCCCTTCCTTTGGGGAGAAGGCAGCCAGGGGAGTTTGGTGTTCTGCAGCTGACGGCTGTACTGATTTGCTTTTTAGCAAACTTTTTTCATATTTTTAAAATATTTTGCTACTGAAAGTCTTGCAGTAGCTGTTGCAGGAACACTTCTGATCCTTTGCTGTGTTGAAAGAAAGTTGGCCTAAGAGAACCAGCTTCCATTGCTGGCTTGTTGGGCTTTTTTTATTCAGTTTGTTGGCAGCAGCATTAATTAAATGCGATTCTTTCCCTGTATCTGACATGGCTTACAGTCAAAGGACCGGACCACAACAAAGCTGAAAGCCATTTGTTTGGCAGACAAGGATGTTTGTCTTTGCCTGGAAACATTTGTAGAGCTCCTGTTGACGGAAAATGAGCTGTTCAACAAGCTGGGAGTAGTTTTTAATCTCGATATTAGAAATTAAACTGATGAGAACTGGTTTCTGGTTTTTGTCTGCCTTTATAGTCTCATTAGGACAAGTAGGTTCCTAAAACTAAGAAAATAATTTTCTGTGTTGAGAACCTTCATGTTACATCTTTTGATATTATACCTTGTTCTGTGCTCCTCTGGTAGGGAACCTCAGAGGTGTGACATGTTATCATGCCTGACTTCTGCAGTGAATTTTACTGTGTGGTGATAGTTACTACTTCATTTGCTATAAGCTGATTCATATAGTATTTGGGGGGGAATGAAATCTGTGAAACCTCTATGCAGCATAATGTGTGAAAGTGGTATGATGTTTTACATCATATTCCTCTATCAGAAGCAGACTATAATATACAATACAATGTCAGGCATTTGTAGGTGTCCCTGTGGAAGTTGCTGTCTGTGTCAAAATGCTGCATATGACAGTTAAACTGACAAACAGTGCACAATCTGAAGTGCATTTGTCTAACTAAAATTATAATAAAAGAATTTGGTAGCGGTTGTGCCCTATTCTCAAGTGTTTTTATTTTTAATTTCCTCTGAGACAAAAATAGTCTTTTATTAAAAGTGGTTATTTCTAGTCACCAACTTCAACAAATGGCTCATAATGTAGACTCTGGTTTTTAACATGCTGCATTTTGGTTAGTAATGCAGAGTAGTTGTCTTGTGGACCAGTGTTTTCGTGAGTCTGACCCATAGGCTTTATCTTGAATGTTGGAGGTGAAAGGTATCAGATATCAATTTAGAATGAATTAAGCAAAGTGTCTTCAAAACTGCAAAACCTGATTAGAGGCTTTCAGTTATATAAGCTGTGATTAAAAGTGTTAATGGAGAATTCAGAATACATTATACACCAGTTCAGCTGAACTGAATGAAAGACAAGAAAAAAATAGCTATAGATCACACTGCTTTTAAATTTCTGATGATCAGTAGAAAGATGATGTAGTCTACCTTCTCTGATTACATATGAAAAAGCTCCAGAAATAACATAGTTTAAAAAAAGAAAAGAAGGCAATTTTAGCTCTCTGGAGGATAAAGAAAACGTGCATGTGTAGGTTTTGAAACTATTTTGTATGGCCAGTAATGTACTTGATCAGTCAACCCCAGTTGCATTTAAGCAGCTTGATTTATTTAAAACCCACCCCTTGCATTTTCTTTTATGAAAAGTCACAAAGGCACAAGGATTTTGTTTTGTTCACTCTTTGGTTGGTTTTCATTTGTTTCCAATGTTTCACCTTTTTTTTTTTCTTTTGAGTAAATACACCTACAGATTTGAGTTGCTCATAATCCATGTAGACATATTAGATGTCTTCACTTTATCTGAAATCTGACCTGAGGCATGTCTTGCAGCGGCACTTTTTCTTCCTTACTGTTAATGACGCTGCTGCTATCCTTTATTTACAAAACTCCTGTTTTTTTTTCCCATGTCTGCATTCCCTTGGAGCTGTGGACTTATGCTCTGCTTCAGTCTCTTTACATTAAGTTCAAAATGATCTAGTATTCTTGTAGAAATTTGTGTTGGATTTCTCATAAAACCTCTTGATTACTCTTACTTTTTGAAGCATGCTGTTAGAAAATAATTGATGCTTAAAAACTTCAACCCTCTGGAGCCTTGGGCTGGCACTGAGGGATGGGCAGAGGGAGAACAGCTACACACTTGACTGCAGTATAGGGTGCTGCATAAAAAGAGAATTCTTTGGTTTTCTGAATACAGTGGTATTTGTGATTCAAGTTTTTTGTAATAATATTTTATCTTGAAACTACTTTTAATTCATCTGCTATTAACCAGCTTCGTTAAAAGCCGTGCTTTACATTGCAGTGACAACGCCTGTGGCGTTCTTAGTATTACAGTTGCGAATTTATGTGTCTCTTAAAATTGTCTTTTGCAGAAGAGTTTTGAGAGGTGCAAATAACTAACAACTGATCAGCAACAAACTTTTCCTTCATCTGTAGTTTTAAATGTCATTCCCCTATTATCATTCAGTTGCAGGAGGACAGAGTTTACTCTGTGACAGGCAAAGTTGAAAACTTCAGAAATAATTAGTTACTCAAGCAAAACCCTCTTCACGTGGCCATTGGCATGGAGGGGAGGGACGGACACAGGGCATGGGACATGACAAGATCCTTACAATCGGTCTGCTGTCTCTGGATTCAGGACAGTGGATGTAATGTCATGCTGCAGCTTGAAATGGGCAGCTGTCCCTCACCACCCATCCTGCCAAAATAGATGTGCTGGGGTGGGCTAGAGAGTGCTTTTATATGGGGGACTTGTGTGCCTTGTGAGATTTTTCTGTTAAATTAATTCCTAGAGCTTGTGGGTCAGTCTGGGTTAACACCAGTGCTTGCATAAAGGGAAGCAGCACGATGGGGTCAGGAAAACACCGTTTGTGTTCTGCCCTATTAATTTTGGCAAGTACATTCGTCGCTTTGCACTGGCCAGGCAGGCTTGGAGACTGGATGTCTGGCGGTGAGTCAGAGGAGCTGTGCTGGCAGACCCAGGGCTAGATGCTGCTGCCCCTCAGTCGCCTTGCAGGAATGCTTCTGAAGGGCCGAGGGGTGGCCTTGTCTTCTCATCCCTCCTTAAAACTTGCTCCTTGCTGGTGTACTCAGATAACAGGCTTTCGAGCAGCTGGCGTTCCACCGGTGAGCTGTTGTTGTAGAACAACAGTTCCTTGGCTTTAACAAAGTACTGACGAATGCTGAATTCATACTAGTAATGTACTGCAGTGGTCTTGTGAAGATGTTCAGGTGGAAACTGTGCTTTCTGTGAGGTGTGCTGGTCGGCAAGGAACTGCATGGTCTCACAGTGGTCTTGTGGCCCCAAAAGTCTGCAAACCACAGAGCTAAGGTCACTTCTTTCCTGAGCTATCTGGAGTCCTTTGTGGGTATTTTCAAGTTTTTGAGGGTTGATTTTTTTGGGAGGGGTGTTAAAGAAGCATACACATAACTCTTTCTTTCCATTAAAAGCTTCTTTCATGGACTTCATTGAAATGCTAATAATGTTTGCCCTTTGTGTTTAAATAGCTATATCAAAATCAACAGTCTTCAGGAAAAATGGCTATTTGTTACCAATTTCAGTAACTTCATGTTTTATGTTTATTTCAGCTCTTTAGAGAAGTAAGAATAATGAAGATCTTAAATCATCCAAATATAGGTACCTCGTTTCTTTCACATAATTTCCAACTGGATAAATTTTAGCTTTTTCATTGTTAAAATAGTTGTGGTATGAGTTAAAAATAAAATTTTGCATGAGGGTGTCAATATTCTGTAAAATAGCAGTAATAAATAGTGTTTCAGAGCTGTGTGTTTGCGTAAAAATCCCCAAAAAACATTTTGGTCCCTTTGCACAAAACTGTTGCATATCTAACTGATAGTTCTGCTCCTTTTGAGTATAATACTGACTTCTACTGAATTCAGGCTCTCATTAAAAATAAATACATACACCAAAATCAAGAAGTGGCCGAGGTTTTGTTCAAGATTGTGCATTTAAATGGTGTCGTGCTGTTACAGGACTGTGACCAAACTGACTGATAACTGATTTGTCACCATGTATGCCAGTTCAGTGCATAGAAGTGGCTATTGTTGATGCTCAAATATGTGGAAGTTCTGCTTACTTTAGTTGCTTTCCCATGTAGCAGAAGCAAAGTATTGTTTCTTGAGAATATGTTGTTCTGTATGAGCTGACCAAATATGTTGTAGTACTTTCTGTCTAGGAACCTTTGACAGAAATAGCTTCTTTAGAGTAAAGAGTCTGACGCTGTCAAGTGGCAAGCAAATAGTTTGGAGTATTTTTCCCTGACAGAATTCTCTCTAGGGCTAACATAATATTTGTGCAGCTAGTTAACTGATAAATAAATGTCTTTCTTTTCTAGTGAAGCTATTTGAAGTCATTGAAACTGAAAAAACTCTCTATTTAATAATGGAATATGCAAGTGGGGGTAAGTACCTCTCTGCTGTGGTGACACATGTAAACAAATTGCCAAGTTAGGGGAAGTACTTGTTTTCTTTAAAGTTTTGCTTGCTTTTTCAGCAAATCTTTATCAAAGTAGTGTAAGACATTAAGGAAAATATTTAATATTCTTTGAGACTTCTTTGTTCAATATAAATATAACTTATGAAACCAGCTTCTAAACTTACTATGACTTAGTAACAATTCCTTTGTTTTCACAACTCAAATTTAATGGGAGTCTTTTTTTCTGACATCAGTTGTTCCTGTCCATAACAAATAATGACCTTCTCAAGTATTGTATTTAGTTCCCTACCTCTGGTGTCCTATTTTATGTAAGATAATTGGTAAAAACATGTTCAGATGAAACATTTCTGTGTTTCTTTAACTGTTGCTTTCAAAGCACAAGTACTGCGACTTCTGTTTTTAGATGTTGATGACATCTTACAGATCTTAATCACAGACCTTCTACTGTCAAGAATTGGTAGACTTAGCCTTATGCCATTTTAGGAGGAACTTAAAACATTTTTCCTGATTGTAGAGGGGATGGAAAAATGCACATCATGCAGCGTCAGATATTGTCACCAAAGGTAAAATTAAGGTATTTGGGCTTAAGTTACTCCTTGCTGGGTAAAACCTCATAGCACTACGTTTGTCAGTGACCCTTTAGCATCAGAATCTGGGAACTGTAAGTAGTTGAGGCTTTTTTTCAGTTTTAGGAGAGAGATAGAGACTTTTTTTCAGGGAAAATCAGCATTGAATTCAGACTCTGACATTAGATTGCATGAAGTTCAATGAATTACTATAAATAAAGGCAGATTCTCTACTTCCCTATGTTTTCTTCTGGCAGTTCTCTAAATGCTCAGCCAAGATTAGCTTGAAAAGGAGCAGAGTGGGTATAATACCATTAAAACATTGGCTAGTACAGGTGTTTGGGAAAGCATCTCTGTGCTGTTTGATGGTTCTAGACTTAAAAGTGAAGTCCTGTTGCCATCTAGTGATTATCTTCTAGGAGGTAGAAAGGCCAGTGGTTCTCTAGAGCAGTGAAGATCTTTCTTAGGATGATAAGGGAGAGATACATACTGTGCTGGTCTAAAAGGCCAAGAGCAGTACATTTTGATGTGCCAGGCTGTGCAAGACAGGAATGGCTGGCAATCTCAGTGGCAGGCTTCAGTTTCCCATATTTTCTCTTTATCAAGGTACAGGTCATGATGATGCACATGAACTCTGCCTGCAGGATGAAAGTCACTGTTGCTACAGCTGCAACACTTTACATAAATTAGGGATAATTCTTTCTCTGGTCTGCTTTTCCCTGAACTATGAAGAAGTGTTCAGGTTTGCTGCTTCAAGGTTTTTTAAGAAACAGTTGTGAAATACAACTGAGAGTTATGAGTTGAGTATTAAATAATGCACCACAGAGGAAAGTAAGTCTATTTTGTAGGAAATCCTGGCATTCCCTCAGATGGCTCAGTTGTTGCTTTTCTTGCTCCATGACTGGGTTTTTTCACTGGAATTTGGTGGAGTTACTTCTTGTAAAAAATAAATGTGAAGTTACTCAGCTCTTCCTGTGTGAAGTGGCTGTCTACAAAAAATGTTTCCTTTTTTAGTAGAGAATATTTAAATATTTGATCCACTTCTAAAATTCTTATGATTTCTGCATATTAGCAAGGAATTTTTCAAACTGCCTATTAGTCTGTGTTTGTAGTTCCTATGTACAAGACTGTTGGCTTTTAGTAATGAAAATCTCCCAGGCTTTCACAAACAGTCAGTATTTCGTGGGCCAGTCGACCTGCACCTAAAGCTCAAACATTGTAGTCTGTATTGATGTGCTGTAAAATGCCTGCATGGATTAAAGGGAGGAAAAACCGAAACACAGCAGATCTTTAGTAAACTTTAGTCATCCACAGCCATACAACAGCGGATTTGTTCAGAAGTAGTCCTTCTCAGTGTGTTTTATGGGTATGATGGTTATATGATGGATTATGTCAGTGTGTCCTGTCATGCTCGTTATTGTAACCTTCCTTGTGGGTATCTCTTCCAAGCCTAGGTTAAACCTGAGGTTTCTGATTTTGTTTAGAACAATTTTATGTGTGAGCTCAAATTAAAATTCTGATGTTGGTAGGATGGTATTTACAAATATCATCAGATGTTCTAATATTTGAAGCTTTTTTTTTTTCCCGTGGGTCAAAAGAAACCCTTGTGAGAAAGTCTGTGAAGGGGTACATGTCATCTTTGTTTACAAAACAGAAGTATGCTGCTCGGTTTCTGTCCTAAGTAATTGGAAGGAAATGGTTTCCTTTGTCTATATCCAGTCATTCATTACTTTCTTGTAAAAGAGATGATGCTGTAGTAAATTGCACAGCAGTTGTGCCTTGTTCTCTTAAGCTATCCTGTAATCATGAACTTGAAGTACAGTCCTTCCAGTGAAGCTGCTGTGGGCAACTGCTGGAGAGGAATTTCTGCATTCTGAAATTGGCATTAATGTATCTCATTATTGAATTGTAGGGGAAGTGTTTGACTATCTGGTTGCACATGGAAGAATGAAGGAAAAGGAGGCTAGAGCTAAATTTAGACAGGTATGTATAACATTCCTATATGTCAGCTTTCCCCGCTGCCCCTGTTTTTGCTGAAATGAGTAAAACAGCTGTCCTTTGCATTTGACTTACAGCAGTGTTCAGCATGTTGTGGACTTGTAGCTCTGAGTGAGAAAAAACTTAGGTGTCAGTAGTACTTTGGAGTTAGTAGTAGTCCATTCCGTGGTGCTGATTTCCTTAGTGCTGGGTGCCAGGGTGTCCAGGAGTGCCAGAACACGGAGACTGCTTGATCTGGAAGTGTATTCCGTTCCAAAATGCATTTCCTCTGGGTTGATTTTGTATGTCCGTAGCTCAGCAGGTTTGTAGCATTTTGGAAGTTACTCAAATGTAACAGGCTACAGACAGACCTGTTTCAGAACACAGACGGTGCGAGTAACAGGGGTCTGGTCACATCCATCTGTTAACATGAGAAGAGGCTGTTGAGTAGTTGTTCTGAGAAGTCATAGAGAAGTAATTTTCTAGGCTTTGTTAGTTAGGCTTTCTTTATGATGGATAAGCTAGCCCTGCCAAAATGTTGGAATTTCATTGATCTGTGAAAAGCATTTCCATTCCACAGGAACGCAGTACTGAACATAACCAGATATTTTTGCATAACTTTTCAAAATCCAAGTATCTGCTGTTGTAGCATCTAGAGTTGCATTTGCAGATCTGACTGGTCTGGTACACTTGTTTTCTGCTTATATGCAGAATTTGTAAATGTCTATGTTATTTCCATTCCTTTGGTCACTTGGATAATCTAGGTAATAATGTGAAAAGTACGAAGTATCAAAATTATGCTCCAGCTTAATGACACTTTAAAATAACAAGTAGAGACAAAAGTGTTATTAAATGATCTGTAGGGGGTTTAAACTGGTGAATTGTGGCAGTGAAGTGTCATCCAGTTTCCCTGTTGGAAGGGGAGGCTCTGATGGCTTCACTTCTTAAGTGTAGCCATACACAGAAGAAATTTGATATGAAACTTCCAGGAAATTAATTAGTGACTTTCACAAAATGCTTTGTAAAGAAAACTTCTACACTTCTCTAGCGTGGTTAGTGACCGAAAAGATCAAATTGGGAACTAGGAAACTGTGCCACAACTGTTTTGCTCCCTCTGTCTCATATAGTAAGAACTGTGTGAAAGCAGTATAAGCAATAAGCTTAAAAGTAGCAATGGAAGTAAAAAAACCCCAAATGTATTAACCCAGCATAAGGAGGCAACAGAAGCATTTCTATGAAATCCTTGTTCCTTTGTTTTCTCTCCTCTCCTTACATCTTGTATGTACCCTTTTTAATCTTCTGGGGAAAAAAGCCACACCAAAATCACCACTACCAAACAAACAAAACAACCCAAAAAGCAGCTGCAGGCTTTGTATCGCCAGAAGTAATTTTTGATTACTGGACTTACAGAGCATGATAGTAAGGAAAACTTTTCTTACTCTTTAACAAAGTCTTATGTGTCTTTTTAAAGCTGTTTCCTTCCCTTTCACATTCTGGCAAATAGAGAACTTTCCTTTGAGCTGGAGGGTTTCTGGTATGTGTTTCTGTGCTGTGTTGGAGTAGATGTTACGGGACGTGGAGCAGTCGTTCCCACTTCAGCCATCTCTTCTAAATCCCAGACTGTTGCCTTTCCCTTTGTAAGGTGACTTGAAGAGCTTCAGAGTAACTTGAGAGGATTGACTGTTCTCTCTCAGATGTGAATATTGAAAATTTCTACTGATACAGTTCTCTGTTCCTGCTTCTCAGTTTCTTTTATCAGGAGCTGTGTGGAAAAAGATCTTGCAGTAATTACACAGAAATTGCATGTTTGTTCACCAAATACCTATTTTTTTCTAACAGTTTGACTCCCCTTTAAATGAAAACTTACAGAAACAGGTCAAACATGTTTTACAGGTACACTGAGTGCTTAATTTTATGGGATAATGTGGGCAGTACAGGATATGTGTAGCTTCATTTTTCAAAAAGAAATGTGAAGGGAAAGAATTCAAAAGGGAGTTACCTACTGAGCTGGGTATTTGTCCCATCAAGAGTTGATTTGTTTTGTACTTCAGATACTCAGCTTGATTATTTTTTTGTGGTTGTTTTTTTTTTCCCTTCAGTAGAATAAATGCTGTTTGTAAAGATACATAGATGTGTTCTCTTGTATGCACTGAAATACACAGAAGTATGTTTCCAGTTTTTTCTTGTAAGTCTCCTGGCACAGGCAGCTGTGCTCTGTCGTCCCTCAGCAGCTGACTTCCTGGCTGCTGAGCTCAACCAGTTTTAGGGGACCTTGATCTCAAAGATGGGAGGTTCTTGAGAGCTTCAAAAGCCTCAGTTCCTGGGGGAAAAAAGAGAGAACCCTAGAAATGAGCTGAGAAGAGAAATTATAGCACGAGCTGATTGTGCTTTGCTAGAGGGAAGAGCATTCATGTAGGATGAAAGTCAGGTAACTTTGATCAGAGCTTGGCATTTATTAGATGCTGAAACTCAGGCTGAGGGACAGTGTCAAAGGAAACTAGATCTTGCTGGGTTCATGGGTCATAAAACTATTCATTTCACCTTACTGTAGTCCTGGAATAGCTTTGCATTGCTCTTAGCCATTGTTGGAGGAAGAATGCACTCTGCAGACCTTTTATCTGATGCAGTGCAGCTGTTCTCTGTTAGATAGAGACTTATGACATAATAGGCATTTATTTTTTTTAAATTTGTTAACTGGTTTAACAGACGGTGGCTCTTTTTAAACTGAAGAAACAGTTGTGCCCTGGTTTGGAGCTTAGTTCTTACAATAGGTTGTATTATATCTTGTTTTCAGATCATGTTTCTTCTTTCAATAGATGTGATTTCTGGATCAAACATTTGTGTTTTGTCTGAGAAGACACTTCCTCTCTAGCAGGCAAAGAGCAGAATTCAGTAAATCTCCCTTCTTTGCTTCTTAAAAAAAATACAATTTTTAGTGATTTTGTTTAAATATAGTAAGGATTTTAGCTGGAAAAAAAAATAATGTAAAAGACAGTAATCACATTATTCCAGTCGCACTTGACAAGGAACACATGAGAAGTTACAACTCTAAAAATACAGCTATGCTATATAGTTCTCCATTTTAAACTCCTTCTGTGTAGCCATGTGTGAGAAATTCAAATTCGGAATGTTTTGCATTCTTAATGTTACCTTGTTCCCCTTTACAGGCTTTCAAGAAATTCTGGTTCAATCTCATCCTTCTTCCGTAGAGAAATCTGATGCAGGGCAGGGGATCTCCTTAAATTCATGTGTATTAATTTCCTCTCTTTTCTGCAACCAGTTAGATCTGGCCTTCTTCAGTCTTCCTACTGTTTTCCTGCAGAGGTAGTTCAGAATTCTTAATGCTGGTAGATGTTAGGACAGATCTTGGAAAATAAAATATCCACAAAATACATCTTACTTGTATGTTCCAGTAAAGAACCAGAATACACCTGGCAGTGTGGAAGGGACATTGAGAGGTCATTTATCTATCCTTTTGTCATTTAATCCTTAAAAAAGATGGTTTTTCTGCCTAGAGATAACTTGTTCTAACTAGTTCTTCAAAACCTGTGTTTATACAGATTTTTGAAATGCCTCCTAAGAAATGTATTTCAATGATCTAATTGTTACCTCTAGCAAAAAGCTCAGATGTTTCTTCCCCTCTTCTCACCTGCCAAGTGTCAGAAAATTCCTCACACTCAAGTGGGTTGGGAGTGAGGGACTGTCAGTGGTAACAGTGATGGAAGGTAGAAGAAAAGGGAGTCAGCCTGTGCAGCCATGCTTTGTACTATTTTTCATTCAGCTATGACTGCTGTTCTTCAATTATTAATGTCATGCACATTGCATTATTTCGCTTCCATGTCGATTGGACTCACTCCTGCAGTCTCTGTGCCATCCTGTTGCAATGCAGAGTAGTTCAAAAGCATCTCCAAAGGAGACTACTGATTGATCATCTGCTAAACCTTCTGCTCTTAGACAGTCACAATAAAAGCAGTTCAGCAGTGAGTGGAATAGTGCTGTGCCTCTGCAGTCCTGAATAAAGCTTGAGGTGTTTGTCATGCTGTCAGCCTTGGGAGCCTCTGCAGATCGAGCTTGTGACTGGCACTGAGGTAATGGTAGCAGAGAGAAAAGGAAAGGAAACCAAAAGGATGGTACAAGTGATGACATGGGAGCACTTTGGCGGTTTCGGTATCTGTAAAAAGCTGAACTTGGAGTCTGAAAGAGGGAACCAGTACATACAGAAACAAGCAAAATCAGAATGAAAGTGTAGGGAGTGGAAATAGTACTTCAGCCTTTCATAGACTGCTTGGTTTCTAGGATGGCATTTTGCACATGTGTGATTCAGTAATACAGGGCACAAAGATCCTGTTGGTACTTATGTTTCAAATACAAAATTTACTGGTACATCAGTTTTTTGGCCTACCCAGAACCTTATTTTCATCTGCTCTGAACACTGAGGGAGATAAATTTTGTTCCTTAGCAAAACAGGAGGATCCTTACACTAAGCTGGGTTATCTGATCATGAGTTATTTTTTGTAGCAGTAATGCTATGTCATCTTTCTGTATTGGAAATCTTCTTAATCTTGAATGGAGGCTGAAAATACATTTGTTTGAACATAGTTATTATTGTTGTGTGCAGCTCCACTTATTTTAAGAAGTCATAACATCTGCCTCGATTCTGACCATGTATGCACAACAAATAAAATGCATTTGGTTGCGTTTGTGATAATGTAAGAATAATACTTTATCCAAGTTTTCCATACATGCAGAGTTCTGCAGCAATGCTTATGACTTAAGAAGCAATGTACCATGACACTGCACTGTGTAAACAGCTTATATAGTTTGCTATATAAAGCAGGAAAAACTTAATGATATTTGGAAATTATGATAGAAGAAATTATCCCATTGCACTTGAGAGACATAGAGAGTTTTTTCCATTGAGCTTGCTATTCTTCTATGGTATACAAAGTACAATAAACCATATGCACTTAGACAGCAGATCTCTGTCAGATGTGTAGCTGCTTCTCACTGCATAAGTTTTGACAAACAGGCTGTTTCCCAGTAGTTTTTCCAGTAGCTAAAGCCCACTTCTTACCCTTTTCTCTCTGTGGTGTGGCATGAAAAATCACCTTTGGAGAAGGCCTGGAAAACATCAGTCTAGGGGGAAAGCTTTTATAGCTGTATACAGTATTGGAATGGAAATACTTCAGTAACCTTTCTGAAAGTCATTGCTTCTACTGGTCTATAATTAGCCACACAGGAAAAACAAAATCCTCGTTCAAGTATAAGAGAAAACAAATAGATCAAATAACAAACACCCAAGTTATTTAGCAGCTTTTCCCCAAATGTGCTGGTCACTGTAGTAGTTGGTTACGTAGCTCTGAGTGGATAAGTACGTGTCAACTTCAATAATTAATATTGAAATCTTCGATTATATGTCCTGTTTCTTTGAGATGACACTTACATAATTTGGCTTGTTTTCTATCCAGATAGTATCTGCAGTGCAGTATTGCCATCAAAAGCATATTGTTCATAGAGATCTCAAGGTGAGTAGGAGAAAGTTTGTGCAGTGTATGTGTGTCAGCTTCTGACCTGTGGGTGTGATCTTTATTGTGACAATAAAATATAGTGTCTACTAAGCTTTCTGATTTATTTATTTATTTGTTTGCATGTGTTATAGCAAGTTTTGAGAACTATTTACAGCTTAGAACCATTTCAAATGAAGAGGATTTATAAGGCTTTTAAATACAGAAATTTAATGGCTGTTGAAAGATAACCTCTCACCCTGTAGTCACATTCAGATCTGATGCAGGTCAGTGTTAGCTGAGAATTTTTTTTTGTTTTTTGTTTTTTTTTTTTTTTAAAAAGATAGTTTGATAGAGATATGAGAAGTTTTAGTCTCAAACAATGAATTACCAGTAGTGATGATAAAACTGAAGTGTGGTTTCTTTGTAGCTTGACACAAAATGACATATGTCGTCTTTAAACTGTGCCTTTCTGTATTAATGGTGCTGCTACATATACAACTTGTAACAAGATTTGTAACTTAAAAAAAGCACAAAAGCCAACACAAAAAAAAAAAAAAAAACAAAAAAAAAAAAAAAAAAAACAAACAAAAAATTGAAAAAATTTAAAGGTTGTGTTTATTACCAAACTATTACAGGAATGTCACATGCTGTAAAGTATGGATAGTGAGACTATATTTTGTTTTCATCTGAATAGATCAAAACGTAAGGTAACATTTCTGTGGAGAAAACAAATAGATGGTAATAAGTTCTCAGGTAGCATAACATCTCCCATAGTTTGAAGCCATTGTAGAGAGATTTTTAAAATAGGAGATGTGCAAACGATAGACTAAAGCATACCTAAACACCTTGCAAGGAAGGGAATGTTAATAGATATTTCAGCTTCTTGCCTTTTAAGAATAAGAACAAACAATAGCATTCTGAATCAAGTATTTTATTCATCTTACAAAGTATTCTTTCTCTTACAGGCTGAAAATCTATTGCTAGATGCAGATATGAACATTAAAATAGCTGACTTTGGTTTTAGCAATGAGTTTACAGTTGGAAATAAACTGGACACCTTTTGTGGCAGCCCACCATATGCTGCTCCAGAGCTCTTTCAAGGGAAGAAATACGATGGACCTGAAGTAGATGTTTGGAGTTTAGGTGTTATTCTTTATACACTCGTGAGTGGATCTCTTCCCTTCGATGGACAGAACTTAAAGGTGCTTTTTTTTTGTAAAATATGCTGGGCATGTTTATCTAATATTTTAAGTGATTTGCTGCTTACAACTTACTGTCTGTTCTTCTGTTACCAAGGAACTTAGAGAAAGAGTGCTAAGGGGGAAATACAGGATTCCTTTCTACATGTCCACAGACTGTGAAAACCTCCTCAAACGTTTCCTGGTGCTAAACCCAACAAAAAGAGGCACTCTAGAGGTAATGGCACAAATAAGGTGCATCAGAAAGCTGGACATCATATTTTGCAAACTGTATTTTTGAGCTGTAACTTACTGCCCTACTGTCTGAATGGTGTATTTGGAGTGGGTGCAGGAGGTGTGATGGTTGACTAAGGCACATGACTCCTTTTAAAGGTGTTGTTTACTGGGGTTATAACACACCTGACTCCACGGTTACTTTAAAAATGAACATGTCACTACATTTCCAATTTTATGTATTTCCTGATGATTACCCTGTGGATTCCTGCACTAATGGATGATCCACCAGGACATTTTCCTTGTTTTTCCATATTTTCAAATGCAAACTGGAGGTGTTGGCTGCTGTGGTTGCCTTTCCCCTGCCTTTTGTACCATTATGGAGGAGAAAACCATGGACTTATTAGACTTGTCAGAGTTGTCACACTGCTCCTGGTCCATGCTACAGTCTTTTGGCTTTCAGCTGTGGGCTAAAATACATCTAACTGGGAAGCAGCTTGGCTTGATGTGTGTGGTTGATTCTCCTCACTGGAGCAAAGCACAGCTGAGCAGGTGCTGGGAATGTTCTGGAAAAGAGAAACTAGAAAAGACCTTAGTGTTTGGTGGATGGGGAGTGGTTCTTCCCACAGCTTACTTTCTTTGCTGTTAAGTGTATTATACTAACAAAACCTTTTCTTTCATAGCAAATCATGAAGGACAGGTGGATCAATGCAGGGCATGAGGAGGATGAACTTAAACCTTTTGTTGAACCAGAACTAGACATCTCGGACCAGAAAAGAATAGGTAATCAAGTACTTTCCTCAGTAGGATATTGTTTGCCTGATGCAGGAGGGAGTTTTTTCTCCTCCATCACTCTTTGTTTGCCATTTGGAAAAAGTAACTAGTCTTTTAATACTATGATTTCATCAGGTTTACTTTCTCAAACTAAATAATTTTGTTCTAATTCTGTAAATGTTCCATGCTTTCTCTTGAATGTTCAACCAGCCTGAACATCAGAGTTTCTGTTACTTAGAGAATTTGTGTTTGTTTTTAGATATTATGGTAGGAATGGGTTATTCTCAAGAAGAAATTCAAGAATCCCTTAGTAAAATGAAGTATGATGAAATAACAGCTACATACTTACTGCTAGGAAGGAAGTCTTCAGAGGTAAGTGCCAGTCTTAAAATTGCAAAGAAACAATTTGGAAAGTGTCCTTAGCAAAATTAGAAGCAAAAGTTAAGTCAGTAACTATAGGCATTGCATTCCTGCATCAAAGTCCATTACATGTAAAGTCACTTTATTCTAATCATCAGCAGACCAAATGATGCTGTGTTTGTTCTCACACTGATCATGAGTCAGTAAACTCTTCCCTTTAGGCTCCCCAAAACTGCCCTGTTTGCTCAGCAGATACTCCTTTGAAGGATTTTGTTGCAATTACTGTCCTGTCTAGTCTAGGAGCTTAAGTGTGAACATGCCAGCTCTAACTGTTTTGAGAGAGCCAAGGAGCAGGATGATCAACCTGAAAAAGTTCTTGCACTGTAGTTTACCTTTCCATATGATGCTGAGAGGGCTTGGCACCAGTAAGCTGCTCTTGGTTCCTCTGTTAGAGGAGTTGGTGTGTATCCTCTTTTTGTGTTAAAATCTTGGAGAACTCTGAGGAAAGAGTACTGAAAATACAGATGGATTTTCTTCATCTGGTATCCTTTGAGGAGCTGCAAATTTCGCTGAGTTTTACCTAAGACAGTTGCATAACAACCTAAGAGAAGGTGGGTCCTCTAAGTAACTATCCATGCCCCTCTAAATTTCCCATGTAGCAGGGCCATCTTCTCTGTTCCTGCTCCCGTAACATGATAAATGTTTTGTTTTGTTTGAACTCCTTGATTCAATATTCTCATTTCTATTGCAGTTGGATGCAAGTGATTCAAGCTCCAGCAGCAATCTTTCACTTGCCAAAGTTAGGCCAAGTAGTGATCTCAATAATAGCACTGGACAATCTCCTCATCACAAAGTTCAGAGAAGCATATCTTCTAGCCAGAAGCAGCGGCGGTACAGTGATCACGGTGAGCATTTCTCATTTTCAGTGTAGCAGATTATAGTGACTTCCAGTTCTGCTGGGTTTCTGGGTTTGTCTCCACCCCCCCCAAGTGTAAGGAGGATGACAACAGTGTAGTTCACAGCATGGTGGTTAAATGTTTTACTAAATAACTAATTTTTTTTAACGGGTTTTGTTATATAGCATTCAGAAGCAGCTTCTAGAGGAATGCTGAATACACAAAATTCCCTTATTCTGCCTTGTGTTGTCCCTTACATTCCTGACCGTGCTGGGAAAGTCTTGTTACACAAATTGAAGGGAATGTTGCAACCCCCTTTTTCATGAAAAGCACAGCACTCCTCCCCCATGCTCTTGTATGTCTGTTCAGCTTTTGTTTTCTTTTGACACTAGTAGGTCAGCCTGTGTCTAAAACTTGAAGAAATGTCAGTTTGCCAATATTTCTTGTTTGCTGTTTCCTGAGGATAGTGTCACTTGATTGTCCTGCAGGAATTAAATTTAAGAACAATTAATCAGACAAACTTACAATTCTTCTGCTTAATGAGAGTGCAATATAGCAGAATAGGGTTTTCTAAATATCTTAAACATCTTCCTGCTCAGACACTTAACTCATAAAAGGAGTCTCAGTTTAGGTCTATTTTGAAATAACCTCGAGTGTGTTCAGAGGTTGCTTTCCTTGGGGAGTTGTCTAAGATGACAGTTACTGTGGGTTTTGATGCTTTTAAAACAAGTTTTAGTTATATATTACATAAATTTAAATATGTATTTATATGTAGGTTTTTTATGTCTGTGTATATACATACACCTTTTGATTAACTCTTATTAAAACACTGACTACAAAGTTGATGGAACTTGATGTACCCTCTTCAGAGGTGTAATTGAGGCATCAGAAAACACAATCCTGACAGCCCCACAGGCTTTTTCCAGTGTCTAGGAATCTATTAAAGCAAGAGGGAGCTTGGGACTATTGAAGGGCTACCTCATTCCATTCTCAGGTGTGCTGGAGCAGTTTTCTGTTCTTGGCACACCCGTGGAGGCTGGTGGGGAACTGCTGCCACTTCTGGGACATTCCAAGAGCACAGTTCCACAGCCATTAGTGCTGGCCCGGGGTGATGTCACCAGGTACCTGTCTGAGGAGCCCTGTTTCATCAGAAATTGGCTTGAACAGCATGTACAAGCTTTGTGCTAATGAAGGATGGTCTGCTTTGAAAGAGTCAGTTACTTGTTAAGTGTCTTTAAGATGAGTCTAAAGAGTTTTTCCTAAGCAAACCATGAAGTTTATGAATTTCATGAAGAGTTATGAATTTCATGAAAGAATTATGATTCTTTGATGGAAATCAAGTAGTACCTTCACCTGGAAAGGTTTTTATTTATTACTGTATTTTACTCTTCTCCTGAAATACATTCAGTAATTTAAATAATTACCTTCTTGCAACTTGGATTCCCAGTGTTAACTATGTTGATTCTCACGTGTGAAAACATTTCCATTGCGGTGAAAAATACTGGACTTCTGAGGAGAAAAATCCTTTTCCTCTTTCTTCTGTTTGTTTTTTAAGCTGGACCATCCATCCCCTCAGTAGTGGCATATCCCAAAAGAAGCCAGACTAGTACTACAGACAGTGACCTCAAAGAGGAAGGAATTCAGGCAAGAAAATCCAGCAGTAGTGCTGTTGCAGGAAGAGGAATTGCACCAGCTAGTCCAATGCTTGGAAATGCCAGCAATCCCAATAAAGCTGATATTCCTGAACGTAAGAAAAGTTCGGCTGTTCCTAGTGTAAGTAGAAACGTTTATTTATCAAAACCATGCATTTTTTGATGGGTAAAAAAACCTGTGATTTATCAACGATGCTGATCTTACTTTCCATTCACCAAAAGTAAATGTAGGTATCTCATACTGTTGCATTTTTCCCCCCTCTGCAGTTAGTCAGCTACTCAAGTTACCTTATAGTAGTCTTGAAGTAGTCAATATTCATAATTAGCACTAGTAGCTCTTAGTGACAGACATCATTTGGGTATTGAGAAGTAGTTACATTACTCCTGATATCACCAGCTACTCTTCTGTGGCTTCTCTACAGAAGAGTGAAATCTTCTACACAGAGAAGATTTTGTTACCCTGTTTTATAGTTTCAGGTGTATAAGGAGCCACAAATCTTTGTTTCCAAGCAAGTCATAGTTATGTATATTAAGATTATCGAAGCAATGTAAAAAAAACTGTTCAAAGGTGCATTTCAGCTTATGTTCACAAGCAGCGTGCTTGGGTTTTGTCCTTGTGGGCTTCCCCTGCCTGCCTCTAAACCACAACAAGAAAGACACTAAGGGGCAAAACTAGTGAATGTACATGGTCAGACAGCGGGCAGGATACCAAAAGAAAGAATATCCTTTGTTCAGCTTGGCTTTAGCTTGTGGACTCTCTCGTCCCTCCATCTGAGGCAAGGTTGGAAATCTGTTTCGCATAATAAAACTTGAGCCTTGTAACATTTAATTTCTAAGAATTTAGAATTTTATATTGAAAAACTTCCTTCTCTTCAAAAGAAAAGATTCCCAGTCCTTTATTCAGCTTGTGGTGGAGTGATTTTTGTTTTTTTTTTTTAACTTATCCCACAAAGCTGTCATATTTGGTCATAATACTCAGCACCAATGCTTAGAACAGATGAGATTAGAACCTCCTAGAGCTCACAGCTTTTTGACAATCTGAAGCAAAAGAAGTAAAATAAGACTTGTTTCACTTTATTGGCTCTGCGTTGTCAGCTGGCTCAGTGGCTAACAGTGACTTGGCTCAAGACTTTCAGCTCAAGACATTCTTTGGAAAAACACATCTACTGTAGCAGCTGTTGTTCATAAATGTGAAAAAGAATTTGGGATTTTGATGGACCCTTTTCTGATTTTTGTGGTGCCCTGCACTTTTTCTTTGTTCTTGATCAGTCCAGAAACCATTCAGATTTGTTTTTTTCTTACATGACAGTTCTTAGCTACTGAATCTCAAAACTGTGGGAGAATCAAATCACTCTTGTCCTACCACTTCGTGTTATGTGCTGCCTTTTTCAAAAGCTTTGTGTCATGGTTACAACATATTTTACATTCATTATCTTTTCATCTGCTATTCTTTGATGCTCCCAAATCCTGGAGATTTATTCCAGTAGTCTTATTCCAAATTTCTTAACTACTCTACCTGAAATAATATTTGAGCTCATAACCATAGGATACTTCTCTGACGGGGTGTGCAGCTGATCCAGCTGATCTTTTACAAGCAGTGATACAAGGTGGTGAATGTGGAATGAGACTTGTGATGTCACTCAATCATTAGTGTTTGAAATGGTCTGTGTTTATAGCTCTTCATGTCAGACAGTGCAAACTCTTTTTTTTTTTTTTTTCCCTACTGAAGATGAGTCTTGGGTTTTCTGCTATTTGGGGTGAAGGGAAGCACTGACCCTTTACGCGGTCCCTGCAACTGATTAGGAAGTTTTATTTCTTGCAGTATTGGCATGCATCTAGAAGGAAAAAACGTTATTGGAGTTACCATATTGTCCTGAAGTTGAAAAAAGTTTGAGGTGGAGAGGGTTTGTATTCTCACTGAGCACTGAAGTCCTAAAACCTGTAATATGGTGAAAAAAGACTGAAAAATATTTCATAAAAACAATTATTACTTCAAGAGAACAGCAAAAGCAGCAGAGCCAGTCCTTGCTGGAGACCCTTCGTCAGTTGGGTGCTGCTCTTGTTAAATAATAAAGCTTATAAGCATGCACTTAAGGTTAAGAACTGTGGTTGTAGCTAAGTGATAGTTAAGTCTGGGGTTGAAGTAAGGGGATCCAGGCTGTACTTCTAAAGTTGACAGAGCATTTAAACTCCTATAAACTAAATAGTTCTGCAGGCTGAACAAGTGCACACCAAAAATCTTCAAGCTCATTGGGCAAATACCAAATTAGAAACAAAAACCTGCTACAGGGCTTGCATAATTAGCAGCAACCAGTAACTCCTTGTTTAAATAATTCCCTGTTTGTTACTCGCAAGTTTGGATTTTTCCTCAATGTTGTAATAAGTCTGCCACAGAACCCTTAGTACAGCTTCAAGAAAACTGGAAGAGGAGAATAGGTGGTACATTTGGAAAATCATTTAGGACCAAATATGATACTGGTGCTCTTAAGTAAATAGACTGCTTCACTGTTGTAAGTCAGAAGCTGATTTTTTGACATTTTTTCATCAGTCCTCGCCTTGGTGTCTCTTAATGGGAAAACAGCCTGCCTAAGCAGTGCACACAAGATTCTCTCTAGGAAAAGAGGAGGACTCTGTAGCACAAACTCATCCTTTGTGCTGTGATTGGACCTTGTGCATATGCTTACAAGTCTCAACATGTGCTTTTGCAGTGTCAGCACCTCCTGCAAAGAAGGCAGACAATGCCACGAGGATGAACTTAGGCAGCTAACCCTGACCCTAGGGGTTGTCATTCCATCAGGGAGCAGGGTGCTGTTGATGCGAGTTTCCTGTGCTGTGCACCTGTGCCATTTAGTCATGTCCAGAGATTAGCAGTCTGAAGATTTGCTGAACAAAAGAGTCACAGCTGAAGAGCTTCCTTGATGAATCGTGAAAGGTCATACACTAAAAACTGTAGAGGCCCCGATACCAAGACTGTTCTTGCTAAAACTGAAATTTGAAACCTTGAAAGGCTTAAATCTCTCCTCCTGACTTCTGAAATCTGAGCCAAACAGGAAAAAAATGTATACTGATCCTTCCATCTTCGCATTTTAGAATGAGCAGAAGTTCATCCTTACAGTCCTCCGGTTTCAGATATGAAAACCAAACCTTGTCCACTCCCAGACCTGAAAATGCATAGTCTTTAAGGTTTGGTCCAGCACAGAGATTACTGGTCTTGTCTTTCCAGATGTGCAACATCACAGTGCATTGTAATGTTATGTGGTATCAAGGGAAACAAATAGTTAATGTCTAAAGCGAGCAGGTGGAAAGAAGGAAGCCACCCTTTTTTGTGTGTATCTCCCACCAGAAAAACACTGTTGGATATTCCAGGTGCTCCATTCTCTGATACGTTAAGGAACACAAAACAAACTGATCTGCCAACACTAATATGCAATACTTCACTGTACCATTGGATTGCAAGGCCTCCACTAAGTGTCTTGCACAGCGTGACCTCCCAAGAGCAGATAAACATAACTTCACCTTAGGTGCACAGCTTTCATTGCTACCAAGTTCAGTGAAGAGAGGGGAGTTTGCACAGTGACAAATGTCAGAGGGAAGTAGAAGAATCAATAAGGTTTTTTAAAAAAATAATTAAACATCTATGAAGACAAGGTGTATGTAAGGAGTAAAGTACAAGGAAAGGGCCAGGAGGACTTATGATGCCTGGCACATGCCTTTCCCTAAGGAGCATCCAGTGAAGAATACTTGAGAACCCTTCAGATAGCTACATCCATCTTATGATTTAATTAATAGTTCTGCTAATCTAAAGTACTGTTGATATTCTTTGTACTTTTTAACACCAGGAGGCTGCATACTTCACTGTTGCATTTTAATTTGTACATTTACATAAAAAGATGTATAGCAAACAGGTCAGCAGTCTGTTAGACAAGATGGCTTCATTGTTAAATCTGCAGCTCAGAGATTCTGTTGCTTGAGACTCCTTGGATAGCCAATATTTTGCCTTAAGGCACTGGAGGAGCTTTTGCTGGTTGTTGAGAATACTCCACTTTAACAGTTTTGTTTCAGGTTCGGAAACAAAAAAGGTTTGGCTACTCTTCTTTTGTGCTTGAATTAGTTTTCCCTTTTTTTTTTTTTTTTTCAATCCTTCTTCCCATGACTCTCTCCTGTGACCATTTATGCAAAACCTTTTCGTAATGCTATTTTTAAAATCCGCTGAATTTCCCTTGTCTGTCATAGCATAATTCTTCAAAGAACTCCAAAAGGTTAGTTGAGCATGAAGTCCCCTGCCTGACTCTTGATGGCCATCCTTACTCAACATGTGCTTATCCAGGTGCTGACCAGTCGTTCCCTTAAGCTGGCCTCCTCCAAGACTTTCCCCAGCAGTGATGTTTAAAGTTAATAGCCTATTTTGCTTCCTGCTTTGCCCCGTGATCCTTTTCTTTAAAGAAAACTTTTAAAGGTTTTTTTCCACTTTCCAACCATATGCAGTTTCCTGTGTTTTGTTCTTGGGGTGGGGAGAAAAAAATACAAGGCTTGCCGGCTTTTACTTCCTCTACAACCCGGGGGTGCATGTTTTTCTGGACCACCATGCTTTTCCTACAGTAATTGCATCTAACTCTTTATAATTCTGTTATCTGTGAATTGCCTGTAGCTTCTCAGTCGTTCCTGGAAAATTGACCGCCAACTTGGGCATATCTCCACCCTCTTTCTCTGTAAAGACAGAGGCAAAGTAATTCTGTTTCTTTTCTCCCCTCTAAAGTAAGGTCTGTAGTTTAAGTTCCCCTGGTTCTCTTGTCCTCAATGTATTATGCTTGTATTTAAATGTATATTTTTTAAAATGTCTTACTGAAATTCTCTGCAACTTGTCTCTTACTCTTCCCTGTTTTTAAAACTTGTCTAGTGTTTTATAGTATCTTAATAATTAAAAGTCCATGTTTACCTTCCCACTGAATTTTACCACATTTGTTTGTTAAGTCTTTGCTTTTCCTATCTTGTTTAAGGGTTATGATTTTAACTTAATGGAAAATTCTACCAGCTACAAGGGGTAAAGTATTTCAAAAATAGGCTATAAAGATACAGGCTCTCCAGATGTAGATAAATGCTGTATATGCTGAGAATTCGTAATTCAGAACATTGGTACTTAAAAAAAACCTTAAGCAGTATTAATTTTGAGCCATCAATATGAAATACAAGAGCAACTTGTTTTGAATTATTTTTTCTGATTCCTTAAAAATAGTAGATGGTGTTTGTACATTAATTTATTTAGTCACTGTCAGTTTTATGACTGTATAGAACTAGAATTAAGTAAAAACAGCCTTTGATTATATGTTGACTTAACCCCAGAATCTTGTGGGGAATAACAAGCCTGTGTTTTTTAATTGTAGAATAATACTGCCCCTGGAGCAATGACACGGCGCAACACATATGTTTGTAGTGAAAGAACCACTGCTGATAGGCATTCAGTGATACAAAATGGCAAGGAGAACAGGTATATGAAATGTCTTCCTATGGTGTATGTCCCTTGTCTTCACATTTCCAAAAAAATTGTAATGCCTAATTTAGAAATCAGTAATCTAATGTAATTCTTAATGAAAGGTGAGTATGTATCTTTGGTTATGGAACACCTGTAAGTATGTTGGGTTTTGAGTTTTTTTCTGTACTTAATTTGTATACTCTTTATAATTAGAATGTGAGAGGAAATTTCTATTTTCTGGTTAAATACGTGAAATATTTGTAAAAGCCTTTATCTTAAATCTGTTGTGAACTCCGGTGGCCAAACAACATTGGCTTGCAGAAGAAGCTTGTTCAGTGACAGACCACAAAGTCCTTCTCTCTTGAGCCATTCTGTTTTTACATTTCACTCTAAACTGTGCTTCATTGAGATTATTTTGAATACCATTTTTGCTACAAAGTCTCAGGGAGAAGGTACATTTTTTTTCTGAGCAAAGATGAAACAATGATAGGCAATTTGTCTGGGACTGATAGCATTCCATACTTATACTCTGATAGTCTGATTGCTTCCCAGTATTTACAGAACTCATCTTGAAAAGGGAAGCAGCTATCTCTGTATTCTGAGTGAAAACATTAGAGAAATAACAAGTTTCTTCTTACTGTCCTGAATGAAAGCCTGATTAGAGCATGCAATGGAATTGGAGTTAACCACTTCATGTGCTGGCACCGTAGTCACATCTAGTGCCATCCTGTGAAGACTGAGAAGAGCTGTCAGAAATAATATAATAGTGAATGTAGATATTAGGTAGAGGGTGACAGCGTGGAAGAATACCACCAAATTTCCTGGCTGGCAGAGGTATTTTAAGTTCCAGCCCTTCTTCTCAGAATTTTGCTGTTGTCAAAAGCTGGTAACAGTTAAGTAGCTGACCATTGCCAGGAGAGAGTCTGGATAGCTGATACTTAATGAAAATGCTTAAGCTTGGAGGAATGTGTACTCCTCTCCTACTCTTCACAATTTTTTCCACCCCTTCCTAATTTTATGATATTTTGAAAAGAGTGGGAGGAAAATACCTATTTTTCTAACTTGTGTTAAAGTTGGTGAAAGATCTGCCATTTTCTGCACAAAATTTCCCCCCCTCCTTTTGGCAGTTTATAAGGAAGAGTGGCAGAGTTATGATGTTGAGTGGAAGGTCTGTCTGTCTCCTGTTTGATTCCTGGAGCCTAGGGATAAAGAACACGATTTTGACCCTGTCTCTTCCTCCTAGCTTTCTGCAAATGGAAAGTGATTAAGGAAAAAGTCAAGTATAAGTTTGAAGGCTGCCAAAAGTCTAGTTGGCCCAACTGGGCCTGCAGTCAACTGTCTTGTGAAGTGCAGCACAGCTATTTGGTGCTATCTCTCAGGGTATCTCTCTCAGCCTTCATTGGTTACTCCTTGTTAATATTACCAAGTTTGCTTAGATTAAAGTTCACCGTCCTTTCTTTGTTTGAAACAGTAATAGCTTTTTTTATTTCCAAATGCTCTTTGAAAAATGAATCTTTCTGTCCAGAAGAGTTTTGATCATTTTTTATTACCCGATTTCTTCGTTTAATATAATTTTTGTTCATCCTTAAACTAATATCTTTGTAATATCTTGTCCACAATTTCTTTATTACATTTTTTAAAATTACTAGGCATCATTTACTAGGAATGCTTGAGATTCAGATGTCCCCTTAATTAATGAGTAACTTCATACTCATAAGGAGCTGTCTTTTGAATTTTTTTCCCCAACTTCAAGTTTCTCAGCAAACTGATGTCTTTCTGGTTTGTCATATATGGTCATTAATCTCAAAGTTAACATTGAGTAGCATTTGGCAATTATATCAGTAGTATTTTATATCCAAATTGGTTATCCTTGTGTAATTTCCCTTTTATTGTCAGTATGATATTTAAACATCATTTGCTTTTCCTACAAATTAGCCTTATTTGGGTTATTTGAAATGTCTGAGAATTTATACCTATATGTATTTTTATATATTCATTGTCAGGTAAAAAATGACTTATGGCTTTTATCATGTATGTTTGATTACAACATTCATTACTTTTCGTAGAGGGTTAAAAAGAGAAAAGGTAATGGTAATGCATTGCTAATTGTATTACATTGGAGACTGATCATTGTCTGAAATGCTTTAGTACTAAACTGCATGTTCATTTTGGCACAGTTTCAGAATTACTGTGATTTGGCACAGAATTCACAATTTATGTCTGAATATATTTTGTTGCTGTAACTGGGTGAAGCATTGACTGGTCACATGAAATGCAGGGGCCTTCAATGCAGGCTAAATCAACGTGGCTATTGATGGGACTGGCTCTTCAGAATGAATCTCTAATGTTATTGTGCTCTCAGCTTGGCAGAAACTAACTTTAGAAACTTGTTCTTTTTTTCTTCTGTGAAGCAAGATCTGAAGTAGAACCTGGGCTTTGTACAAGTCCAAGGGTTTGTTAAAAATTATTTCTGTGCTTTTGAAATGTCTATTGGTGGCAAATGTTGCAGGCAGGTGTAATTCCTATAACTGATTTGTTACAGATTGGATTTTAGATTTTCCATAGCCAGTCAGATACTGACTGTGACCCAATCAAAACTCGTGAGACTTACCCTAAAAGGCAAGATACACACACCTAAAATCTCTATTTTTTTTCTATAGGGAAAGTGTTAAAATATTGCTTGTTCTGTTTTTATCTTGCACATTGAATTCTGAGAAGGCACTATTTCTGAAAGTGTGGAAACTTTGAAGAATCGATAGCCAGCTAATACATTTGATGTTGGAAAAAGTAGTCTTGAAAACCGCATGCCAGACTGGTAGAAGCAACGAGTTTTTAAGTCTCACATCTCTACTTTAACACATTGTGTGGCTGACACAGTCATTCTGCTGGAGATGATTCTTTTGGCTTTCCTCCAAAGCCTGAGCATTAATTAACGCACTTGGGGACTCATGAAACGCTCTTCATAATGATAGGCAATTGCTTTAAATCATTTGTAACACAAATGATTTACAACAGCTTCAGATTTTTAATAAGCCTTGGCACTAATTGGTGATTGTTAGTTCACTGTTCCTGTGTTCCCAGGCTAGTAATCCAAGGAAGCTGATTTCTAGAAAAGCATCAGAGGAAAAGATATAAATGTTTTAGTATGTGCTCTGGTCCCTTATTGATGCCTTTAGATGTCACATCTTTGGAGGCAGGTGACTAAATAAAACTTGGGTCTAATGTGTTATAAAACTAGAATCTTTCTTTTCTATCTTTTGCAGCAAGTAGAGAGGAAAGAAGCTAGGAGTTCTTGAGAGGCTAGTGACCGATTATTTGGGGATTACTTGACTTCAGGGTATTAGTTTTGAGACAAATGTTCATTTTCTTACAATTTCTTAATACCCTGGGGTAATTTAAATGCTGGGCTGTGTCGGAGGCTTCACTGTAAGTAGTGCTTGTAGTTGGCATCCTGATGGATTTAGCATTGCAAAAAGATGCATGCATGACTCACATGAAGTTTCCTAGATCCTGAGAAGTTAAAAACAAACCCAAACCAAGTATACTTTGCTAACCATTGTAGTCAGCCGTTCAGAAGTCTGAGCTGTTTGGTGTTTCGTACCAGTGCTTTGGGAGCTGAGCCTGAGAAGTGGGTCAGCTGACACTTGTAGCTGGACTAGCATTCGCCTCTCCAAAGTCTGACATGCCACAGTTAGATGATGGGACTCGAGTTTCAGTGCGTGTAACCATTTGAAGTAACTTGGAAAGTAACATGCAGTGTCATGAAACTGTCACTGACAATTACTGATTCCTTAATCTTGAGCAATATTTCTGAATTACAGTTGCCTTACTTTTAAAGCAGACTTCAGATGAACAATATATGGTGGTGTGGTCTGAAAGGCCCAAAACATCTTGTGGCCTCTCACTTTTCTCCTATCCTTATCATTGCTAGACAAGGTGAGGGCTGCAAAGATTATTTTGGCCTGAAGAAAGAAAAATATTTCATGCCCCTATTTTATCACGTTGTACAGCTGGCAGCTTACTGGCCATTCTGCTAAGGCAGTGCTGTATATATATCTTCCTTCAAAGCCTAAATGGTAATTTGGAGAATTCAGTGTTTATGGCCAAGCAATATGAGATGCTTCTCAACAGTCATATCTCTTTCTTCAGGGAACAACAGGTGTATTCATTGCCTACTGCATGTACAGGTTGATGATTACTAATAGCCTTTTCCATTTGGCCTCTCTGGAGTTGTTAAAAATCATTATATTTTTGTTTTCAGTTGTACCTGTGAAGTCCCTCAGTTATCAGATGTAGATTTGACAGCTTGCCCAACTTACACTGTTAAATTTTTTTTAACACGGATACATTCTGAAAACAAAGGATTTCACTGCAGTAGTGGAGCTAACATCGGTCTTTTGCAAAGTGCATTTGGTGGGGGTTTTAATGCATTGTTTACTGTTAAGACCAGTACAAGTCACATCAGTGCTTTGGCACAGAATTCTGAGTTATTCAGGTTCTGTGCATCAAGGAGGGTGTTGCTGCAAACTAACGCTAATGGTAAGAGCTAATGGTCACTTCATAGATGTCAAGTGCTATAGTAAAGATGCTTTTTAAGGGAAGTGTAGGGTAGTTACTGCTGTTTACATGGAGGGCTGTTAGAGTTCGTGTTCTTTGATAAACCAGTTAATAGAAGGAAAAGTTTGCTTTTTTTTTCCTATGCAGTAGTTTGTTGTTGGTCCATCATGCTCTTCTTTCTGCCTCTGCCTGAACCCAAACCCCCTCGCAGCCTGACAGAAATGTTCGCTTACGCAGCTAGCCCTGCTTCAGTTTGTACTACATCCTTCTCCAGTGTTCGGCTGCGACATCAGAAGTCGATGTCCATGTCAGCCTCTGTGCACACGAAGATGATGTTGCCTCCAATAGACAATGGCGCAGATAACTTCAGGCCTATGTAAGAACCTGAAATCGTTGTGAAACTAACTTATACCCACTGCTTCTTAACTTTGTGCTGTGGAATTTTAGTCCTAGATTGTTCTAGTATATATTGCCCACAAGATGTGTGTTTCCTCATTTTTTTTAGTCTTGTTTACATTTGTCTTGTGGTGTGTCAGGCTGTCTGTGACATAATCCTGCAATAGTGAACCTTAATTTTTTTCCTATTGTTAGGAATATTGGACATTCCCTATTGTCAAAGTTTGTGGGAGACTTTAACTGTGTATCCTGAAGGACTTCGCTACTTGGAGCGGTTTGCTTGTAGAGAATTTTGTGTAGGATACTTTCAAATTAGCAAGACTTTCAAAGATGTATGTATATACAGAATGTGGAGGGAGAGACATTAAAGTTACCTATTGCTTCTCTTTCCTGGGAGGAAACTTTTACTGGTCTATTCTTTTATCAGTCTTCTCAGTGAAACATTGTATGCCTGGTTGATCTGGTCTTTTCCAGGATACTCCTGTTGCACTTTTCTGCCTATGTGGGTTTCTGTTTCGGCAGCCTTTTAATCCTAACTTCTTACAAGTTTTGATTCCATACAGTGCTGTAATAATGTTGGTATTTCCAACCCTGGCCTATATAAAAGTGTCTGCTTATGCTTTACTGTAGAACGTAGTGTTTTGTGTCTCCTGCTGAACCCTAGTGCTTCTGTAAAGATGTTCTAGCATTGTTTTTTTGTTTTCTGCTCTAGCACTATTCCCGATCAAAGAACTCCCGTTGCTTCAACTCACAGCATTAGCAGTGCAACCACACCTGATCGTATTCGTTTCCCCAGAGGAACGGCCAGTCGGAGCACGTTCCATGGCCAGCTCCGAGAGCGACGCACCGCGACCTACAACGGGCCGCCCGCCTCCCCCAGCCTGTCCCACGAGGCCACACCACTCTCACAGACTCGAACCAGAGGCTCCACTAATCTATTTAGTAAACTAACTTCAAAACTAACAAGAAGGTAAGCCTCTTAAAACAGCAGTGAAGCATTCCCTTTTTTTTCCCCTTCTGTTTGTTTTTATAGTAGAAATACTTAGTAGCTCAATGCATAGGTAGTTTTGTACACATTCTCTGATTAGTGGCTTAATTTCTGCAACTTAAAATGCACTTGCTTATGATTTTTTTTGTAGTTCTTTTTTGGTTACAGAAGCCATTTGTTTTTAGCAGTTGAATCAAATGGGATTAAAAAAGTTTGGTCTGTGCTGTGTCTTCTGTGCTCTTCAACCTCATGTCATGAATGCTGCAGAGATGAAACATTTCAGCTTGGTTGAAAAGCTGCTCACTGACTGTGTGGTCCATCAGTAGATGGCATAAGCTGGGATCCCAGTCTCGATGTTTAATGTAGCGTTAGAAGCTCAGAGTGTGTTTCGCAGTCACTCTGTCAGTGTTTCCAGAATAACCTTGCTGGCAACACACAAACACAAATATTACAGGTGAAGGGGTAGCAGCAGGAGACAAAAGCTTCTACTGGCAGTAGTGCTATCATAAGCCATCCTAAAACTGGCAGTACTAGGGTTTCAGTCTAGGCAGAAATCTGGTCAAACCTTGAAAACCTGTTCCTGTGTTGATCTTTAGTTCATGTGCAGATTCTAGGTTTGGCCTAAAGGTGCTTTGCTCTAGCCAAACCCTAGTTTAAGCAGGTGTCGCCCCTGTCCTAACAGTTTATATTCTAATTGGACTTCTAATTTCAAATCTACATATGATTTAAATTGATTCCTACAAACCAAAATTGAAATCCACCTTTTTTCCCCTCTGTATTTAAAACCCACCAGGTCACGTACTTCAGACCACTCTGATATCTACAACTTGTGTTTGTAGAACTGAGGGCTTGTTTGTCTTTGCTTTAAGATAATCACCAAAATTGTGTACCCTCCTCATGATGTGAAGTTTTTTGGACAATATTATTCTGATCTTGGCCTGCTAGCTTTTGTTTTAGGCTTGTACCACATCAGCACCAAGCCATTTCCTTCCTGTGTGTTTTATGACTATAGATGACTCCCTCTCAGCACCCTCTTCGTAGTCTCCCATTCCTACAGTAATGCGAAGCCAAACTCCAGTTTTTCACAAATGGATGATTTCAATTTAGAGAGTGAATTTCTTTAAAAATTTAGAAATTGTTTCTGTGAAAAACAAGAACGTGACAGTCTAGTAAATGCTTTAATCTGTTCAGTTCTCTGCCAGGTATCACTTTCCTGGGAAATACTATGCTGTAGGAAACTGGGGTTGGGTTTTTTCCCCTTCTTTTTCTGCTGAGAGAGAGAGAGATAGAAGTCAAATTTGAATATTTTTAATAGTTAAGTCATCTGCTTTATATGAAATGAAATCTTAATCAGACACATTCTTTTGGCACTTCTTTCCTTCTGTAAGTTTTGTTTGTAATATCCTTACTTAATTTTCCATTTGACGTTCCAAATGTGGACGCTCAAACTGTGAACATGCAAACTTTTCACTCCGTTGTTTAGGCAGCATTCAAACTTCTATCATTACCTCCGAGTTTCAGCTTTTGCAGTGCAGTGTGGTTTTCTTGAAGAAGTTTTTCCACATGACTTTTGACAGTAGTTTAAATTCCATCTGGACTTGATTAAGTAACATGCAGTTGTAACACAATAGCACTGTTACAGATGGTTAGTTTGCACTTGGAGGACCTCCTACAGCTGGGGCTCTGTTATACTTGGTGCTGTACAGACTAGTAAGGAGGTGGATAGTGCCATCAAAGGACAGGGTTATGTTTCTTCTCTGTAAATAATTTTTTAAGCATTAAAACTTGTTAGTTTCCTCTAGCGTTCTCTATGGGTAATCAGAATTCTTTTGATTATGAAGCATTTATATTCTGTGTAGGCAGTTGTTACAGCTTATGCCACTAAATTAGCTAAATATTTAAAGCAGTTTTGGGCACAACATGGCTGACCTGATGTTATAAAGGAAGGAAGAAACTTAACTCTGAAGATAATCAAGATCTAGATATTGTAGGGTTACTGATTTTTGTTTCTATGGGAAATATATGAAGAAAATCCAAACATATTTTTATGTGACCTTGCAGATTTTGAGTTTTAAAGTGTTTTGACACCAGTACATATTTTCATAATACATAAATTCATAATAAGTACTGGTGACATATTTCCCTGAAAATTTTGGAAGTAGCAGTGCCAAGAGTTTGACTCTTCAGACCCTAAATCATCTGCCTAATCTGAGAATGTATTGAAGTGTAATTTAATTGTGCGTTTAAAATGAGATCTTTTTGCATGCTTCACTCTAAATGCCTTTTTCAATTTATTTTGTACAACATTTTTGTTAATCATTATTTTGGCTTAATTTCTTTTAGAAACATGTCATTCAGGTTTATCAAAAGGTAGGATTTATTTATATTTAAAAAAAAGTGGCTCCTGCAATTAACAACAGATTTGGCTTTTCTAGCCTTGGTTTTTCTGAAAACTAAATTTCCTGCTGAGAACTAAATACTTTCTTTCTTCAGAGGAAAGCATAGAATAAATCCATTAACTCATGATGATACTTAAGAATCTGTGGCACCTGTATAACAAGATGCTAAGCATGCCTTGTGAATTCTTCTTTCCTTGATAGAGTTGGTAGTGCCAAAGTAATTCTGTTCTCTGTACTAATACACTTAGCATGCTTATGTTTGAAGAATGAGGTGTTTCATAACAATGATGAAAGTATAAACAAAACATAAGGTTACAACCAAATAAAGGTAAGTGATGTTAAATTTACATTATCTCTTTGTTTTATAAATTTAAGAAAAAAAAAAGATTTGAAGTGTTGTCTGCTGATACAACAGGAAGCAAACTGAGCACAGTTGTGAATTAAACGGTTTTGTGTGGAAGATTGAACGAAGATGCAATGGCTGTGTATTTGTTTTAAAATGGGATGCATTTGCTGAAGTGAATTGCAGCTGAAGTGCAAAGAGAGCACTTCAGTTCTAAACAAAAAATGCGTTTATGCAAATTTATTAACAAAAGGGAAAAGCCCAAATGTCTGAATCACATTTCAAGCCCAAAGGATATAATTTAGTTTTGCCATCTGGGAATGAATCAGGCTGCTATATATCTTGTTAATCCATTATGATTCATGAAAAGTCAGTTATACAATTTTGCTGTTCAGGTAAATTTTCCAGTAGAAATAGCCTGTGATAGCCTGTTTAGTTGTGTCATCTTTTGGAGCTTCTTAAAGGGTGGTACTTCCAATTTCCTACTACTGATCAAAACCAGGGAGATGGGGCCAAAAACAAGACATCTGTTTTAACTTTCAAAATACAGAGCTATGATGGGACTGTAATGTAAAGTTTGTCAAGGAAATACTTAGATTAGAGGGAGGCCTGAGATGTGTAAATTACTGCCTAAATTTGGATTTTTAATGTACAGTCCGAGGCTAAAGGTGCCCTATCTGATTATATGAGTAAATTCCATGCCATGGTAATAATAATCAGTGTTCCTCCAAACATGACTGTGTTTAAAGTTAGTTGGGTTGGCTGGCATTGTCACAGCTGACCTGAGGAAAAGGAACATGAAACAACTGTCAGTTAAGGAAAGAAACCATCCAACACAGCACGCAGATGAAACGGAGCAGTGGCAATGGCTTTAACTCATCATGAGCTGTGGGGTGCAAACCACTTTGTTAGAGGGAGCTTTTGTCTGTCTCTGCAGTCACATTGCTTTTAAAACAGAGGATTGCGATCGGCACAGCTCTCCACAACTGAATGCAGCTAAGTTTGTTAGACTGCTGCTCCAGAGAAAGGTGGGAAATGCTAATATGAGTACAGTTTTAAACTAGAAGGTTACTGTTCAAATTTGAGACTTAAGGTAATTAGCTTAAAAAAAACTCCTTTGACTGGAGGCCAGGAGTCTTAGACCGATGTGGAAATAGCTGCTACAGCTTCCACGAATATGTCTTTGAATAAGAGATTTGCCAAGTCTTACACCACCTACACAGGACCAGACTGTGCTTTTTAAATTCTGTTTTAAGTGGGCATGGTGTCCCTCCATACCTGATCTGTATGTAGGTACAAAACCTGAACACTTGGGGGGTTTTGCCAATTTTTTTTCTTGCTGTATGTGCTATGACTTTTTCCTAAGATACTGAAAGAACTACTGTAACCGACTAGCACATATACGTAGTACCACAACATCAGTTCTAGGAAGTTGAATAAAAGTAGATGATCAGTCACTTGTTGTTAAACTGATTTTATTATTGTACTCAGTACACAGATACATATATATATATACATATATGTATGTATATCTTGTACTATGCACTGTCATTGCCAATCTGCATATTGTGGAAGTCTTTTTTTCTGACAGCAAAATGACTCAATGTTCTGGATTTTATTGTACCATCATTTCTCCATTTTCATAAACTGATCTTATTTTATCATCTTGCACTTCTTGTTGGTTTTCCGTAGACAGTTTTGTTTGTATTTATTTGGATTTTTAAAACTGAATATACAAAGATGTAAAGAACAGGAAACACAGCATAACTCAGGACAGATGAGTGGAACCAGTCTGATTTGTGAAAGCCTTTCACAAACCATAAGGGAGATAACGTGTAGGTATTGCATGACAAATGAGAACATAACTTACTCTTGTATTTGTTCCAGGGAGCATCTTGGTCCATAAAATCAGTTTATGTAAAAACACAAGCAAAAGCAGAAAATTTAGAACACAAACTAACACAGAGGTGAAGATTATATTAGCAGTGAGGAGGCCTCAGGGCTGCATCTCACTCACAGACCCACAGAAACAATACTGGCAGCACACTAAGTGTTCCCAAAGCACCAGTGCTGTGCTGTAGAACTGGACTGTGACTGTGTCCATGGTGAAGGAGGGAGAGACTGGCACAGCTCTCCAAAGCTTGGCATCATCCAGAGCTCATATTTGAGGGTGCGTGTCACTGAATGCAGTTGCTCATGCTCAGTGAATGGAACATTGAGGCGTGGAAAACCTGAACATGGGATTTTCTGAGAGGCTTCCATGAAAGGGTGTTTATGTGGCAGGTATATTATAAATAATGACCTTTCTTAGATTTAGAGTACAGTGGTTCACAAACTGAGCAGTCTGGCTTAATTTCAACCTGAAAAGGGTGTCAGAACATCATTAGGGATTTTTTCTTACAGACTTCTCTGGACAGATTCCAGTAACAGTAAGACTATTATTCATTGTTGGAGAAACTGGTCGTGCTCCCATTTTCTACAACCTTCAGCAAGTTTCAAAACAAAACACAAGAAAAACCTCCACAAAAATCCATAAATGTTTGCAGTTCTTAACAAAGCTGCTATCTTCCCCTTTGTAGAAACAGAGGAAGTTCTTTAAAGTTCAGGTACTCTCAATTTTCCAGTTGAGCAGTGTTTTCTAACTTGATTGCATTGCCCACTAAAACAATAATTTGAAAGGTGTGGGTCTGTTCAGTTGTGATTGTTCTTTCCTACCTACCCCTTTTCCTGTCCTATAGAGTTGCTGTAGAGGGTGACTTCTTGGGTATACAGACATGAAAAATCTTTTTCCACCTTCCCATGAAAATAACTACAGTAGCTGCCCACTTTGAAGCTCTAGAATTAGCCGAGGACTTACCAATTGTCAGTCATCTTACAAGGCTGATCCCTCACCGCAGCCCTCAAAAGGAAGGAAAGGAGGAAATTAAGCCTTGTAATACCCCACACCCTGATAAAAATACCACTGTGCATCAAAAAATAAGCTTACTGTCTTAGATTCCTATCCCTAGACACCTGTCAGCCAAAATGCTGTGATAATTTACATTATTCAGGGAAGCCGAGTACTACCTTAGTCTTGATAAGAGCATTGTACAGGCAGCATCCTTCTGAGCAGAATTAACACTGATACATCAAACCATGCTACTCCAATAATGGGAAGGTAGAGGGAGGCAATTTTCCCCTCAATTCTTCTTGATTCTGGGCGTTTAAAAAATGGCAGCAATCTGCAGCGTAGCTTTAAGCAATGCAAGAGGACAGAAAGCTTATACTTGCTCTTGGGTGCAGAAGATGCATCAGTGTGGGAATTAATAAGATGGAGTTACCACAACTTGAGAAATCTTGGATTTATGTCTTAAATTTTTGTTAAAATGTATATGCATCTTCTTTTGCATTAAGGTATTTTAGTATTGTTTACACACTTCAGATCTGATGTGCATGCAAATACACAGGGTGATCAGACTTGTCTGTAAATAGGGTTTTTTTTCAAAGAGATATTTTATTCCCAGATAAAACTTTTAAATATCATCAGCCTGAAAATAATTGGGAGTTATTTCTCTTTTAGGAGTTACTTACGGAGTAATGCAATCACTTCGGTATGCTTTGTAACTTCAGTTTCACATTTTCTGCTTATAGAACCTCAACTTTATTTAGTGAATTCTGCAGACTTAATATATAAACATACACTGTTAAAATTAGTTATGGTAGTTTTAAAAACTTTAGTGTATAGATTCCCATTTGGTTTGACAAGATGTTATATTCTGAGTTTGGCCTAACCTACAAAGTTCTTTACATCTTTGTTGATTTGTATTTTAACACACCTTTTGTATGATTGCAGTATCTTTTAGCAACTACTCAGATATTGTATATTGTAGTGTAAGATTTGTCTTCTCTTTCCCACTTCCTTTTGCTTCTGCATTCTTTTCAATGAGGCTCCCGACTGAATATGAGAGGAACGGGAGATTTGAGGGCTCAAGGTGAGGGTAAAATTTTTGTTTAAAATGTTACTTAGGTGAGTTTGAACCTTTCTCCCCTTGATTATGTGGCATAGTGGCTTCAGGCAGCAGCTTGTGTTTCGTGTAAGTCATTGAAACTAAACAAAGAAGCATTTCTGTCTGCAAAACAGCTATTAAAGTACTGACTGACTTGGTTCTAAACGTTCATCTTTCCTGTTTCCTTTTCCCATATGTGGTTTTTTGGGTTTTTTTACGTTTTAGTCATTGTAATTTGCTGTTGTCGTGTAGATGTCTAGATGAGTGGTCTCTAGTGAGGCTGCAAATGTGTGGAATAACCACTGAAAGGTGGCAAGATATTTCTCATCTCCAAAATCACAGATAGTTAAATATTTTTCATGTTATACTCTTTGTCCAAAATCAGCATATCAAAAAATACAAGAAATTATTGAACTTGTGCTGGTTTTGCCAACTGCTGGTTTTCAAGTAGAAAAAGCTTTCAAAAATAAAATTAGCATTGAATAAAAGTTGGGGGTTCCCCTGGCTCCTTACAGCCTTATTAAGTTAAAAATCTTAAACCAAAGTACTCTTTAATTTGCTTGATGAATTTTATAACATCTGGCAAATCAGCTGGATTTGACAGCATATTCCTATGACTCTCAGAGTCACTGGAAGTCTTTTAATGGAAGAAAAATTATGGAAGAGGTTATCTTTAAGAAATATATATATTTAGTTGTGGCCTTGCTATCACTTTTTATTTAACTTTTTCATAATTGCCTGCTTAATGGTATTAGAAGAAAAACACTGTGTAACCAGAAATTCATTGCCAACTGTTGTAAAGAGCAGCTTGCCTTAATATTGTAAATTGAACTTGGAGGCTCAACATGAGATTTCAACTGCATGGTTTGGGGTCAGTTAGGTTAGCTATTTTCAGGAAATAGTTAAATATGACAGTCAGTATATTTAAATTTGAAGAGGCAACTGACAGTGTACAGATATTCACAGAGCAAATCCGTATTTTTTCCCTGGAGGTCCAGATGTAGTTCCTTATTCTTTAGTTGGGTGACCACTGATTTTAATTTAAGGTAGAAGAATGATTGTAAACTAGAAATTTCTGGAACATTTCTTTCCTTTGTCCTGTATAACTTTACTTATCCTTACCAAAGAAAAAGCTCTTTTATTAAAAAAAAAAAAAAAAAAAAAAAGGTTGCAGAGTTGGGAAGCACAGGCTCACTATTTTGTGCTTCATCTCTTAAAACTGTCACCATCTTTTCAAACAACATCGAGGAGGTGTCCAGTAGTGACTTCCAACTCTTCTTCCTGCACATCAGCCTCAGAGGCACTTCACTGCAGAGCTTGTTGCCACAAAAGATTTCATCACTTTACCTCTGTCCGTCATTTATACTGTCAGTCAGGTATTTTAGAAATTACTGACCAACTTCAGATGAAGCCTCTCCTCGCCGTTGAAGGCAACCCCAGTATCCTGCAGTGTCTGGGTCTCTAGGGATCATCTCAAACACAGCAGCACAGGAAGGCCAGAGTGTAACTGAACCAGTCCAAATCTGGGGGTGCATGTTGACCCTGGGGCAGCAGGTGGGTACTTCTGGTCCTGCTGTCCTTCCTCCTGCTTCCAGCCAGCTACTGTGGGACTCCCTGGGCCCTCCCAGTGCTTGGTCTCCAAACTGCTGCACAGGAGGAGGTACAGAGGAACCCCCATCACTTTTCTGCATAGGTTCACCCTGCCACTGGCACTCCCTGAGCAGCCTTTAGTCACAAGTAAGCTGCTGTTTGAATGTTCCAGAAACTTCTAGCACAGAGCTGGTGTTTCAGCTGTCCACATGGCCCAAGAATAGGGTTTTGAGCAGAACCTGCCTTAAAATCAAGTCATGGGTGATGCATGTAATTCTGCCTACAGAAGGTCATTCCCCTCATGCTCCTGAATCCAGTGACTTCCAGTTGTCACACGTCGTGCCATGCGTTCCTTTCAGCCCTAGCAGCTAATGCTTTACCCTGACTGTGTGTGTCCAGGCAGCTGGGAAAGTGGGGCTTGGCTGGGAGTTGGAGCCTCCAGATGCTGCTCTAATACCAGTAGTGTGTGTTGAGTGTTAGTTTGCTTCACTAATGTGACCCATGGGGAAGGTGGCTGGCCCTGCTCACTCATAAATTCCTGTCTTTCAGCCGCAATGTAGCTGTGGATCAGAAGGATGAGAACAAGGAAGCCAAGCCTCGGTCACTGCGTTTTACCTGGAGCATGAAAACCACCAGCTCCATGGATCCCAATGACATGATGAGGGAAATACGAAAGGTCCTGGATGCCAATAATTGTGACTATGAACAAAGAGAGCGTTTCTTGCTTTTCTGTGTCCATGGAGATGGGCACGCGGAAAACCTTGTACAGTGGGAGATGGAGGTGTGTAAACTGCCAAGACTGTCCCTGAACGGAGTTCGCTTTAAGCGGATATCGGGAACATCCATAGCTTTCAAAAACATTGCTTCCAAAATTGCCAATGAATTAAAGCTGTAACAAGAAAAATAGTTAAGTTGTAAATTAGTTAGCAATTTCAAGTGTTTTTGAGAATTCCGATGGAAATGTATAGAATAACATTTAGGCAATAACTTCTGCATCCTTCTGAATAGTGATATTAAAAAAAAAAAGCTGCTGAGCTGGGAGGGAGAGTTGGACTTTTTTATAAGTGCACTACAGCATTAAAGTTGCCTACTATGTAAAATATTACCCCTTCTGCTTTATTTCCATTGCTCTTTGACAACAAATTGAATCACAGAATATATTCATTTAAATATGCCTCCTGTTTGTGTGGATGTGTGAATGTACAGTATGTGTGTAATATATAAAGTATTCTATGTAAACAATTCATTTACAACATCGAGCTGTACCAGTACCTCTTTCTGGGCTAATTTTGGTGCTAAAAATTGAAATGGCCAAGGAGGAAACACTTGAGTTAATATTTAAAATGATTGAAGCGATAACCAGTAAATGCAGGTTTACAGTTCACTGCTGTGTTAAGGAAAAAAAAAAAGTGTGTGAAGGGTTTGGATTTACGGTTGTGAACATGATTAGTCCTGTTTTCTAAGTAGATCTCATGAGATTATTAAAAATTCACTTTTACTGAGTAAGTCTTGCATTATATTTTGCCCACCTATTTATTGTTTAAGTCTGAATCAAATTTTAATAATGTAGTTAATTTGTGCATTAATATTTGGGTAAACGCTTCCATTCTTCTGCTTCTGCTGAACTACTAAAATTGTATCTTTGTCCTTTTGGCTTATGGGTATTGATTGCAGCTAAGAACACTTCTCTGTTGTTCCACCGTTCCCCTAGGGAATGGGGCAGTCTAAAAGGAGGTGCTAATTGCTGACTAGTTACTTTCTTTCAGAGCAAGTTTTCCACGTTAGACTAGGTCAGACTGATACAAAGCACAAAGGGACTCTCAAATAAAGGCCGTACTTCACTGCAAGCTGCCACATCCCAGTCCGTGCCGCTCTGAGGTCTCGCTGCAGGTAGGGCAGTGCTGTCCCTTCGTCCTGGGCACACGCAGCATTGAAACCCAAAAGTGGGAATCAAATTGGCTACTGATCTCCTGTGTTGTAATGTCCCAACTTGCTGAACTACAGCCATAGGCAGTAGCAGTTAAAACTTCTCCTTGCAGCTCCCTTCCAGCGTGCTTCCTCTTGGCTCCGGTTGTATTGCTTTTGATGGCTCTGTGCCAGGTGTGTCTCTGGCTCCTGCTGCCGAGAGAATCCTCTGTCCTCTGTTAAAGTGCAGTGTGCAGTGTGGAAACCCGCCCTTGATGAACCCTCTGATGGCCAACTAGCTTTCGGTAGGACATGAAGCTGCCCTGGGATAGTCCCCACTTTTTAACCATCTCTGCGGTGAGCTGGATCTGAGTTTGCAGACTAGAATGAAGAGATTTCTTCATGCACTGTTTCCTACTGATACTCAGTTTATTTCATTGAGGACTTGTGTAGATAATATCCTGCATTATCTACTTGACTTTTTGTATTAATGTTCTGTGGTTCTATTTCAGTGAAGCACTTAAGCATGTACTTAACATGTGCTTTAAACTGGAGCCTAAATTTGCATTTTAAATTTGCAGTGAGCTAATAGTTACTCATAGTACACAGTTCAGATTTGACCCGAGGTGAAAATGCGAAGTCCTTAATATTTTGCAAGTTAGTTCTTGTGATCTGTAGTCTGTGAAGGCAGCAGACTTCCCCTCTCTTTCCCCCTAAGCATTGATATTGACTATGCTAGTTTAAAGGGTAATCATAGTTGTTAAATGTAGTAAATATTCCTGAATTTACATTTTATTCTCTGTATATTCTGTATCATGCCATGGCTTGAGAACTCCAGGTGCTACCGGAGTTCAGTTGGCTTTCAGTGCTCTGCCCGTGCCTGTGCTGCTCAGTATGGTTTTTTCCATGAAAACTCCATTTTGTAATAGCAATAAGACATTTCAGGGCAGTCATTGTACTTTCTCAGGTGAATGGTCACCTATCCTTTCACTTCCTACGTTTTAAGCACTCCTCCAAATGTATTTTTTTCACCCGGCAGTGCACTTTGTTGTCTGAACTGAAAAAGTGTTCTGATAAATGATGTAAATCTGTATTCGATGGAAGTTCCAAAAGGTTTCATATTAAATGTTTTCTGAAATACTCTCTTCCTACTTCACCTGTTAAGTATGTAAGTGTTTCTAAAAAAAAGTGCACCACTATCATTCTTTGGATATTTAAAGTTTGTACTTCGGTATTTTTTTCTTAAGGTGTTCTCAAAAGGTTCTTTCAGGGTAAATCTTTATTTGAGGTATTAAAAAAATCACTGGTTATAATCAGAAACAGATTTTTAACAGCTTCCTTCCCAAATGCCTTGTGAAATTACCGAGTTGCAAGAATATACTGTTGTTTCTTTAGCACACTGCATGCTTGGTGTTCCAGCCTCTGGGAGTTGACTGGGAAGGAAAAGTGCTTTCTTCAGCTCTCCAAACCAAAGACAACTGCTTCCCAAACACAGGCCTTTTACCTGTTCATATTCCCTGGGAATCTGTGTAGGTTTGCAGGCACTGCCACGGGTAGGACTCTGCAGAACCTCAGCTGGTTTTTCTCTCCTTAAAAGGCAGGTTTGAAAAATAATCAGAGGTCATTGTGTGGTGAGGAGGTAGCAGGAGGCCTGGGTGTTTTGGGACACATTAGTAGCAACCAAGAGTTTTTATGTAATGACATGACTGGTGCCCTGGAATGTGTGGTCCAAGAGGTGTTGGAGGGTGTTTGTAATGGGCTCCTGACTAAAGGTTTGCATCGCTGAAATCCGTGTCATCCAGCTCCGAGGGTGTCTTTTGATTGCTGGGTCTGGCACAGAAAAATGTCTTACCGTTTGGGTTGCAGGAGTTTATTGCATTAAATAAAAGTGTTTAAAGGTATATACATAAAATAAATACCTGAACACTGAGCATGAATAAACAAGTTGAGATACCCTTTTTCTCATGCAAACCTTCCCTGTACTTAGGGTTTCTAAAACACTTCAGTCTGTTTGACCTCTTCACAAGGTCTGAGGTCCTTGACCATGTTGAGAGGAAGTAGAGGGGGGTAGGCTAGTGGAACAGCTAGTCCTGCTGGTCTAAGTGTTTTGCACTCTACTTCTACTCAAGATACAGCATCTGGTCCAATCTTTGAGTTCAAAGATTTTTAGTACAAATTTGGGCACGGTTAACCTCTTTCTCTTGTATTCCAGTGAGGTTTCAAGATAACATATAGTGAGATAGTGTATCCTAATTTTTTAATTACAGCATTTCATGTCAAGGTAAGTTAGATGTTTTTTTTTTTAATATCTGAAATTAGTATCCATATGTTTATGTTGCAGAAACAAAATGCAGTGTTCAGAAGTCCTTGTAGTCATATGGAAAGATTGTAGCAGATCTGGAATTTAAATAGAGAGCTCTCCAGTTCAGTTAAAAGCTCAGCTATACATGGGCCCGTTGGGATAATGTGTAGAGGCTTTTAATCAGCATTTCCCACAGCTGCTGTGTCATAGACCATGTTGTGGATTGCAATTTAATTAGGACTGCAGCCAGCCCAGAGCCATTTTCCCTGCAAGCCCTGGTCTGGAGCAGCAGTTTGTACATGGCCTCTTTGAGTTAAAACCTGCTTGGTTGGGGTGGTCTCTGTGCCTGAAGGGCTCGGGTACCTCCCTAGGTATGGGCAGAGGCCTCTGTGAACTGGTGTCACTCTGTGTTTCAGGGATGGCCTGCTGGGGTGTTGCTTGCTGTACAGTCTGTTATCAGCTATCCAAGACCACGTCTTTTCCTAGGAACCTAAAGAGTTAAATATTTAGAGAATCTCGCAGTAGATGGTATTTCTGCTGTCTGGGGTGGGGGGTGTGTCACACTAATGTGAATTTTGTTTTCTAATTTACATTGCAAATCTTCAAGAATAAATATGGTTTTGGAAAGCTGATACCGCTGTAAATTAATTTTAATATTAAACACGGAGACTTGCAACTGTCCATACACCCTCATTTCTGTAAGTTTTCATAGAAAAGCCCTGGAGCTTTCCAGTAAAGACAGGCTTATGTTATTACAGGTCACTGGTGCTGCCAGTTAAACCCCTGATCTGACACTCTGATCAAGTGTGGTTGTGAAAATTCCACCTTTGACTGGAGTTTTTCCCTCCAGTAGCAATGAGTTGTTTCACTGATTTCACCACTGACCATCTTTCTCCATCGCTTCAGAGAATAAACTGTTAATCCAGCAGGAAGGGACTTGAGCTTTGGATAAAGCTCAAACTAGTGCAGTTAATAAGAATTTTTAGAAGTTAATCAGTCCTGCATTACAACAGCAGTAAATGCTTAGAGAAAACCAAGAACAGGGTGGATAGAGTAACTGCTCTGTGTGTGTGTGTGTGTGTGCTCCTTCTGGCAAAATTAAGAGCAGAAAAGGGCAAACCAGTAAATTTACCCAGAGAAGTGCATGGTCTTCATGCTGCTGTTTCTGCCATTCTCTTAGTGCACTGCTAGGTACTGCCTCCAAGCAGAGGGGCTGGATAAAACCGGCAAAACTATGGAGGAACAGTCTTCACCACTCAGTGCTTCTGAAGTTTAAAACAGTTTGAAGCAAGAGAATGTGAAAGACCTTTAACTTTTAGCTTTCTAAGAATGTTTTAACCTTTGATACAAACAGTGGGCTCTTGTTCCAGCAATAACTGAAAACAGAAGGATGTCAATAACAACACTATGAGTCCTGTGAGTATCTGTGCACAGAAGGCAAGTTCAGGGCATTAATTGTTGGTTGTCGAGGAGTTCACTTTCACATACAAGTGCCATTAACACCTTGTAGTAGTTGTGACTTGGCAGGGAAGATGTTTTTTGCAGCGGAAAAAATGCTTTTGCTTGGTTTTTGCTTACTGTGTGTTGAGGACTTGGAACCAAGTTATTCTGACTCGGATGTAAAATCCATGCAGAGTGGCCATGGTTATGGTTGCTGTGGGAACCACAGCATGGAATTTCAATGCATAGAAATGTTGCAGTTCTCATTCCTTAGTATGCTTATGTTACTGTTTAACATCCTTACAAAATTCAGGGCATAAAACCAAAATATTCGCACAGTTTGTGTTTCCTTGTAATTGCTGATCACGCTGAATGTATTGGGTGAATAAAATCAGATGACAAAGTACCTCTCCATGAAAAGAATTCTGTTGAAACACATGGGGATGCAAAATCAGAAAGCAAAATGCTACTGGTATTACAATCAAACAGTTTTCAGTCACTTGCCTATCTTGAGGTAAAGTCCTGTTTGCCTGGACGTGTCTCTCACCAAGACCTCAGCTCAGTGTGAGCGCTGTAACCAGCAACAAACAGCAAAGTTTCTAAGCATGAAATTATTTTCCCCCCGGCTTACCCAGCCAAAAGGCGTGAAATGAAGTGCTTTCACACGTGTTTCCACACAGATGAGAAAAACACCGCCTGACAGGAGCTTGGAGGCGTTGTTCCAGTTGTCCTGTGTCTGTGGTGCCCAGAGGAGCAGGGGCTGGTGGTGTGTGGGGTACCCGCTGGAACGCTGGGGCTGCCTGGCAGGACCAGGGCGTGGATGGGTGGATAGTCCCTTCCATAGGCAAGGAGAGCTGCAGAGGGACGCTGCAGTGTCTGCAATGGCCACAGGATGTCTCTCAAATGCAGAAACAGCTCTGGTTGGGGTTCATTTGGAGTGGTTTTAGAGAAGAGTTTCCAGGGTCACTCTCTCCATGCGATTTCACATTGGTTATCGGTGCTACCATCCACTTGGACAACTTGGACTTGAAAGCATTAGGGAGGAAAATGGACCACAAGATATTGATGGAAGTTGTGTATTTTTCTCCTTGAAATATACTCTAATGCAGCATTTCATTTTCCATTATGTTTTATTGCTTTTGGAGCTGAGATGTAGTTTTAATGGGCTTTACCTTTGCTGTAGAAAACCTGTAGGGCTGCAAAACCCTTTTCCCCTTCTTTGTTCAAGCTTTGTTCAGTTTTCTGTCCTAGAAAATGACAACATCAGACAGTATGCTCTTCTGCTGAGAAGGGCAAAAGTCATATTGAACATTTAAATTCATTTTCAGCTCAATTTACAAGTAAGAATCTTTGTTTTCCTGCTTGGAAATTTAATTACTGAAGCTATTTTGCTGTTCTTCCTTTAGTAACTGGTCTAATCAAGGCTGTAAATTGCAGCCAGCCTTTTCTAAAATAATCTGGGATCACTTGCCATTTATATTCCACTGTATTAGCAGCTCTCTAAAGCTTTATGCCTGGCATTTTCCATGCCTGCAGTCTGTTTTATTCTTCAAACAAATCGTGTCGCTTGTGCTTCAAGTAGGCAAGAAGTGAAACTTCCTTATTTGCTCAGGGTCTTTTTTTCAAATCACAGGTTTTGCTCCAGCTTTCACTGGCATTGTAATCCAAGTTTTGCTGTTGGGGAATTAACAGTGGCTGGTACTAATATTTATCGCTGGGATGTTTGGATTTGGCAAGTGGAAATGGAGGAGCTGTTTATTTCGGTTGATCTCAGGCTTTTCCATGTTTTTTCTGTGTCTCATCCCCTCCTGCTGCTGCTGAGCCCTTTTCTGAGCCTCCCAAGACGCTGCCTGGAGCGTTGGTTGCAGTGGGAGTCACGAAGTGCACAGCGCTCACTGCTCCTTGTGTGACTGTGGTGGGAGCAGCAAAAGCTGAGCTCTGCTGTTGGGAAGTTCTGTTCCTCATCACTAGTCTGGGAGCAGCCACCAGAGCAAATTCATTGGGTCAAATATATTTCAGTGGTTTTATCTAACTGACCCCTTGATGAACCTCTTCATCCCTGGCTTTTAAAACTTGTTGCTTTTTCCTTGTCTCCAGAGACAAGGCTTGGCTGAACCCTTCTGGCTGAACACTTGGAGCTAAGTCTTGCTTCAAGGGACAGTCCCTTTTTGAGGTCTCCCATCGTGTCAGAGCTCGACGAGTCTCTCCAGACCAGATCTGTGAGTGCCCTTTAGCTTGGGGAAGAGTACTAGTGCTCCAGGGCCCCTGAAGCATCTCCATACTGGTCTGTGGTACAGACTGTGGCAAGTGCAGTGGGATCTCTTTGGTGTTCACTTGCTGAAGTGAATCTTCAGACCCAGAGAACAGTTTAGCTCACTTAAGGTCAAGGCTGTAATGAATGGTTGAATTTAGAGCACTCCCTAGAATAGGAGGAAGAGAGTCATCAGTTCTGAATGATTTCATTTCCTGGGTGTTTTCCAGGCCTCTCCTTAGGGAATCAAACACCTCACCAGAATGCTCTGCACATGTGAGGGCCTGCACAGTGGTGGGCAACGTGTACATCAACAGAACAGCCCAGCAAGGGACTTTGGGGGCTCTTCAGGGACCAGCCTTGCTCTCAGTGTGAGGCCACTGTAAGCAGGAGGAAAGTCTTGTCCTGGCCCTGTTGCTATAGGAAACCACTCCTGTTTTTCAACCCTCTGGCCCTTTGGATCTGCTTAGGAGAGACATCAAAAGGAGTATTGGAGGGTAGGAGAGATGATGAGAGTTACCAGTGGCAGAAGAGGAGCTTGGTGAGCAGCACCTGGAATGGCTCCTGGCTTGTGTGGATTTGAGTCTGGGGCTCAGCACACTGTTTCCTGTATCATCTTGCACTTTGTTGTAGCAAACAGCTCTTGGGATGGAGCTGCAGCCCACAGGGCCTGCAGGGAGAGGCCTCTTCCTCCTCCGAGCTCTGTGTTGTGGGGACAAGCAGGGGGGTTTCTCTCTGACCTGACCAGTCCGCCTTGCTCGCTTGCAGGTTCCACAGCTACAGGGAGGACAGGCTGAGCCCAAGTGCTCTCACACAGCCTGTGGCTACGTGAGGCTTGTTCACTGAGAAGCCAGCCCAAACACTGTGACAGGTCGCAGCAGAGGCCTGAGCTGCCCATCAAGAGGCAGCTCACCTTAAAAGGTCGCTTTCCAGGCAGAGCTGCACTGGGAGTGAATCGTGATGGAATAAGGATGAACTTTGCTGTGCTCAAAGGGGGAGCTGAGCTCTGGTTTGTGCTCCTAATAGCTTGGCTAACTTAAAATACCAAAGACTCTTCTCCAGTTTTCTTTCTGCCTCTGACATGATGAGCTCGGTGTGCCAGGGTGGGCGTTGCATGATGTAAAATAGTGAGGGAAAAAATTGTCTTGTATCTGGTTAATTCTGCTGAAGAAGCAGGGAAATGTGGAACCACCTTTGCAAAGCAGTAAAAGTAAAGGCAGTGACAAAAGCATTTGTCAAGGATAAAAATAAAGCAGAGGGATAAGAGCCAAGGTTTATGGGGACACACGCTGTTTATTTAACCAGCATCCAGCATTTCTCATTAACTTGCTGTTACCTCTATCTTACCCTCCCCTTCTGTCCTCCCAACAACATGTGAGAATAAAGAATGTTTCATCCTTGCCTTTTTTGTCACTCAGATGATGCCTTTTCCCAGTTTTCTGTCTTGGAAGCAGTAGCGTTCCACACTTCATTGCAAAGCTGAGTTTCATTGATCTAGCAGCAGAGTACAGGGAAAGCAGGGGATGAAAACAAGTTCCTAAATTTGGACTGAACCAAAGATAGATATGCTACTAAATGAAAAACCAAAAGCCTGGAAGTAAAGCTTTGGATCAGAACGGCCTTGCATTGAAATTTGTGGTTATGCTGATTGCACCTGTTACACTGGCTGTGCTTCAGGATTTTCTGGGCACCTCACAGCCAGGCTCTAGGGTGTGGAAGTGCAGCGCAGAAGAGGAGGTACCCCCAGTCCTGATGGTGACTACCTAGGCTGGCATGACATTCAAGCTGAGAACTTAAGCCTCAGTCTCTCTTTAAAGGGGTGCCTGACACCTCCCCTGCCTGCAGAGCACCCTCCAGCCTGGCTTCTGGTGCGAGAGCAAAGGGCTGAGGCAAAAAAGCAAGTTTCCCTAACAACCTGTGGATGCCCTGTCTCTGGAACTGTTCAAGGCCAAGTTGGAGGGGGCTTAGAGCAGCCTGGTCTACTGGAAGGTGTTCCTGCCTATGGCAGGGAGGTTGGACCTGGATGATCTCTGATTCTATGAGCAGCTTCTACAGCTCATAGACCCTCTTTGCGCAGCTTGAGAGGACTTCCCCCAGCTCTCTGTTGCTCTGACGAGCAGCTCGGGCTCATTTAGAAATCTGTGTATGTGCAAAGAGTCTGTGGCCACCAGCAAATCTGGGCTCCCAAACCAGTTCTTCAGTCTGTAGCTGCCAGTGCTTGTGTGGTGCTGCACAATTTGCTGTTGAGCCTGAAGGGCAGGCAGCCTCCTCTCCTCGCGCTTCTGAGGCAGACAGCAAAGGAAATGAGGTGTTAAACCCAGTAGGAGCCAGAACACAGCCCTACTCAGCCTTGATGCCATTGGAGACAAAAAGGCCTGCCAGCAATCCCACTCACCAGCTGCCGTGTGGAAAATCCTGGAGTGTGCTGAGATTCAGGAAAAGGTACTAAAATCTGCCTTTGTGAGTGATGGGGGTCCCTAACTAGGCCATGTCCTGGAGCAGGAGACTGAGCAAAAGTGGGGGCGAGTCTAGAGGAGGAAAGGCTGGAGTGATCTGATCTCAGCTTCTATTTTCAAGCAGGTGCAATAGATCAGTGGCTTTGAAAAGGGAATAGCAGCAGTTCCTTCCCGTGGCACAATTCTCCCAGGATTGGGCCAGATTTTAGGACAGTCACTTGTTCCTCCTCCCAGTGCTTATAACAGGGACACCAGTGCCTGGCCCCAGTGGTCACCACTGCTGCCTGCCCACAGCAAGGGCCTGGCCTGCCAGGTATGGGGGAGTACCCACAAGAAATAAGATCACCCACTGGTACCTCCCTTCTCTAGATGTGGTTTTCCACAGAAGAGCACCCTGATCTGCTGCTGTCTTGCCCTGTGTCACAGAGCCCTGGCTGGCAGGGGTCGGTGCTACCCCAGGACAGGGGCGAGCTGGGGAGTGAAGGACAAAACTCTGCCTCATCATAGCAAAAAGCCTCTTCCTATCTCAGCTGGTTTCATTTCTCTATTCTGGTCTGAATCCAGGCTGGGTTGGGGCCAGGACACTTCTTAGCCCTGGTTTCTTGTTTAGTTGCTAGACCAACTTCTCCTTTGGCTGGCTGGGTGCTCTTCTGCTGCCCTTCCGTGTGGCTGAGACCGGCCCCTGTGCAAAAGAGGAAGGAAAGGTCCTGATCTCACGCAGGGGGAGTGGTGCAGCTTGTGCAAGTGTCTGTCACAAGGCAGGAAGAGTAGGAGTCAGACTTTCCCAAGCCTGAAGTTAGATCTCTTTCTGGCCGCTGCGATGAGTGTGGGTAGGCTGAAGTGTAGGACAACAAAAGCTCTCTGTTGGTAGATGTAAGTGGAGTAGTTTGAGAACATCTTAAGTTTGCTTCTTGGCTAAATGAAGCAATAATTTTTCACAATGCTGTGAGAACTTCCCTGAGATTTTCTCCTATGGAGAAGTGAAGAGAAAGGGGTTTGCAGTGTGCAAAGAGGACCTTCAAGCTTGTTTTATAGTCATAAGGCTCAGCAAAGAACTAGGAGGAGACACAATACCACAGCCCTGTGGGTATTTGTCCTGTGTACAAGCTGCTGCTGACCTTCCTGGAGGTCCTAAGCATTCAGTCAACTCAGATGGTCAGCCAGTGGTGTCTCTGGGGGGACAGAAAATCTCTCAGATCCTCAGTGTAAGGAGCTGTTGCCTGTCTGAAGGGGCTGAAAAGGGCTGTGTATCTCCTTGACAGCTCTGGCCACGGCCAAAGTGTGCCCACCTGCACCAGCTGGACCCCAGATATCCTGTGTGTGTCCCAGGGAGGGAGCTGGGGGAGGCATGCTGAGGTCTCCCTGTTTGGGTGACTGTGACCATCTCACGGCCACCGCTGAAGGAAGCAGCAAGCTGCTCTGTGAGTGCCTTAGCCTGCAGCAATCCATCAAAATCTGAGTGCTGGCTCTCGCTTAAGCTGTCATATGCTTGAATTCGGTAAAAGTTCTCTCCCTTGGCAAAGAAGTGAAGCCACCTCTGATTCAGCGCTAGCCAGGGGTATCACCCCTTCCCCTCCTGTTCCCAGGCTGGCTGCCAGGACTCCATCCCTCCTGCCATGGCCATGGTCCTGCTCTCTTGGCAGCTCCTCCCCACCTGTGACGTGCTGCAGACATTGTCCCTGGGGAATCCAAAGGAAGGAGCACTTGTCACCAGGAAGGACAGGTCTGTCAGGCGCCTTTTGAAGCCTCAGAGCCCTGGGAGTGGGCAGGGCTGAAGTAACGTGTTCTCGGAGCAAGAACATGCCAGAAGTCTGGAGGAAAAACAGTTATGGAAATAATAACAACAGTGGCAATCAGAATAGGTGGGATCAAACTCAACACAAAGACAACACATCAGCTGAAGCAGGCATCTGTTTCCGTGGAAAAAGTCATCTGCTCCTGTGATGAGCCTGCACCCCTCCTTGCCTTTGGGGAGTTGGGAGGAGAAGACAGGAGGGGTGGGGGTGGCTCAGTGCACTGGTGGCCAGACCTGGCAGTGCCTGAGCTAAAGGCAAAGCTCAGAGCCTTGGTGTGCATGTGGAAAAAAGCAAAGGAGCCCTTGTCCCCTCTCACTGCTCACAGAAAACATCCCCTGCAGCTTTTGTGAACCTCTGGGCCAAGCTGAACCTCAATGGGGTGAACACATCAGCAAAAACACTAATGCTTTACAGGAAACATCATGTCAGGTTTGGCCCCGTTCAGCTGGGTCGACTCTGAGGTGCCAGTAGGGACCATCTGTGGCATAAAACATGTCAGTCCCAAATTGCAGTAACGTGTTGTGGCCTTGGGTGTGTGGACTGCAGATGGATGGTCTGGAAATACCGCTCCAAAAGTGAGTGGAGTCCCGTCCACAGCCTGCTGCTGTGGGGTCAGAGCGATGCAGTTGGAAGTCACCAAGTCCTGCTGTGCCCTGCCTGCTGGCACTGTTCTGTGCTGGCACTGTTCTGTGCTGGCAGCCTTCACCGCCTGCCGAGTGTCCTTGAGCCTGGCCCAGGCCCAGCTGGGCGCTGGGGGTCCCAGTGGTGGGTGCACTGGTGTGCTGTGACCAGGTCACTGTACACAGGGCAGTCCCCTGGTGCCCAACCTTCGGGTCTGGTGGGTGCTCACCTGGCCTGTCACCCCCGTCGTGGGGGTTGTCCTGCAGGACCCCAAGGGGCTGGTGCCACGTCCCCCTCTCCTGGCCAGCGTTCTTGTCAGCTGCAGAGTGACATTCAGGCTCACAGAGCATTGCTCAGGCCTGTGGATTTTGCAAGCCCAGACTGGTGTGGGTCTGTCCCAGGGCAGGGCAGGGGATGCAGCCCCGTGGAAGCACCACACATGCAGTGGGATGGAGGCTCAGCTCCTGGGACCCATCAGCTCTGCCGCAAGCAGCCCTGGCTGTAACAGCAGCACTCTGCTCTGTTCCAGTTCTGCACTCTGCACAAAAACATGGGCATCCCCAAAAACAGGCCTGATGTCCTAATGAGACTTGCCAAGGATTTCTGCTGGGCTGCAGCTTCCAGCCTGCATAAGCATCAGCCCAGCTGGAGATTAAACAATATCCTTTAATAGGAACAGGCAGGCACCCGTTTCCAGCGCAGGAAGGAGAGCACTCCCCTTGCAGCGCTCGCCCGCAGGCAGCGGGGCCGCGGCGGGACAGGGATGCCCTGATTTGGAAGTCTCTTGCTCGACCCAGCGACTCGAAAGGCGGCTGTTTCCTGCGCATGGGCCAGGGGAGGCTTTTTATTTAGAAGATTCTTCGCCTGCTCAGTGTAGAGGGGAAGTCAAAAGATACCAGCTCGTGCTCCAGGCCTGTGACTTTGACCTACAGCAGACACAGGAGCTACCACCGGCTTGCCAGAGCCTCATGGGCTGGGGCCTGCTGGCACTGCCATTTATGGGGCTACAGCCCTCACCCTGATTAGATAGTGCTCACCCAGCACAGGGGCAGCTCTCCCTCCTCTGCCCACAGCACTGCCCTGCTCCTCCCTGGGAAGGGGCCGTCGGAACGCTCTTCTGCACAAACAGGAGCTGCCTTTAAAAATAAACTGAGAGAACAGCCAGGCTGGAGGGCATCGCTCCTGTTCCCATGAGAACGAGGGAACACAGCCTGCCAGGACAGCTCAGCTCTGGCCTTGGCTTTATGACCCTGCTTTCACCCTGCAAGAAGGTTTCTCCCCAGCTTTTCCCTGCTTTTACCCCTTTTCCTTACTGGGGCTCCTTTGGTTGGATCCTTGCTGTGGTCCCTGCTCTGTGCAACTACTCCTGCTGCCACCCAAGCCCTTTGAGCCTTCCTGGGACAGCAAAGCTCCATCCTGCCACTACCAACACCCCAGGGTACAGTGGATGAGGGGTCCCACACCCCAAAATGGCCAAAACTTGGAGGATAAAGCCCAGCACCTGAAAAAATGAGCCTGGGGACTGCAGACCAGGATTTGGCCACATCTATTGCAGGGTGTTATTGCTGTCAGCACTTGGCTTGGCACAAGAGTCTGTCCCAAGCTGGGGTGGAAGGTGATGTCCCCTTTAGTGCCCTCCCCATGCTGGTGGGACATGTGGGAGGTACCAGGGTCTCCAGCTGCACATGGACCAGAAGGCTCTTCACCCCCAGTAATGTGCTTTTTACAGTCTCTTCCATTCCCAAGAGAAATTCTGCAGGAATTTTCTATTTCTGCAGGAAAGGCAGCAGGGAGAGGAAAGGTTGAGCTCTCTTGAGACCTTTGTACTTTATTTTTACTTTAGTTGTTGGGTTTTTTTTTAATCTTGAGGAAGGAACAGACCAAAAGGGGCATAAATAAAATCCAGCTCATTGGGACAAAAATACTTGGTTGAAATCCTCGCCCAGCACTGTGAGTGAGTTTGTACATGAGAGAGACACTCAGGTAGGGGAGGATTCTGCATCTCCAACCAGGATCTTTTACCTTTTCTTCTGTGTTCCATCTGGAGAAGAAGAAGAGTGACCAGGTTAACCCTCACCTCTGAAGAGGGTGAGTGGCACAGCAGAGGATCGTGTCCAAGAGCCCCCTTGGCCACCCTGTCCCCAGCCTCAGCCAAGCAGCTGTGAACTGGGGCTAATGGTACTCTCCAAGGGCCAGTTAAAAGCCTAAATGATGCTTTTCTAAATGCAGCATCACAGAAGCACAAAGTATAGTTAGCATCAGGCCTGGCATAAGCTGAAGGAGTGATCCTGTTTTCTTTCCCAATCCAGACTTTGGGGTTTTCACTGTCGCTGATGCCCCCAAGGCCCAGCCCTAGAGGTTTCCTTCACCTGGGTCAGCATCATGTCCCCTCACCTGAGGGTGTGGCAGGAGGTTTTTCTGTCTTGGAAAGGAGAGGAAATGCTGTCAAGCTTTCATCTGCTTGTAAAACATACTTTAGCTGCATGCTTCAGAGAGAGAGAGCCATTGCTTAAAATAAATATATTCAGATCTAACTTTCTTGTGTTACAAGGGTCCCAGTCCTCGTGTGGCTTGGCAAATAGTCTCTCACCACAGGTTACCCTTTCTGAGAGGATCATTTCTGAGTCCCAAAATATCTTCCACAACAGCTCATTTGGACACTGCAGCCCCTCAGCCACCCCCCGTGTCCTGGGTGCCAGTGATCGCTGCCGCCGTCCAGTTCCCTCTGCCAGCTCCCCAGGGATTTCTCAGTGGGGTGGAAGGACAAGGCAGAACATGTTGGGAAATAGCAAAAGAGAGAATTATGCCAAGTTCAAAGATTAGTGGTTGGCTTATTAGGTTTTCCCCCAAGCTCAGTATTAAGTAATGCTAAATGACCCACACAGAAATCAGAAGGGAGGATTAATAAAGTTTAATGGTGGAGGTTTGTGTTTGGAAGTGTCATGGGACTAAGCACTGGCTTAATGGTTTTTTCCCTGCTTGCTGGTACCCATTGGAAGATGTTTCTTAGTATCTTAAATATTTTTTTAAAAAAAGGTTTTACCTCACTTCCTTGTTTTATGAGTCTTTTTAATAAGTGTTCCCATGCCCATTCAGCCTCAAATATCTCTTGGATTTATAACTGTATTTCACTGTTTGTCCATATCTTTTTGATGTATTTATTCCAGATCTCTTCTAGGTAATGTAATCTGTGGGTTTGGTGGTCCCTGCTCAGGGCTGGCTTTAACTGAGGTGAATAAACTGAGCTGAAAGGCATGTCAGGTGGGCACTTAACTCCTATACAAGATGATGGCTCTCAAGAGGAGTTTTTCTTGGTGGAGGCTTCACTCCTGAGCTAAGCTACAGGAAAAAAATCTCAGTGTGGCCATGTCAATGGCAATGGAAACTATCTCAGAATGAGGATGTACAGGTACCCCAGGAAAGGCTAAATGAGTCTATCCACAAAGACATGTCATTGCTGGCTTTGGCACTGATTATATGAAAGTATTTGGAAAAGATACCGTGGCCATCTGCCTCTTCAGCTGACCCACTGCTTGGTGTCATTTCTCATAAATACTGCTCCAGGGCCAATCTTTATTCCTTGTAAGGAAAAACAAACCACAACCTCAGTCTGCTTTCAAAGCTGCATTTTGTACCACATGCAAGGGTTTTCCCAGCTACCCGAGTCAATTCAAAGGCATTTCCAGGGGAAGCAGTAGGAGGCTGCAGGGAAGGGTGCTTGGCCCCTGGAGAAATCCTGGTCCCCCCAGGAGAGGAGAGGGACCTTTCCAGCAGTGGGGTAGCAGCCCAGGGCTGCATCCCGAAACATGCAATCCTGTTGCCTGTGTGAGGGCACAAGTGACCACCAGCCACAAAATGGTGCTGAGCATCTGCGACTGGCAGCAGGGAGACAGGCTGGATGCTCTAGGGGTGGCTCGTGGGGCCAGACTGATGATTCCCAGTGGGTCTGGGGCCTGGTTTTGTCCAAAGTTTAGGTCACTGCCAGGAAGTGAGGCACATGAACCAGGGCAGATCTCCGTGCTGCCACAGGGGCCCTTTGGAACAGTGGGGAGGTGCAGCCACCCCCAGCAGTTACCTCCTGCTGCTGGGATAGGGCTTCATAAAGAGCTGAGGGAGGGATGGACATTCTGGGATGTTGTGAGAGCTAGTGTGGGCTGGAGATCAGCCTCTGGAGAGCCACAGGCAGAACGGGGAGCTGCCCAAGCAGCTGGTGGACACAGCTGAGCACAGGGGCAGCTGGACACACTGCAGCCCCTGCACACGTGTCCATGCGTGCCCAGCCTTGCATTCCCTCCTCAGCTTCCCTCCGGCCTCCAGGACAGCTGCAAGAAACCCTCAAGCCTCTCCCAAAGCTCTCAGCAGTGGGAAACAGCTGAGCTGTTGCTTCCCACTCTCTAGGCAAGTGCAAGGGTTGGGTCACTGCTGGGGCAGGGCCCCTTCCTGGGCAGGGAAGGGAAGGGAAGGGAAGGGAAGGGAAGGGAAGGGAAGGGAAGGGAAGGGAAGGGAAGG
>JAWWES010000168.1:53595294-53699560 GCA_035583135.1 Lophotriccus pileatus
GGGAAGGGAAGGGAAGGGAAGGGAAGGGAAGGGAAGGGAAGGGAAGGGAAGGGAAGGGAAGGGAAGGGAAGGGAAGGCCAGTCATCACTGTCCCATGGGGAGGAGCTGACACTCTAGGGCCATGAGTGCTCCTGTTCATAACAATCCTCTTCTCATGCACATTCCCACAAGTATTTCTGGAGCCATCTCTCCCCAGACAAGTCCCAGCTCAGAGGCTGTTACAGCAACGACCCCAGAGGATGGTATCCCGATGGCCTTTGCTCAATACAGCCCTCTTACAGAGCAACACAATTCCACAGCCCTCCCGGTGTCCATTCCCACCAGAACACCATCAGTCCCTCACTCCCAACACAGCCTCTGGATCGGCACCAGCACCGGGATGGCTCTGCCGGCTTCCTGGTAGTGGCAGGCGTGCTGTTCCCAGCCTGGGAACAACGTCATCCCGAGCAGTGATGATTCAGGGGATTTCACCACAGCGTGGAGGGAGACCGGCTAGTTTCTGTGGGCAAACCGCAAGGCCTTAGTGAAGCACCAGCTTTCCTGCCCGAAATGACTTCACCACTTGTGCCCCAAAGCCAGCTGGTTTGCATCTTGCTGCCTCCAGCCTGTCCCTGGCCAGCTGGGTCAGCAAGGCAGGAGAAATGACCCTTGTGCCGAAGGCAGTGCCCAGCCTCCATCAGCTCCCATGGACAGAGCCGGCTCTAGAGCTGAACCTGCCACTGGTTTTCCCTCCAGCTTCGCTGCAGTTTGGACCTGCAGCAGCACTTGACCTGCAAACAGACACTATTTATACCCCATCAAGCCAGGCTACAGAACATGGGGCTTCAGGAGAGTTTGTTTTCCAGGTCGTCCATTCCTAAGTAACCCAGGAAAGCCGCCTTGTGCTCCAGTACCACCATCAAACACCATCACAGTAAGTCACTGCAAAAATATAAGATGACACTTCCAAGGTCTCCTCAGCACAGGTTATTCTCAGTTTCACTCTCTGGTCATCAATAATGGATGTGGAAAAAGCAACCAGACTGCAGCCAAACCTCACACCCACCTGGAATAAGCACAGGGAGAAGCTGATGTCCTTCTGTCAAATTAAACTTCAGTTCTGGTTTTATTCTCAGATTGCATCATAGAAAGCGCAGGGTTACCCATTCTGTATTTTTAGCTGAACTTTTCACATTCATTGAAAAATTTCAATGTTCACATTTTTCTGCCCATTTTCCTGGGTGTTGAGCATGAGGCATTTTGCCCTTTGAAAGTTTAATTCACACAGATATATATACACATGCATATATATATATATAAAATATATATGTGTATAAATGGTTTCTCACAGTCTTACTCACTGGCTGGAGGAGAAAAACAAAGATGTTTGGTAGGTTTGGATGCATCTCTCTGTTTATTTTTACCCTGTCTGATACTGCAGATTTTCCCTGGTAATCGTCGATCACAGGCTGAGCCCACACTGCCAGTTTAATCACTAGACCCGCTCTGTGGGTGTAGCAAGGTAGGATGTCTCACCTGGTGCACTCAGCCCAGCTCTGTGCAGCGCCTGGACAAAAAACCCAACAAACCAGCTGGTCTTTCACAAGGCAGGGGAAGCACAGTGGTTCATGTACCAACACCTCGGGCAGCCCTCGCTGCTGGCAGCCAGGGAGGTGCTGGTGGGCTCAGAGTCCAGGGCCTGTTCCCTTGAACTGGAGTTGCTCAGGGGCTTGTGCGATTTCTGTGTAAGAAAATAAATCCTAACATGTTAAAAACAAGGGAAGAGGGTCAAGCAGTGCAGGAGGCCCAGTTCTGATTAGCCTCTTATCTCAGCATCTCACACTAAGGGGGGTCGTTCATCACTGGGCTGGGCTTCCCCTCCACTGGGGTCAACTAAAACCTGAAGAAGCCCTATAATGGTGGGGAAGTGACCTGTCCTGCTGGTGGAGGGCTATTTCCAGCTTTGTAACTATGTTTTTTTAGGAGAGGTGGGAAGGCAGACTAGCCAGAGGAACATGTAGGAGCCAAAGGAGCCTGCTGGTCTGGTGCTACCCCAGGGGAAAAGCAAACAGGAGATGAAAAGGCTATGATGTTGTCTCCATCCTCAGAAGGCAGCCCTGCCTACCATGCTGCCACATTCTTTGTGTGTGGGCGGGTGGGTGGAGAGAAAAGAAAAAAAAACCAAAACACTCCAACTCTTCTGCTCAACCTATTCCATGTTGCATAAAAGTATGATTGTGCTCATCTGAGGACAGGCTGGAGCCTAAACCCTCCCAGGTTGGTGCTGGAGTCATTTGGCAACAGCACCTTCCTTTTCCTTCTTGGCCTAGAAATGGATCCTGGGCAAAATGGAGAGCAGGAGGAAAGCATTGCCCTGCCCTTGACTGTGGTTGGAGCTGAGCCGAGACGAGCCAAACAAGGATCCTCTGCAGAGGGCAGGACTCGAGCAGGAGCCTCCTGTGCCCCAGGCAGGGCTCTCACCAGGCATCCAGCAGGTAAAACCACCTTGCTCCATCCCTTGTTTCTGTGAGAGAGGAGGCACATGGTTTGGTCACCTCATCTCAGGAAGCAGGAGCATTCTTGGAGCACCTGGACCTCGGGAAGCAGCAGTTCCGTCCCCTCGCTTGGCCAGAGGCACAAGGGAGTGTGCAGGGAGCTTTACCACTTTGCTGAGGCCTGGGAGCCTCCCACACCGTGGCAGGGCGCCCAGGGCTGGTGCTGTGGTGCTGAGCTTTACCACCATCCCTCCTGTGGCTGAGTCCACAAGGGGGTGAGAGACCATGAATCATTTTCCAGTAGATAGCACGGAAGCGGGATAAGGAGCATTTATGGGCAGTCTGCTGCCAGTAAGTGTAACATGAGAGGTAAGTGGTTTCCCACTTTCTCTTGATCAAGGACTCTGGGATGCCAGCAGGCAGCGTGCTGCTCTGCCACACGTGCCCAGAGGGAAGGGGACTGGCCGACTGACCGCTGCTGGCACAGGCATTGCCTGGTGCTGGCACCACACACCAGCCAGGGCTAAGCAGCTGCTCCCTGAGGGAAGCAGAAGGAAAAGACAAAGAGAAATTCCCCTTAGAAACGTTTTAAAAGCGGTGCATGTCTTGCAGCACCTCAGACAACCTGCCAGCCAAGAGGGCAATGTGACAAGGGGCTGCCCCAAGGCAGCAGGACAGCAGCGACTGTCGCTGCTCCCCAATGTGTGGGTGAGAGAAGCCCAGCTGAAATGCCATGGGAAAGCCTAGAGATGGCCCCAAGGGCTCCCAGCCCCTGTCCTCCCCCAGCCTGCACCCACACACCTCCAGCACTGCTGGGGAAAACAGAGGAGCCTGTGCACCGCCCCAGGCCTGGTGAGGAATGACGCCATCCCTGCAGGGTGTGACAGCAGCAGAGCCAGACAGCTCCTTCACGAAAGCTATGGGACACAGGTGGCTCTGTCAGCAAGGCAAACTGCAGTTCCCCTGTACAAAGCACAGCAGTGACCAAGAATCCCCTGTCCCACTGCATCACCTGGCATCATTTTGGGTGCCTGAGGAACAAGCGAGTGGCTGCTCCATACAATCCACAATGGGCACCCAGCAACAGACACGATGGCGAGTATTGGCAAGACCCAAACCAAAGCTTTTAAGGCAAAGGGGTGGGAGGTTTAATTTCTCTCTTGATCAGAGGTTTTTAGCAAGTCCCAGCTGGGGAAGGTCGCTGTGTCCAGCCTTTGCCATGACACACTCTTTCTCTGGAATATTTTCAATTGCTTTGTACAAGCTGCAACAAAAGCACAGTCGTGTTATTCCTCAGGGTAGCAACAGGAGGGAACACAGCAAAGGTGGTGGGTGGGAAAGAACACCAATTAAAAGGAAGTATTTTCTAGTTGGAATCAAGCATTAAAGACTGGCTTGTTGCTTTGACCACAATGCTTTAGCCAGCTACAGGTGCTGCCTCAGACTGCAGGGGCTCAGGGGCTAAAAGGAGACAGATGGAGCAGCTCCCAAGAGCTAAGAACATAGGAGAAACAAGATGCATAGAGAGAGAAATGTTTTTATTAGTCCAGCTGATATAGCTAGAAAAAAATAGACAAGTTTTCAGGCATCTCCTTCCATTAGGTAATTGCTGTGAGTGCAGTAACGACGCCGTGTTGAGGAGAGGCACCACTAAATGAACACTCTCTGATTACAAGAAGCAAAACCAGCTATTTGCCAAGCGTCTGTGAACAGTGACATGAAGCACAGCATGGGGGATGTAAAGAATATACAGAACCAACTGGTTGCCTCCTGCACCATTTTCTCTTCCCTGCTCCCACAAGCTTCGTACAGAAAAATCCCTGTGCTGATTAACTCAAATACAGGAACACCCAGCACAGAACAAAACTCTTACAACATGTGATCTCCTCTCCCCCACCCAGTTAAATTTGAAACACACAGAAAGCTGTATTAAAAGGAAAAAAAAAATCTGATCAGAGATGTTCACTCAGCCTTTTCTCACCAAAATTAAATTAGCTTTACCCCAGCTGGAGTCATCTCTTCAGCTAAGTGACAGCCTGCAATCACAGCCTTTAGAAATATCACAGCCTTTACAAAAGAAAGCTTCAGTTATCTACGCAAACCTATATAAAGCCACATGCCGTGGAGCTCTGCATCAACCTTTCATCATGCTCCCTCTATCAAAGCTGGGTTTTAGCTGTGGGTAGAGCTATTGAGCAGGTGCATCTGCATGAGCTGCAAAGGCTGCTGTTTCTAAGGGTATGATGCTCACAGTTATCAATACTTCTGGAAAATGCTGCTCTTGTAGGTTAATAATGTGATGCTTCCACACTTGCAAGCACACATGCACAGCCATTCCAGAGAACAGACCTACTTGATGCAACACTCCAAGATCACACCCAGAGAACAGCCTGAGCTTGCAAGCCTAGGCCCAGTTTGGAAAAGAAAAACAACTTGCCATGTTTTAATTGACTATACTGCTCATTTTTAGGTTCATGGGACAACAGGTGCATGGGCCAACAAGAAAGCTCATTATCTGGTATTGTCCTGTAACTAGCAGCTTCCAGCCCCCATCTCCTCCCTGGCTGAACTGAAATCACTTAGAGAGAAGCAAGGTTTAATTAATCTAGATTTCACCTCACTCCTGAGTCTCAAAAGAACAATTTGTTTGTTTACACCACCTCTCTGCACAGCCTGAGACTGAAGGCAATCTTCTTCCCACAAACTAGCTCAGGGTCAATAGTATTACAGGCTGAAGTCTGACCTCAAAGCAGTGCCCAGTAGCCCCGGGAGGAGCCATCTGAGAACAGCAGCCCTCTGCACCCAAGCCCTGTCTCCCCTCCCTCACAGGAGTCAGCCTGGCTTGCTGTACTCAGGATAATGACAGTTTACAGTTGGCATGAGCAGATGCACAAGTCAAAGCCTTGGAGGTAGGGCATGTTTGCAGTGACTCATGTTTAACACTAGTTCCCAAATTTACAGCAACTACAATCAAGTTAAAGGTTCAACTTCTGTTTTAACAACATTCCAACTCAGGTGGTCTGCAGCAGCACAGCCAGGAAGATGTGCCTGCACACAAAACCAGCCTAGCGTAACTATGAAAACCAAGTCACTTAAATCTCAAAAGACATTCAGTTAACGTATCTAAGACATCTCAGGCCAAACAATAGTTTATTTCATTTTGAGCAACATCTCAACCATCAAAAAAATAAACTCTAACACAGATGGATGGAAGACTTCTCTACAGTGTAACTAAGTGGGCTCTGACCCCAAGGGTTTGAATTGGAGTGACATTTTATTATTCATCCAATAAGTTAGGAAGCATGAGAATAAAGTGCTTTATTTCTGAGCTGGCATGAGGTCATCAATGGACTGGCCTTTTTCAAGGCGTTTTTCCATTTCAATGAGCAGCTTCACACCATCCACCACCATCTGCACCAGCTCCACCTCAGAGAAGCCAAGACGATCAGCATTGGAGACATCAAACACTCCTCCAACAGCAGCTGTGTCCACACCACCTGCAGCAAGAGATTTAGTTAGAACACTGACCACAGACAGAGCAGGTGAGTCTGCCTCTCTTCCCTCACCAGCTGGAGGTGGGGACACAGCACGATGATTCTCCACAAGCTGCCACTGGTGCCTCCTCAACATGCAGGGAGGTGAAGCCACATGTGACTGCCAACATGAACCACATACCTTGCCCCTAGGCCAGGTCTTTATTCTTTTGACCCATGAGCAAACTAAGCCATGGTCAGAAATAACTTCTGGATAGGAGAGAGCTCCTGTGGGTAAATCAGGATTCCCATATCCCTGCTTACAGTGCAAACACAGCTGCCACCAGGTCCACCTTATCTGGTGCTCAGAATGACACACAGGACATAACCAGAGAGCCACACACACACCAGTGTAAGCAGACCATTGGCATCCCCAACTCCTCCAATAAACAATTTTAAGGCTTTGTTCTCTCCATGTGCATTACAAAGGAACCTTTTGAATGGTCTGACAGGCAATGACAATGTGAACAAGGCATGGCTCTGGCTGTAGCCAGGCTTCTGACAGTGTCTCAGGGCACACTGACCTGGCCATCAGGGTAACAACTCTCACCTGTGCCTCGTTTCTGCAGCCGAAGCCTCTTGAGGACTTCTCCAAACTTCTCATGTTTCCCAAGGTGTGGCAGCTTGATGTGCACACCAGCACGGAGCCCTGTTCCAAGGTTGGATGGGCAGGTCAGGATGTAGCCCAAGTGTGGATTCCACATGAACTCGTAGTTTTTGGCCTTGAAGAGAGTTTCTATCTATAAATAGAAAGAATGAATGTTTAGAGATTGTTCTCTGCCTGAAGGATGTAGGACATCCATTAGTGCCCATTTACAGCTTCAGTCACCTAGCAACAGCCACAACACTTGGAAGAGCTATTTCAGTCATATAGGCCCCCTCCATTTGGAAAAAAGGGCCACCAACAAGGGGCTTTTATGGCCTTAATCAGGCTAAGTTTAAAAGCTACACTTCTTATGTCACTATCTCTTGGGAAGTTTGATTTAGTACATGTCAAGCTGACACATCTCAGGATCACGAAAGGGGTTGGTAAAGCTTAAGTTCATATCAAAACCAGGAGAGAATAGTCCAGAAACTGCAGTCCAGCTTTGCCCATCCTCATTCAAGCAATTTCTCCTCCCACCCAAGGTATCTCAAAGCTTTAGAGAACTATGTAGAATTTCTTTAAAAAACATTTTAGGCATTTGGATAAGGTATCAGAGATGTATTCTAGATTTCATACCCGCAAGGCGTTTTACCAATATAGGTGTTTCAGAACCCTCACAGCTCAGGACCTCACCAGGATCTTTCCAGAGATCCAGGCTATGAAACACAACCATGCAGAATTCGGGAGGGGGCTTGAAGAAGTTTGCATTTCAGCTCTAACCAGAGAACCACGTACCAGCTCAGGCAATATTGATTTACCTTTGTTAGCCCAGTACAGAAGCGCTGAAATACTTCCTTCATGTTGCCACCTTTTTGCATGGAAATAACTCTCAGGTGATCCTCCTCATTGATCCAGACAAGGAAGGTCTTGTTATCATTGTGCCTAGGGGACAAAGCAAACAAGTCTTTGTCTTCCCACCTCTCATTTCGAAGAGCAACAAATTGCTCATCACTGTAGCTTTTATTTCACGAGGCTCACTTAATTGCTTCATCGAAGAAATGGATCTTACTTCTTTTGTCTATGCAGGACTTGAGTTAAGCTGGTAGTTGTTACCCTGCTCTTTACAAGAGGTAGTTTGAATTGGCCTTTATCTAAACAGGTCAAAGTAATAACATGGCATTACCTTTCCTTACAGTATCAAACCCCAATATCCCCTCATCCCCCTAGCTCACTTGTGGACCCATTTTACAAAATTTAAGCTATTTCATCTGCTCAGCAGTTTGCAGAAGGGTGACCAGTACAGATTCTCAGGCTGCCTTGTATAGTGATGTCCATAAGGCCATATTGACCATGTGTAACAAAGCTTTTTTTATCAAATTGTCAGATTCTGTTAAATTGCACTTTGTATCTTATTTTCACTATTAACTTTTGATCAGGGCTCTTCAGAGATGCTATAAAAACCTCTGAACAATAGGCTCCTCTTGTCCCAGCTTGCAACTGACAGCAAGTACTCTCACCAATGATATTTATCGTGCTGGTAATTTCTGAACTTGATTAGGATCAAAAATTAGCTAGTACCCGAGGAAAGTCATTTAAGCAGACAACACTAAGACATTACACTTCGTGCCTGTAGATTAGTCATGCTCAGATGACAGCGCTATCTGGTGCTGGCAATCTGCAGGTAGATGATGCAATCTTTAAGGTGACCTACAGAAACAACACGTGCTTCCTCTGGGTTGTACTGAAACAGCTGCAGTAATAAGACTGGAGCATTCCTGCTGATGAAAACCTAGCCCTTAGCTTACAAGGGAGCAAGTTAATTATGCTGCAGAAGCTCTGAGATGCAGAGTTTTATGTAGGTGACCTACATCTAACAAGCAGAATCCTTCCATTCCATACCTCTGCATCAGTCGACTCCTGCCACTGAGTCTCTGGGGACAGGGGGAAATCTTATCACTAATACAGGTAAAGTCACACTAGTCACACCCGTGAGTTTCTGCAAGCATGAGACTCCAAGGGAATAACTATGCACCCAGGATCAACTCTGAGCTAAGACACTGTTATGGTTTGTACCACAAGGTAACCCCAACTCCTGGACAAGAGCTGGATGCAGTGGTACATCTGCTCCATTAGAAGTGACTTACTTTCATAAACTCATTCAATTTTTCTTTGGTGCTTCACTAACCTGTGCTATGGGCATGCTCTGGTTCCAGGCTAGCCAAGCTGGCTTGTTCCTACTAGAATAATAACACTTGCGCAAATTCTGCTGGTTAAGCTGCAACTTTCCCCAGAGGACACCACAAAAGTTTCTCATCAGATTCAGCATTACAAGTTGAAGCTGCTGTTTAGCCCAACAGTAGCAGTCGCCACCAAAACTACAATATTTTTTTTTCAGGGATCTCATACGACTCCTTTCTTCCGGACATACTCACCAGATGCCCCTGGCATCAGGCCAGTCTCGTGCCATCCCAGATGCCAACAGAAGAGGAGAAACTGGCTTGTCAAACAAGAAGTGGTCATCAATCAGCTGCTGCTGCTCTGCATCAGTCATGTTCCTCAGAGCATAGTACTTTCCCTTGAGATCACCATCCAGACTACCCAGAGCTGAAAGAGGGAGAGGCACTTTCAGGATGGGACCAAAGGTGTTAGACATTCCCAGCACTTTACAGACCACACACACAGTATGGCAATGTCTGATCTGCTGGATTTGGTTCCTCCCTTGCTTTCATCTGCAAGGGCAATGCCTTTGTGGCATTGCAGAACTTGAGGCAGTATCAGATGATTTGTCTGCACCTTCCAGGCTTATACAAGTAGCCTCTGTTCCCTTACACACGGTATAGAATCGTTACTGCTGCAGAACTTACAAGTGGTCTGCCTTCTTCCAAGGAGAACCAAGGTCATGAATATAACAAACAGTATTATTCTAGTCAAGGACTACTACCCTGCCCTTCAGAGGTTTTGGAACAACCATACTCCCAGCCTCCAGAACTGCACCTTGAGCATATCATCATTCTTTCACGTAATGGCATTGGAAGGCAACAGAAAAAACTCCCAGATGAGGAGTTTCACTGAAAACTAGGACTTACTCTAGTCAGCTGCAGATTTGGAGCAAGACTACACCTCTAAGCAAGCTGAGCATTAATGAAAGTCAATTAAAAGCAGCCACAGAATACTGCACACCGATGACTCAAACTCTGTAGTTGCCACATACCTGTTACATTTCAGGTTTGAGCCCTGATGAACCAACTTCTTTCACCACACACACAGACAGAAGCTTTTGAGATCAGCAAAGATCAACTTAACACAGCCCAACTTCCCTCTGACATGTGCTCTTCCTCTCAGTTACACACTGCAATGCTGAGGTAACGCTAATGCAGTGAGCCTTTTCCAGGGAAGGCTCCATGTTCAGACCAAGTATCCCGGGAGGTGGCTTTTGCCAACTGCCTCCATTTTCAGACTGCAGAGAACAGCTCTTGCACAAGGGACAGAAGTATTTCCCTGATGCACCCAGATCTCACTTACCTTCAACAGAGAGCTTCTCAATAGCCCGCCTCTCTCCTCGACTACAGTGCGGGGGAAGACAGAATCCACGGATGCTTCTCCCAGTTCTGACACGGGAACTTAGCACGTAATTGGGATCCAGGTCATCACCTCCCTACAAGATTAGGAAACCGGTGAGTACAGCCCTGTTACCAAGTTACCTCCCCTAAATACACGTAGCTCCCATACACCTGAACACGCACGTTACACTTGAGGTATTGACTTCGGTCTGTAAGACAGTGTCTTACTTCAGGACTATTTCCTTCAGCATTAGATCAAGTATGTTTGACACAACCCTTCTTTAGAGGCCAAGGGTACAGCTACTAAGTAGTCCTAAAAGACAGGGATACCACTAGACCATCAGTGTTATATCTGTTGCAGACTGCAGTCGGGGCTTCTGTTACCACTTCAGATCTGCAATCTAGAAGTACCAACATGAGGCAAATCCTTCTTTACTCTTGCAAACTGAACTTACTCATTACTGTTCTCCAAAGTTCCTTATTTTCAGTATGACCTATGGCAAGTTCATCAACATGTCATCAGGAACTCCTAGAGTTTGCAGTAACATTTGAAATCAATAAACCAGGCAGAAATCCTTACTCCTAGCCATAATGTCTATTCTATAGTATGACACCATCAGCTGATATTTAAGATCCAAGATCAGATAGAAGGAAGTGTTTAATTTTTATGACAGTCCATGACTCCTAGGACAGTGTTGTTTAGGCTTGACTACTACAGCCCACGGTTCATGGAAATACCTAAAGAAGGTGTTTGGCACAACCTGTGCCGCAGCAGCACCTGAGGCAAGCTCCTGCTGCATGCCAGCTGCCTGGTTCTACCCAGCCACTGACATCCTACAGCAGCAAACTCTTCAGTCTGCCTGCATCAGACTCACAGCCCATGTGTCTGTGCTCAGTGAAAGCGAGGGGACAGAGCCTGAACAATCATTTTAGGCAGCTGCCAAACAACTTTACCATCCTCAGACCAGTAACCTGTAATTGATCAGAAGTTTATACCTGCAGGTTATCGGCATTCAGGTCGGTCTTGTGCTGATCACTTGGTTTGTAGCCACCATGCCTGTCTTGAATAACTGGATCAAAGAGCTCCTTAAACACGTCATAGGATTCTTCATCACCAGCCACACATCCTACTGTCATTATGAAGGGATGGCCTGAAGTGGTAATAAAGTCAGAAGAGCTAAGTTTGGGTGACGTTTGGCTGTATTCCAGCGCAGCACTAACCAGGCAAGTTCTTTAGTGGCAAGTCTAGTCACTTAGAAATTCATTCTTACATAAAAACATTTGGAGAGACCCTACATTTTGCACTTCCATCCAGTTAATCAAATGCAGTGCTATGGAAACCCATAGCTGTTGTCATTAAACCATGCTCCTTTGTCAAGCTTGGTTTAGGACAAATTTGCACAGCACATCTAATTTTACTAGCTAATTTAGATCACTGGATAGAACTTTACGTCTAAACAATCATGCTTTGCTGTAAGCAAGCATGCTTCGCTTTTTTGCTCCTTCTGCTACAGAGCTACGTTTCTGTAGTCTGCTCATAAATACCACCTCCACAAGATTAGTTTTAAGTCACCATAATCAAAAGCACCAGTTACTTCAGCTGGTTCACACGGAATATTCTCAACGCGTTTTACCAGGATTATCAACCCCAGTCTGAATGACATCATCCAGGGTGAAGCCACTGGGCGTGACTCTGTCTCTCAGTTTCGTGTATAAATCCAGGGTTAGAACTTTGGCCATGTGGTTGTTGTGGGTGCTCAGGTCCGGGTACTCCTCATCAGGAGGCAGTCTCTGATTATTTAGTTGGGCCATTTTGATATTGCTAGAGTAAAAATAAATACTGTAATGTTAACATGTAAACACATCTGCTCCCCCTTTTTCATAGAAGTGCTAGAGAACATCACAGAACCAGTTTGGAATAAGAATAGACCAGGACAGCCAGGTAAGCCGACATTTCCTCCCCACCCCCCTCCCTGGTTGTGTTATAATTAGAATGCATTTGGTTTGAGGTTTCTTTTTTTTTTTTTCTTCAGATTTAAAGTATTTAGCAGAGTAGTTACATAATTGAAGTGTCTGGGAATTGATATGTCAGATCACAGCATGGAACATGGCTTGAAGGAGCACAGCCTCTTAATAAGGCCATGCCTTTAGAGCAGTCTCTCAATGCTTTGCAAGATTTGCCCCTCAGTAGCTCAAGAGTTTTGGGTGCCGTTGTCAAGAAGCACTTCCAGTCAGGAGGGAGAACAGATTATTATGCAGATCTAACGGTCCCATTACCTGGGTTGTCAACCCCAGTCTGGATGCAATCATCCAGAGTAAATCCACTGGGGGTCTGTTTATCTCTCAATTTCTTGTACAGGTCCGGGGTCAGCACCTTGGCCATGTGATTGTTGTGAGCTTTCAGGTCAGGGTACTCCTCCTCAGGTTTGTACTTCATCTTCAGGAGGTTGTGGCTGTTTGAGAAGGGCATGGCTGACCCTACCGCAGTCACTAGGGGAGAAAGAGGGGAAGCCTATCACAGGGGGCTTGGCAGCCTCCGAACCGCCCGGGGGAACGCCAGGCACCCAGGCAAGGTCACCTTGGCTCGTGTTCCACCCGCGCCTTTCACACCTTTGCTGCTACACCACTTTCCACAAGCGCGAGGAAGGACCACAGAACAGAAGTTTTTCACCTCCACCAACGTTGCCCCATCCTCATCATCCTGGCTGTAGGGGCAGGGGCTCTCCCGCCTCCCGGGGCACCGCCCGGGTGAGGGGACGCGCCCAAGGTCGCCGGGAGCGGCCGCGGCAGCGCCGGGCAGACCCCGCGGGTGGCTCCGGTGCGGGGGGAGCGGCCGGGCGGCCGCGGGGCAGAGCGGGGCTCGGCCCCGCCGGGACCCCGGTCGAGCGGCAGGTGAGCGGGGCGGCTCCGCTGCGCCCTCGGAGCGCGGCCGCGCCTCCTCCCAGCGCTGCCGGGCCAGGGGTCCCGAACAGCGGCAGCGCCCGCCGAGCAACGGCTGAAAGCCGGCCGGGGAGCGGAGGGGCGGGCGGCATCCGACAAGCCCTTACACAACGGACGGCTCCCTGGGGAAACCTGGACGGGGCGAGCATATGTAACTACCCTGCTAAATACCGGGTTAATCTGGTTTTAAAGCGGGGCCAGCCCGGTGAGAACCTGCGTCGCGCCCCGCGCCCCGGTTGCGCCCCTGCCCCGCGCCGCCCCCATCCTCAGCCGGACCGGCTCCACCCCATACAGCTGGGGGGAGGAAAAAAAAAAAAAAAAAGAAAAAAAGAAAAAAGGAAAAAAGAAAAAAGGGGGGAAAAAAAAAGAAAAAATACCAAAAAAAATTAAATCCCTCGTCTTAAGGCTGCATAATAGCTCGGCTGCCCCGGTACTTACCGAGGGCTCCGCAGCTATAGCAAGGATGTCCGCGCCGCTCTGCGCCCTGCACCGCCCAAGCTGGAGTGGAGCCCCAGCACTGCCGTTGCGCCCCTTTTATATAGAGCGCTAACCGCCGCCCCATTGGCCGTTATTTATAGCCCATTCATTCCATTGGGCCGCGCGCCGGAGGGTGTGGCCAACGCGCCGCCGCCGGCCTGTCCCGCGCCTGCCGCCATCTTGCTCGGCGTTGGGGAGGCCGCGCGGGGGCGGGGGGACCCCCCGGGGCCGCTCGCGCAGCGCTGAGGCGGCCGCGGCGCCTCCGCCGAGCGCGGCGGTGTCAGCAGCGTTCCAGCTCCTGCGCCGGCGTGCGCCGGAGTGGCGCGCTGCCATGAGTATTGGCTCTTCACACCTCGGTCGAGGATTCAGCCGCGGGTGTGACAACGCGCCATCCCAAAAATTAGGGTTATGTAATGTCAGCGCTGGCCGTAACTGGCCGTAACTGCCCCTGAGGCGGGTGCGGATCTGGCGCCCAGCCCCCGGCTCTGCTGAGGGAGGACCTGCACCTCGCCTCCAGCACCTGCAAAGCCGTGGGCTCGTTTTACACTTTCATGTGAAAGGAAGTAGGGTGGTTGTGTAAAGCACAGCGAATGCTCTGCTTGTCATGTGCCAAAAAAAAAAGTCTTAAGCTTTTACTGGAGAGTGGGTGATTTCCTGCTAAAGATGGGCACAGGAACTCTGGGATCTGACCCATCTAAAGCTTACCTGAAATTCGCAAAAATAGCAACTTCCACCGGTCTCTTTGTGAGCAGGTTTGTCCCAAAGCTAAGATGCAGCTGACAATCCTGTTTGCAGAAATAAATATGTTAACATTGTGAATGACTGTCTTAATCTGACTTTCACCTTTACATAATAGTATCTTTACCTTTCTCTGACGTGTGTTTCTCACAGAACCCATGTTTATTATCCTCCTGTCCAAACAGAGTGCACTTACCCACGTGAATGCGGATCTGAGTCCCACAGTTGCCTTCCTTGACACAAGTTGTGAATGTCAGGAGACATCACCTAAAATTCTTTCCCTACCACAATCCTTTCAGCACCACAACCAGTACCCTCGCCCTCACAATGAGAAGTGACTGCACTGTGCAGAACTGCTTAGGATTTAAAAATAATAATGTACATATAGAAGAAATCATTGCAAAATAAAAAGCCTAGACTGCCTGAAATAAAAATATACTGTGTTTGGCTGCCATCCAGATTTTCGAGTTATTCCAGGTCTGGTAGAGTGAGATGCTGAATATACAGATCTCGAGGAGAAGCCAAGGGCTCAGCATCTGTACAAGTCCGGTCTCTTATCTTCCGGATCAAAGAACAAATCCTCTCTCTAGGACTGCGCTGCACTTTTAACCTCACAGAATCTTCCCCTACATATTACAAGTTTCACACAACGCTCACGCTTCAGAATAGTGTAAATTGCAAGTAATGCCATGGCTAAACAAGTATTAAATGAATGTAACTGTAAAACTGTACCCAGAGTCCTCAATAAATTAAAATATAAATATAATATTGCTGGATTACCTCAGCTGCAAACATAATTCTGATTGTGGATTTTTTTAATGCCGAACATGTATTTTTTATATTTTATTTGAAATGGAAATAAAACTAAACCCATATTTTTGTGGTTGTGTTCTTCACAAAAAGAAAAAAAAAGCATATCAAGGTAGGTTCTGAAGGCTCCTTTCATCTTATTCCATAATCTATTGCCACACAAACAAAGAAGCAATCAACTGTTCTGTAATGTAATTGTTCAGTAGACTTGTGGAGTCAAGGTCACCAAGATCCAAAATTCAAGGATCTATTTCTGTTTATTGGATATGCTCTTTCCCTCCCCGTCTTGCAGAACAGGGAACACCAGTCATTATAAGCAGGTAGTAGGTCTCAGTGTGCCATACATTACAGCATTTCCAACACAAAGAGACACCTGTTTTTCACAGAACTTTGGTCTGAGAAGCAGAAATGGAAAGAGAGCCATGGGTGCAAAACCACTGAAATATGTTCAATTTATATGTTTAATAAAGTGTACTCTCTACCCCTCTTCCCTCACCACGACTTGACAAATTTCTAGCGTTCAGTAAGTCAGAAGTGGCTGGGTTTCCCTCAGACAGCATTTAAAGATTTGCTGAAAGCTGTGTGTAAATTGGATCCTACCTTTGTCACAGCACCCATGCCAGCTTCCCTAGTGACTTAATTACAGATTCTGTGCTGTGTGTCAACAGCCTCTGATCACCCGCTCTATCTGCCTCATCTGCTGCAAAACACTTGCTTTGGATAAGCCTGTATGGCCTGTTAGACTGCGATAAAGGCACCAATACTCACTTTCCATGCTGGGATGGTATCTTAGCGAATACTGACTTATACATGTTGAGTTCTGCAGCTCAGGATGAAAAGGTGGGGTGATTACTCCAGAGATCTCTGCACTGAGCTTTAACAATGAAGAATTAAGGGAAGTTAATCATGGGCCATGCAGCTAACTTCCTAAGAGGCTTAATTATAGATGTTGTGCAGTGTACAATTGCAAGAGAGGATGGGTGCTGGCTAGTGAATGTGTCTTCTGAAATTACTTGTATGAATGTAAGATGAAGCTGAAGATTTAGGGGATAAACATTTTCTTGAAAATGTAGAAGAACATTCCAAATTAGGAAACAGCAAGAGAGAGTAGTTTGCTATAAACAACTGAATTGTTTCCAGTTCCTAATTGACAACTCAACAGCACTTGAAAATTAAACATAACACTCATATAATAGTAAATTAAAGAAATTGGTTATAGTTGCATCTGCTTAACTTGTCAAGAGAAACTTCTCTTCCCATTTATATTTATCACGTAAAATATACTTGCCTAGTTATTATCCTTGGTGTACTTTTTCTCACTTCTTAGACAGTCTGTTGAAAATTACTGATAGTTTCCAGTGAGCTGAGGGCCTGTGGAAACTAGGAGTTGCTAAAGTGTCTCAATCTTGCATACAGTCAGGCCCACAGTGATCTGAACATCAGCTCGTCACGGGAAAGAAAGGACATGAGAACATAAACAATGACAAATATAACCAATGACACTAAAAATGTCAGAAAATTTAACAAAGTGGGTGCAAATATAAAGGCACAGTAGAGCCATGATTGCCAGTCAGAAAAACAGCTGAGTAGGAGTTTGCAGTTTAAGAAACCTCTGAAACTGCATACATTATGTTTAGATTAGATGGAGGAGAGTTTCATAACTAACAAAGACTACTGCAATTATGCTATGGGTAGGTCAACACCATAACAAAAAATATGTTCTCATTGAAGGTAATGGTGAAAAAAAATCCCCTTTACTTCACGGAACCACATAAATTAAAAAGTCACAGCTCATCATCTAGACAGATCTCCGTTACTGTGGTCGTGATTGTGAAAGGATGACTTTCTCCATTATTGTGTATTACAGGTTACTGGTGAATGCAGCACAGTACAGAGCGTTATCTGATTTAGCCGGGAACACTACCTGCACGTCCAGGGTGATTCACATGCTCTCTCCTATGCCCATACCCCTCCCATGCCAGGTGGCCTGGGCTGCTTGTGAGCAGAAGATGAGGCAATACTCTCCTCCTTTGCTTCTCCTTGCCTGCTGATTACATCCCCCGTACCACCAGGGCACACAGGGCTCTCCACATCACTTCAATCCTAAACATGAGACACAAGTAGGAGTTAGTACCATGCTGTTAGGGGGTTAGATAACGATTCTGCTGCTTCTGAGCCCACATTGTGGTTTCTCCTGCAGCCTTATGAAACCCCTGTGAAGAGCTCGGTTGGCCTTGAGCTGCCTTTCCCCGAGTAGGCTGCCCTGGGGGAGGGCAGGCAGAACTCTCTGGAAGCTCCATTCCTCAGGCACTGGAAGCTCGGGGCTCTGCTGATGGCGAAGGCAGAGCCATTCCCTGGGGAAGGGGCTTCAGCCCTCCTGGTGGTGATCCTCGAGATTCCTCACGCATTTGGTGGGTGAGGAACGCGAGTTCCCACTGGGGCCACCAGTCCCCATCATGGCATTTCACAGTGACCCACCGGGACCCCTCAAGTTTCACAGAGAGGGCAGCTGCCCGAGGCAGGAGCACCTTGGCCAGCTCATCGAGGGGTGCCTGGGGGGCTGCTGAGGGCGGCCAGTGACTGTTCCCCCTCCTCAGAGTCCCAGCAAGGAGCGCTAAGAGGACAGGGCAGGGGAGGACAGCGGGGCGTCAGACAGAGGGAGATGGGCGCCTCAGTGGAACTGAGGGGATGGCGGGCTGAGGAAGACAGGCGACTCAATGGGGCTGAGGGGGACGGGCGCCTCAATGGGGCTGAGGGGATGGCAGGCTGAGGGAGACAGGCGACTCAGTGGGGCTGAGGGGGACAGGTGCCTCAATGGGACTGTGGGCTTGGTGGGCTGAGGGGGACTGGCGACTCAATGGGGCTGTGGGTATGGCGGGCTGAGGGGGACGGGCGTCTTGACGGGGCTGAGGGACCGGGCGGCGAGAACAGGCTCTGACCGCACCGGGCACAGGCGGCGGCGACTCCCCGGCTCCAAGCAGGGCTGGCGGGGGCGGAGAAGCGGGAGCGTCAGCAGCCTGCGACCGGGGCGGAAGGAGGCGCTGGGCGGGCTCCGCGTGTGAGGAGAGCCGGGCCGGGCCGGGCCGGTCCTGGCCTGGGGAGGTAACGCCTCGGGGTGCGGGCACAGCCGGCGGTGCCGGGGCACAGGGGCGCTGGGGCGAGGGCGGTCCCGCCCCCCGCGGAGCCGTCACGGGTTAACGCTGCTCTGCCGCAGGCTAATCCCGCCTCTGACCCCTTCCCTGCCCCGTCCGTGCTTCTCACCCCTCTCCCGCAGCAAATACCGCATTAAATCCTTCGGGCCCGGAGCAGCCGTGAGGTTCCCGGGTCCGCTGGGCGGGCTGATGCGCTGCCGGGGCGCGGGAGGAGGCTGAGGGGGCCCTGGCACCGCGGTCACCTCTCGGAGCGCGCGCAGGGAGCGATTCACCAGCCCGGGGGGGCGAGGGGGCTGTGCCTGCCTCCTCCTCCTCCTCCTTCTCCTTCTCCTTCTCCTTCTCCTTCTCCTTCTCCTTCTCCTTCTCCTTCTCCTTCTCCTTCTCCTCTTCGGGAGGTTCCCCTGCCCCCATGCCAAGCTGCCGGGCTGCAGGAGGGGGAAGAGCCGGCCTGCCAAGTTCTTGTGGCAGCTGGTCAAGGGGAGGGAGAGGTGTACCTGGGCTGTGGTTGAAGGGAGCACAGAGTTATGTGGTGGTATAATTTATGAGGCTGCGAGGGATCGCCTGGGTCGTTGGGTTTAGGTCGCTGCAGCCACGGCAAGGCCACAGAAAAGTCCTGACCCATGGCAGGAGGTACCTCCTCACCTTCCCGCCCCTGCCATTCCCACCACTGCCATCCCCCTTCTCCTCCTCCTGGCGATGCATTTCCCCCCCACTGCCATTCCCCCCCCCAGCTGGGCAGCAGCGATGCTGTTCCAATCCCCCATGTGCTGCCCAGGGGAGGAATGGAACACAGTGCAGGAGCCTCTGCACTGGGAGGGAATGGAAAATATTTCAAGTGTTTGTAGCTCAACCCTGCTCCGTGCCATGGGGGGAGCGGAGGCAAAGAAACTTCCAAAACTCCTCACAGATGCCAATTTTACCCCAAGTGTATGAATATAATGTGCCAGGTAGAGGTCTGAGCCTGAGAGATGTGTCACTTGGCATGTCAGTGGTGCACTGACGTGGACTGGACTTTCTGGACTTGATGGTTTTGAAGGTCTCTTCCAACCTTGATGATTCTGTGATTTATTGCTGTGACAATTAGCTGGTCAAGGGGAGGGAGAGGTGTAAATGTAGTGGCTCAAAGGAAGGCAAAGAAACTAGGAGCCAGTTTGTGTGATCAAAGGGAGATCTCTCTGTGTCCCTGCAGACATTCTGCAAGAATGTTGCTTTTGCACATGGGTATAACTGCAGTAAATACTGTGAAAGAAATGGATTACAGTGGAGATCCCTTCAAATGGTACTGTTCTGAGAGCTGAAAACTGCACTGCATTAATTGTACTAGAACAAGAACTATAGTTATCATTTATGAACAATTAAGACATGAATGTAACCAGAAGGTGCAAGCTATAAAACACAGTGTTTGTGCTATCTCACATTATCCTATATGTATACATTTCTGAATTCATTCTTACTATTTCACCATATGTCCAGACAGGCTTGTTCTGCTTTGGCATCTGAACACCTTATGCAATAACCATGTCATGAGCTTTGGAAGTTTTGCCCACAAGCACATCTGTTTATCAGGGTCAGTGACTGAAATTATAAATGTAGCAGCTTAACAGCAAACTGAGCTGCATGGAGTTCAGTCAACAAAGCCAGACTACAGTTCTAGAACCAAAAGTTTTTAATTAAAACTGTGAAGCAGGACCAAGCGGCTGCACATTCAATACAAAAGCGCTGGAATCAAATCATTATTCTGAAACTAAAGGTTATGCTGCATTTGATTATGTTGTGGAAGAAGTAGCGGAAATTTGACTTACAAAGCCTTCTGTCAAAGGTTTTAATTTCTTACTTTGGGATCATGATTACTTCCTTAAAAAATTCATTCCACAAAATTATCAACCTGCAGCCTAGATATTTAGCTGCCTTATCTGAAAGGCAATGCCAGGTTTCATTGTAAGCTGCCTTCTGATTTCTAGATTGGCTGCTCAAAACCAACAAAAGTTAATTGTAATTCTCTAAACAGCTCTGAGACCATGGGGCTGAAGTGATAAAACTGTTTGCATTAGCTTGCAAATGTTTTACATTTAGCTGCAGCCCAGATCGCTTCCCAGACAATTACTTGGCACCCCCAATGGCAAATTAAAGGCCACAGTATTTTTTTTTCCCATGTAGTTAGTCAAATTTATGCATAAATTAATGCAGATACTACGTTTATCCAATCTCTAAACCTCCAGTTGGAGAACTTTCAAGTAAACTTTAGTTAGTGGTTTTAATAACTAGTGATTTATGTCCAGGCAAGTAGCAGTATGTCTTTATGTTGTAAAATCACCAAGAAATAAGCAAGAAAATGGCAATAAAAGTTACTACTTAATAACATGCTCTAAGTGCTCATGAACTGGAATTGGACAAAGTGCTGAAATTTGTACTAATTGCACTAATTGTACAAGTTTCTCAGTAGCATTTTGGAGCAGGCTGAGAAATTACAATGTATTTCCTGATTTTTCTTTAAAATGTACCATAAACCAGGAAAAATACTGGTTATATTCAAATCTGTGGGATTTTCCATTGATTTTAATTGGATCAAGAGGGGGAGGCAGGCCTCTGAACCTCCTGGAGTTCTCTTGCTAACATCTTATTTGCACAGTCTGGTTTTGTTCTGTATTGGGGAAAATAAAATTAAATGGGTTTATGTCTGTACTTTCAGATCCTGTGAAGCTCTCCTGACCTGTTTCTTTTTTTTCTGGGTGACAATCATCAGCCAACAACTGTCACAATGAGTTTTATTGAATACGGAGACACCATAAAGGATGGTGACACAGCTATTGTGTTCTTGGGCCACGAATCCATGTTTCCTGTGAAAGTCCAGCATGGCACTGTAACACAGACTAAGTACGGGGTCATCAGGCACTCCACGGACCTCATAGGCAAGAAGTACGGCTCCAAAGTGACCTGCAGTAAGGGAGGGTGGGTGTTCATTCTTCATCCAACTCCAGAACTGTGGACCATGAATCTCCCTCACAGGACGCAGATTCTGTATTCCACTGACATCTCTATAATCACCATGATGTTGGAACTGAAGCCAGGCTCCATAGTATGTGAATCAGGTAATAATTACTATGTTGAAATGCTTTATTAAGAACTAACACCAACACTTCCATGAAAAAAACAGTCTCTTCTTTCCATTTTGCTAAAATTGCACTTTTTCCCACTGTGGTACAATTTTCCCAGCCTACACGTTGAATAATTCTGTTTCATGTGCACGTGTTGCCAGCTCTGTTTCTTCAGCAAGAGATGCCACCTCAGTAAGCTGGCCTCGTGTATGGGTATACCTCTGGGCACATGTTTGAGTAATTCATCTGTTTAGAACAAATATGTACACATTTTTATTTCCCCTTTCCAAAACTGCTGCTAAGTACTGTAAAATGTTTTTAAATACATGATTTGAATGAGACTTCGAGCTTTGAATTTGCAGTTCCCGAGAATGTAGTTGAGATAACCTCGTGGAAAAGATTCTGATGATAGGGTGTTGAACTAACAAAGGAGATAAATTGGCAGTGTTTATATAAAGTGATACCATGTAAGTACATATCTTTAATTTTTCTCTTCCCAAATGTGATCTACTTGTAGCACCACAACTATGTGCAAAAGCACTGATATAATACAATGGATGATGTGTTCTTCACAGGGATTTGTTTTGTTTCAAAACTTGGTTTAATTCATTACAGCTTTCGTGATTTTGCTTAATTTGGAAGTAAGGAGGGAAATTTTACATAAAAAGATATTTTCCTTGTTACATAGAGTTTATAATAATGTCTTCATAACTTTATTACTGCAGGCATTATAAAGCTTGCTTGATTTGAGTGCATTTCTGTAGTTTGAAAAAAATATGAAACGTAGTTTGTCCTTTTTTTCTGGCTGTTTCCTTTGAGTGTTTTTAAGAAGCAGTTTCATACACTTCCCTTTGAAGCATAGATATGGCAGAGGATCAGCATGACAGGACTGTGATGCACTGTACTTTCCTGTTCCCACTCAAGCATCATTTTGGGCAGCTTTTCAGGCATAATGACCCCTTATCTCTGCATCCAGTTGCACCCATTACGAACCAGTATATCGAGCTGGTTGCTCTACAGCAGCACTTGAAACAGGGAAAGCCATGTGCAGAAGCCTCTGATACTGTGAAAACGGTTGGGTCCTTTGAGTTTGTAATTTGGTTTGTAGAATAAACAGGCATTTTTAGGTTTGTCGTGGCGGGTAGCTTCGTCAGGGGAGCTCTTCACCTCTTTCCCTCCCTGCTATGTTTAGACAGGATGGGAAAAAAACCACAACAAATTAGTTGGGGGAGGGAGAGATTTGAATTGTTCCACATATTGCTCCCTTGGAATAGTCAAATGTACAGAGCAGCACTTAAAATGTTTTCAGTAATGTCAAAGGTGCCCAGAGAGAATTAAAATGTTTGGTCACTTGTTTATCTAAAGAGCTAAGAAATGGAAACATTTGATGATTTCCAAAAATGTTACAAGTCAAAAATCATAGCCACAAACAATTCTTTTTGCTAATGGGAAGCTGCCCCCAGGTTTATTTTAATGCCTATGCTATCAATGTATTGCAACTTCAGCTTTCCAGGAAAAGTGAACAGTTTACTGCTGAAGTTGTGTTGTTTGTGTTGCTTGAAAGGCTCACTGTTCACAAAGAAAGGAAGTACTGCATGAAATCTGCCTGGTTAACCTCGAAGCAAGAGATCTTACTGCAGGTTTGCTTTGAATTACGAATTTTACAGGCATTGACAACTGAAGCCTCCAGTGTGGTGATGTAATCTACTTTGGTGCCATCCTAAATTAGATAGTATTCGGTGGTCCAAAATCATTAGTTCTCAATTAACCTCTTGTGTGCTACGCAGAAGCAGCCCGGTAGCCATGAGTAGAACAAGACAGGAAGTCTGTTCTGGCAATGACACTTGAGTCTGCTTCCTGCTGCTGCTGGTTATAGATGTGTTTTGAGCATTAATTAGCATGGGGGTATGTCTTTTTTATTATTTGCAGTTGAACTTAAACACACAGTTGCTGTATGTTCTGGCAAAGCAGGCTCTGTAAAGAGGCCGGGCTCCTTTCCTCTTGTCTTATTGATTGGATTGTGGAACTATGCCCTGCATTTACACAGTGTAGGCAAAGCAGAACTGTGGATTAGTCTCCACAACTGTGTGAAGAAAGGATCGAAAAAGTAAGATGAAATACCCTCTGTGTTGTGTTGTAATGCTGTGAATACGAGTATAAATGATCTTTTGTATGTGATTATAAAAATGGAGTACAATAACCAGAAGGCTTAATTTTATATCACTTGAATTGTACAGTTTAAATTGATTAGTCATGATTCGTCATAAAAGAAACAAATATGTTAATGCAGTTTTTTACTATTTTTAATAATCTCTAATAAACACATAAAGAGCAAGCTTGTCAGCAGTACATGCATAATTAAAATGATCCAGGCATACTCAATCAGGGAACTCTGCATCTGCCTGATGTTTCTTTATGGAGGTGTAGGAATATGATACTTTTTCTGTCTTCTGCTAATTTCTAATTTATAAAGGTATTTTAAGATTTTAAAAATGTTAGCATTAATGTTGGAACTAAGATCTATTGAAAGCATTGCTCCCTGGTCTGAGGAATTCCCTGCTTAGATACAGTTTTTAGCAGCCCGATCTTCCCAGAATTAAAGAATATTCAAGAGAGCTGCTTAAATACCTGCTGTAAGTGGCCCAGTAGTGTGAAAGTTTAATTCTTGTCAGGTAGCTCTGATCCAATTTGTGTTCAATGCATGTGCAGCAACTGTCTAGGTAAAGGAATAAGCTGAATCCTTTTTTTTTGTGCCACCCCACTCTCCAAAACTAATCTTCCCAGGTAAGGCTGCCTGTAGTATCACAACTCCATTTGTCAATAGATTTTGAGGGGTTTATTTTTATACTACGTTGGAACCAATATGAAGCCTGTCAGATATTTTTTCCAAATGAAAGTGTATTTTTCTTTCTAGTCTCCACAGATGGAGGCTTTTTTACTGTCCTGTCTCCCTGGTGAGGCCTAAACAAGTGTCTGTCCTAACCCTCAGAATTACTCAGGGTTACCCTCAGAATTACACAGTACAGCACTGTGAAACCTCATTTAATCTGATAAATCTCAGAAATATTTTGGCTTTGATGGAGCATAGTATTTAGAGGAAATGTAATTTAGTTAAAAGTACTTTAACCACCATCCCAGTGATCCTTCAGCATTCAGCAAAATCAGACTCACATGAGCAAAAATGTTAATTGGATTTTTTTGTTTCCCTTCGGCTAAATCCCAAATTAAAAATTGCTAAACCCTATTCATTGCCACACAGCAATGGGTTTCTGAGCTCGTGGACTGAATTTCTGAAGGCTGAGAGCAGTGTTCTGGGTCCTCATGGTTTCTCAGCGAAGGGGTAATGAGAGCTGCTGCCCAGCCTTACACTAGAGCCTCTTAAAAACAATTATGAAATTTCCAAACTCACAGCCGGGGTATAGATTTTGTTAAGGGTACACTCATAAAAAATTAGTGAGGACTTAATGATTCATGGACACTTAATAAATGATTTAATAGTTTATTGTGGAGTCCCAGCAATTCATCTGTCTGCTTATGACTCTTGTGAAGTGCTTATAGACTTTTTGACAAATCCTGCTCATGTCTTTGCAATTTTTGTGCCATAAGTATATGTAAATTGTTTGCTGCAGCTCTGTCTTCAGTGTGAAGTATAGACCAAAGTTTGGAAGTATTAATTTGATTCTGGAATGTGCTCATACTAATTAATGTCTGTGTTTCATAATGTCTGCTTTATCTACCTCTTAGCAGCTGTTCAGGTTAGAGTGAGAAAATTAGAAAACCTCATCCTTGTGTAGCACCTCTTGAAGAATTAGAAAGGCCTCATCAACACAAATGTCACAGAGCACAGTATTCTCTGAATACCAAAGCACTGAACTGGTCCAGTTCTGGGGCCCTCAACAGAAGGACCGCAAGGAGGACGTGGACCTGTTGGAGCAAGTACAGAGGAGGCCTTGAAAATGCTCAGAGGGCTGGAGCACCTCTCCTGTGAAGGCAGGCTGTTCAGCCTGGAGAAGAGAAGGCTCCAGGGAGACCTTATAGCACCTGCCACTACCCAAAAGGGCTACAAGAGAGCTGGAGAGGGAATTTTACAAGGGTATGGAGTGATAGGACAAGGAGTAACGGGATTTAAGCTGAAAGAAGGCAGGATTAGATTGGATATTAGGAGGAAACTCTTTACTGTGAGGGTGGTGAGGCACCGGCAGAGGTTGCCCAGAGAAGCTGTGGATGCCCCATCCCTGGAAGTGATGAAGCCCAGGCTGGGTGGGGTTTTAAGCATCCTGGTCTAGTGGAAGGTGTCCTGCTCATGTCAGGTGCGTTGGAACTAGAGAATCTTTAAGATCTCTTTTAACCCAAACCATTCTGTGATCATTCTGTGAACCAAAAGTGATCATATGAGGCATAACTGTAATGTATTCAGACTTGTGGCTGTCATGCAGCTGATGCAGAGTGCTGTCCATACCCTAAAGCGTTTGTTTCCAGACTTTCTGGGCTCACTTTCATCTTGTAATTTTACCTGACCACCAAGCTCACTTCTCATGGATCTCTGAACTTAATCATTTTATATCCGTTCTGTAGAAGACTCTTGAATCTCTAAAGAAATACTAGTTCTTAAATCCTTTTGTAGGCAGTGCCAGCCTACAGACTTCCCTACTATCCTTTTCTCAACTTCTCAGTCTGGTCAGGGAGCAGTTGTCCTCTCTGACCTACAGCCTGCTGCCTAAAATTCCTTCAGCATGGTATCCACAACAGGTAGGCAGGAGAGTGAGCTAATCTTCTGTAAAGGGAACTTCTTGACTGTAAGGGAACTTTCTGATTTTCTGTTTTCTCTTTCAGCCACCAGTTCATCTCCCTCCATCTCTTCCTCTCTGTCCCTGTTCTTGCTGTGTTTGACATCTGGCACCATGATCTGTGCCCTTGACTATCTTCACAGTAGGATCTTTGGATTAATTTCCATCTGATGCTAAATATCTCTTCATATATTCATTAAAAGTCATTAATGATTTTCCGGTTACATAAACTTGTCATGTACAGTGAACAGCCTTCCTCGGTTCAGTGTTTCTTGACAGATTTTAGTTGTGGAGTTGTTAGCACTGTCTAAAGACTAATTTTCCCTTGGTTTTGAGGCTCCTTCCGTTCTCATGGCTGACTCATGACCCATCTTACAATTTGCTAGGTCTAAGTGGCGTAGCTAGGAGACAAACACAGCAACACTGTCATTGTTTTGTTGTGTTTACTCATTTCAGAATATCTTAGGTAGCCAAATTTTGCATCAGAAGCTTTAGTTCTATTAAAATGTTACTAGATATTGTAGAGACCCAGAATTAAATTTTTTCCTGTTTCCAAGCAATATGAACCTTTGTACGCACTTAGCTTATTCAGCTTTATTCCGAAATGATTTTGTTTATGCACTGTAAACATCTATAGATCTTAAATCACAATTTGTAGTTCCTTTTTTTAAAAGAAGCTCCCCTGATGAGGCTTTTCTAGGGAAGACAAGCCAAGCGATAGCCTGTAAAGAGGAAATGTAGTGGAACACAGAATCAGGTCACTTATGTTTATGGCATGGAGGGGATTCCAGGAGATTAGACAAATATCCCTTTGCAATAAGAAAAGCAGACTAAACAGAAAACAGTGTAAAAATGTGTACTCTGTATTCCATAACAGTCAAGTACTGTGCTCGATGGTGTGGTGGCATTCGTGTTTCTCTTGACGGTATTCTATGCTGAAATAGCTCGTGTTATTTTGGAACAGCTCGGGTGTTTTCCACTGCAACTTTGAGAAGGTGAGAAATGATCTTAACATGAACACTGTCTCCAGGTGGCTGAGCTGTGTGGAGGCTTCTCTGTGGAAAACCCATAACTTGAATAAGTGGAGAGTGAGAGGAACAGATCTGTTGGAGGTCAGGGCCGGGATCAAGGAGTTCTCCTGGTCAATAGTTTGTTGTCTGCAGTTGGAAGTATCAGTAGGTGCTGAGCTAGAGTGTTTCATCTAGGTGTCCACTTGCTAGGATTGAAGTCCTTCTAAAACTGCGGTGTTTTCCTTGTCTTGGGAGAGGGTAGAAACACTCCCCCGAGTTTAAATGTGTAGGAAAAAGAGAAGGGCATATGCTTGAGCCCAAGAAGGGCTACATCAGTATGCAGGGTCATTAGCCACCTAACCCATGTGGGTTTAACAGAGGATCTTAATTCCTGCCTTTGGACTGAGATGGACCACATTCCAAGTGTGCACACCGATCCCCTGCACAGTGCCACCTCCTCAGATCTTGAGCTTGAAGTGTGGCATACTGGGGACCCTGCAGTGTCTCATTAATGCCTGCAATGCAGATGTCTGCTCTTTGACTCAGATGTTTGAGATCACAGAGTAGTCAGTGTGAAAGAGCATCACGTTTTCCAGGTGAAAATTAGCAATAACACAAGTGCTCACCTAAGTGAGCTCTAAAGCTCACTTTAGCAGTGCTAAGAATGTCTTTGGTACAGTTTGAATTGTCGTTGTTTTACCTTTCTTCTGTAGAATCCATTTGTAATTAATATGCAGTAGTTAGATGGGCATGTCCTGTGGTAGAGAGCAAACAGTCTTTAAGGCTATTTATAGTTCAGGCTGTCAGAAAAGGAGCATCCTGGTGTAAAACTTATAAACTGTATTGTTCTTGTTGTCTTACATTCTGCTTCTAAGTCAAATGAGGAACACAGGCATTTCACTGCCCCTGTATGCGAGTGAAAATCTACTGAAGTTCTTCCAGTTCTTATCTTGCCTCTTCTGATGTAAAATAGTAATTTTTGACATTCAGGTTTTTTGCTTTATTTGTATACAGTCAGTTCAGCTATGATATCTCTGGTTTGGTAGCACTCTAGTACATGTCTTCAGTAGTACTCCTAGCTGCTGTCCTGACTGATTAAAATACTTTCCTTTCTCAAGGAAACTGGTACCAGGCTAGAGCTTAGTGAAAACTGGTGTCTAAGACTCTTTGAGTTACTGTGCTGAATACTGCTTTTTCTTAGTAGTGATTTCAAAATAAGGACAAAGAGAAATTGAAAATTAATTGAGAAGGTGATGGGAGGACAGAAATGTTGAACGTTGCAGATTTTCAGGGAAGAAGGTGAACATAAACATTCATTTCCCCTTCTACAACATCACAGAAACATAGGGTTGAACCCCTGACCTCTGTAGACAGTATTGGTTGGGCCTTAGGGCATGTGGTGAGTCTGGACTTACGCCAGACTCCCATGTTATTAATGGATCACATCAAGTGTGCAGGACTATCAGGCACATGAGAGTAGAGGGTCACAGTCATTTCACCGGTCTGGGTTCAGAATCTGTCATGTCTTCAAGAGGAGATTGGACAACGGTGTGTAATTCTTAACCATCTTATTCTTTGTTTTCAGCGGTTTTGAGGGGGGTGTTACAGAGAAGGCAGGCAGCATCCTCAGAAATACTCTCATTAATGATGTTAAAGTGATAGAATTTGATATGTTAAAATGTGATACATATCTATTGTTCTCATGTTTGCAATAGCCAGTCAACAATAAATAATTCCTGGCAACCTTTTTTAACAAAAGCTCTGCTGTAATACACCTGCAAGTGGTGATTTCCAGGCAGTCCTGAGTTTAGTTCAGGGTTTGGCTTGGAATGTTTGTAAATAAAAAAAGGAATAACAGAAAAGAAGACAAAAAAATCATAATGGGTTTTCCTATGAAAGAGACAAACCCTATCTTCTGTGGTGTTTTTAAGAGCAGATTTAAAAGGAAAGTGATTAAAAATGTAAAAGAATATGAACAAGGAAACTGGATACATGCACAAGCTGCCTCTCTCTTCTGCTTACAGCCCAGCTGTGCTGACAGGCCTTCTGTTCACTCCTCTAGATTAGCAGAGAGAGATGGAGAAAAGTGCACAGCATTACCCATTTGAGAGGTAAAATAATTAAATTCCCTCATTTTACAATAGTTCTAGGTTGTGTAATTCTCCCTTATGGCATTAAACGTAAAGGCAGAATTTCATTCTTTAGCACCCTGTGAACAACAGTTCCCTGCTTTTGTCATTTAGAAAAAAATCAGTGGAATGCTATTTCTTCTCTGTGCACATATATCATTGAGTTCTCTCAGTTACGTGGCTACTGTGCTCCTTTTGACCAGGGAAAAGTTTAGGTTCACATTTAAGAGCCTACAAGTGCGCTGACTGGATTAGTTTTTTATGTGAGCACATGTAAATGTGTTTTGCTTTTCGTTTGCTTTATTTCAATACTGACACAAATGCCTGGATTTTCACTTTATTAAATGCATGTGTCACAGTTTCTCTCTTCCCTTGGACCTCTCTGGAGCCAGTGCTAAAATCTGTAGGTCCTTCCTCCCCCTCTAATCTGCCCTGCTAAAGCTGGGGGTGGGGGTGCCAGTCTGCCCGCTGGGGTCAGAGCCCTCCCAGAGGGAAGCAGAGGAGCAGAGTCGATTCCGCGGTGGAGTTGGTTGATCCGGTGGCAAACTTGGGCCCTGAGCTCTGTTTACAGTCTGAAGGTCTCCCGTTTCAGAGCTGTCGGATTAAATACAGTGCCACAACAGTGTTTCTCCCCTTGTGTGACTAGAGGGCAAGAACCTTGGATCTGTCAGTGAACTTGGACTTCCTGTATGATTATAGAAAGCACTGCTCCAATTAAGCAGCTGTACCAGCCCCTGTGCCCCCTAATTAATTTCCTTTCTGTGCCTTATAAGTGTTTTAAGAGTTATGTTAGTTGAAAGAACTTGCTTCAGGCTGAAATTTAGCCTAAACAGTCATTGAACATGGCTAGAAATAGATCTTCTTTCTACAGGAGAAATGTGTTCCAAGCACAGAATTATGAATCAATAAACACAGATAATTTGCCGTGGGTTTTTGAATTGGGTTGGTAGTGGGGTTTTGAATTTGGGGGGGTTGCTCTGCTAAATGCCACTTGAGTGAGTAATTTGCAATGGGAATTGGTATATGGGTGTTTTTTTCAGTGAAAATGTTCGTTATTAGTCATCCATCTGTTTAATATGCCAATGGATCATTTAAAATAAGTTTCCTAAATTATCAAACCAAAACAAGGGAAAATCTATGCCTTGTTAGTCCCTATTTGTACGTGGTGGATGCAGTTACCTACAGCTTCAGGTTTGTGATGGATCTCATTACAGTATGTGAAGATTGTGTAGGTGTGTATGTGTGTAAGTGACACGTGAAAGCAGGTGTTTGGTCAGTGTGGCTGCAAGGAGCCAGGAGGCCTTAGGTTTGGATAATTTCAGTGGGAGTTGAGGATGTCCCTTAAGAGGTCTAGGCAAAGCAAACTTTATATCCTGTAGGCCATTCGTTTGCATGGATATTAATAGGCTTTTCAAGCACAGACCCTGGCCAAAGTCTTTTCTTTGTTTAATGAAGTGTAAGATTTTGAAAATACTTTAAAATTTGCCTTAATCTCTTTTCACCCTAGAAGAGCCTGGTGCTTTGAAAAAAAACCCACAACTCTCCAGTTAATTTCCCTGAATTTTTCCTGTTGCATTTAACTTCATCACACTCTCTTGTGGCAGTTCTTAAAGCTATAGCTGACCCTTGGCATTAATTTTTTTCCAGGAAGATAAGACAGGTCTTGAGTTTGCCAGATTTTTATTGCATGCTTTGAGGACCCTAAAGACTGTTTCCTAAGCTGCTTAGTCCCTCTCTCCTTGTGAAGGAAGGACTGTTCTCTTTTCAGTATCTGAACCAGTGTTATCTGTTCATTTGGGTTTTGAATAAGTGTTCCAAGCAGGAGAACTAATGGAGAAGACTTGTGTTCTGATGTTTGGCATTGTCAAAAGGCGTTTCATGAGTTGTTTGTCTTTTCCAGGTACAGGCAGTGGATCCCTCTCCCATGCTCTGATCCGGACAGTGGCTCCCACAGGACACCTGTACACGGTGGAGTTCCACCAACAGAGGGCCGAGAAGGCGCAGGAGGAGTTTCGGGAGCACGGGGTGGATCACCTGGTCACTGTGACCAACCAGGATGTCTGCAGGAACGGGTTTGGTGTCTCCAACATTGCGGACGCGGTGTTCCTTGATATTCCATCTCCGTGGGAAGCCATTGGACATGCGAAGTCAGCGTTAAAAGCTGAAGGTAACTGCATTTCTCTCTCTCTGTTCAGGAAGCACCGTGCGCACACACATCTCTGAGCCATACGCTACATCTGCTCCCTTCCATTGTGTGATCACTGTTCTCAAACGTCAAAGTCTCTAGGCATTTCTAAGGCTGAAAAACCTTCAAAAGGCATCTTCAATTTACAGTGGAAGATTTGAAAGGAGAAGAAAAATTTTTTTCCTACAGGTCTGTGAGAGCTGCCACAATTAGCATGGGCAGTTTATAAAAAAAACCTTTTGAACCTTTGTCAAGTGCATTTTGCTAGATCTGAGGTGTGTGGGAAGCAGAAGTAACAATAAATGCTGAAAGCAAATTTCTTGGGCAATTCAGTGGAAAGGTGTTTGTATAAAAGGTGTTCAGCCTCAGTTCACATCAATCATTGCAGATTTGTGCCTATTTAACACAGCACCCCATTGGTAATGTTAAAAAAAATGTGGTTACACTTAAATATGCTTGCCAGTTTCTGCCCTAAATCTTTGCAGTTGGAGCGAGTGAGAAGTTTGCCTTTGGATGCAGTGGGAATGGAACATAAAGGCTGTTCTAGCTTATGCCAGTTATTCTGGGATGGTGACAGCAAGTGAGAACTGCTGTTGAGGTTTTGCACCAATTTTCATCACTTTATTACACATCTTTTTACCTATTGAAAAATAACCTTCAGTGAATAAATAATTCTTATATCCTGGAATAAGTTTTTCCCTACTTAATGTTATACCAGTGTGAATCTGAACTAACTTGTGCCAAATTGCTTCCACCTACAAAAGTGACTTTTCTAATCAAGAGAGCATAGAGTGCTAAACAGTGCCCATGCTGTGACGTGAGTTTAGTAAAGCTAGATTGTGTGCCAAGGCCCAGTTCTTTGTTAAGATATGTAATCATGGGCCTGACTTCAAATGAATTGCTAAGTCTTCTTGAAATCACAGGATTTAAGCTTTATCTTAAAGGTCACTGAATGTGCACTACCTTGCTGAGTCAGGACCAACCCCACTATTAGGCTACCTCAGTTACCACTGAAAATTTTCTAGAAAGCTTTCTGATCCCAACGTAACACGCACTTTCTTTAAAGGTAGAGTAAGGCCTGTTAGCACTCTGTACCTGCAGTGGTTACAGCTCAATTTGTAGCAGCTTTCCAGTATGTCCCGGGGGAAAAAAAAAATCACTGCACTGTACGATGCCCTTCCCATGCTCAAATTATCTAATCTAGTGAGCACAACACTCAGCTGACTTCCCAGCTTAGAAGGCGCTGCATTGCGCAGACCCATTTGAATTATTTAAGTGGTGCATGCTTAGAATACTAAGCAGGGCTGCCTGAACAGTTCCAAGTTTTGAATCCTTGTATTACTACAGCCTTTAAAATCCTAGAAAAGGTATTACAGTCCCAAACTGGCCATACCATCTGGCTGTACTTTTCTGTGCTATGCTAAACGGTTACATCTGCTTAGGCAATATAAATAATACTTCAAAATCCCACATTTTGGGTTTCTGAAGTGTCGTCATGCACTTTCTGAACCACTTGAAAGGCGAAGTTGCTGATCCTTGCTGCAGTTTTTGCTGCAAACAGCCATCTGTGTCTGAGATCTGGTACTGGTCTAAGGCTCATCTTTTGGGCTTCATAGTACCTGACTGAGTGGGGGCACTTTTTTTTTTTATTTTCCATACAAACAAAAGCTGTTTTTCTTTTCCATATAAAATATAATTGATTGCAGTAGTAATATGTGCAAACATACACGCTTTTCTGTTTTATTCCAAGTCATGCAGGCAGTTTTGTTGAGAACTTTTTACTGCTGTAAAATCTAAAATATAACAGGTTATCTGTAGCTGCTTCCTTTTCCCTACCACAGGCAGATAATTTTATAGTGCTCCTTTGTTTGTTTTCAAATAGTTAAAGCTCTTCTGCAGTTAGAACAGTCTGTGCACATACTGCTGTTATTCAACCCGAGGGTTAGTGCAGTGATAAAGCATCACTGGAGAAAATGAGTCCTGCCACTCTTTTCTGTCCACGCCCTCTCTCTCTCAGATCTGGACAGGGTCACATTTGAACCATTCACACTGTGAGTTTTGTTGTGATGTGCCATGCAAATATCACAGTGGTACTGTCAGACAGTGGTAATTTACTACCTAAAGTCTTAAGATATTTTGAATGAAATCAGAGCTAAGCAAATTCAATATACAGCATGAGCTAGTCTCTAAAACCACAATACTCATGATAGAGTTCAGCTGAGACAGTGTGTAAGAGAGAGTTCTTAACCTTAACAAAATCTTATCAAATCAGTGTTTTCTCTCCTACTTAAGCTCAAGGTCCTGAGTAGTTGCAGCTCCTAGTAGGCTGAGTGTTAGTGATCCTCTTTACAGAGTACATTTATCATTCACTGTGCCTTGCAGTATGCTGTAAATACACTACTTACAGCAGCTTGGCCTCCCATTTAAAGCAGTGCCAACCTCTGAAGAGCTGAAAGAGTGAAAAATGGCACAGTGGGTTTGTGACTAGAAGGTTCTTGGTCTCTGGTGATGCACTCTGCCAACGCTCAGGTTTGCGTCTCAGCTGCATCCTTTTGTGGTGATTTCATCAGTCATACTTCCAGCAGAAATGCTGCTTGTAATACCTCTCAGGCACTGCTGCACTGCAGAACCTGCTTTCATTTCCAGACCTGCACTGTTTTTCTCTTGCAGCATCTGCTGATTAATGCTTTTCCGTAATCGTAGCTGCTGTTCCCAATATCTGACCTTGGTGGTTTTTGCAAAGTTGCTGTTAACCCTTTCAGGCTAAATTTTTAAAAATTAAGAAAATGAGAAAACCGTGAGGTAACAGAAATACCCTCGACATTCTATAGTTCTTAAATGCCCTGAAACTTTTGACTCACAGTCATCTCACAGCTGAATACTGTAGTGCTTTGAATATAATTCTGCACCCACCTACTCTACCCTCATAAATACTGTCTATTTCTTCCCAGGCTGTGGAAAATGAGGGAGAAACTGACTGGTACAATACTTTTCATACAGATTTTAAATTTTCAGGTAGGGGGATGGAAAAATACAGCCATATATTAGGTTGGATTGGCCTCTTTTAAGTTGGTCCTTGGTGGTGTTTAACAGTCTGAGTCACAAAAATTATTAAAACCACCCCTCTTTTATTGCCTTTGTTTCTTTAAAGATTTTACTCTTAAATTCAGACTTTTCTGTTCCCTCTTGAGTGTCATAAAGCCTCTAAATTATGAGTTTGTCAAATTCTGATCCTTGAGATACCACCTGAATCAGGCAATGTGGTGCTGTCAGTTTTCCTCTCCTTCCTCCAAAACTCTGCAGGTAACATTACCTTTGAACATTTCCCTGTTTGCCCTCTGCATTTCCTGCCATGACAGAAGTCCTTCAGCAGTACTCTGAAGTAGTATAGCTGGTTTTAATTTCCAAAGTCCTGTATTTTGTTTTGTTTGTGCACAAGGGACAGGTCTAGTTTGCATTTTTGTCCCTTGGCATAGGCATTGATTGTTGTCCTAACCTGCCAGGTTTAGTTATTGCAGAGGCTCTACAAGAGCATAAATAATCTCTAATCCTCCCAGTCGCCTGTGGTGCAGGTAAGGCATTGCCTGGTTTCTCTAGTTTCAGTTTTCATTTGGGCTTGCTTCCTTCCTCCCTTGGGACTTCAGAGAATACCATGTCCATGAAGAAAGTCTCACTGACTATTTTTCTTGAGCTTCAGAGGTTGTTCATGATCCCATTTTTAAACCACCCAAGTGTGGCTTTGAGGAGCAGCTGAAATCCATGGCCACAACTCTCACACCTGTGGTGTCTGAGCAGGGAGTACCCCAGGATGAATCACACTGAGAAGGGGGCGGTGACATCAAGGCTGATGTTGTTTGGGGTCAGGCTACCTCAGGAACACACAGGGAATGTGTTGGGGCAGGAAGAGGAGCCTAACAGTCTGGCATGCTGTCATCCTTCACCCATGTAAGCGGTACATTTGTTGGTATCACCACTTCTCATGTCCCCAGGATATTGTTTTGGAACAAATGAATGAAGCAATAAATGCCTGGTAAAATACCAGCACCAGCCTTTGCTTGTGTAGCACCTGCTTTGATTTGAAGGGAAATTAACTCAAGGGGAGATTAAAGATCCACAAACTAACTTTAAATTGCAGCATATCATCTCAACATTGAGAGGCCATCTGGTCTAGTGCAAAGCTGCCCCACTAGGATCCAGGACCTGGTGCTAACCCACAAAACAGCCTCCTCTGTTTCCCAAGCAGTGGCTGTTTGCTAAGCCAGCCCAGTCCTTGTATCTCATGTAAGGGCATCCCCCTGGCTTGAGTCTATCAGGAGTTGGTAGGTCAGGTACACACAATGGGCCTGGCCTGAAGTGACTCTTTCATGTGTAGAGAGTCAAGCAGAAGGATTCCTGCATCAAAATCCACACTGGGGAAAAACAGACAAAGCTACTGACTTTTACATGGTTTGTAAGAAGTAGTTTGGTTTTAAAGGATACTTAAAGGAAGTTGTTAGGTTTTCTTCCCCAATTTGGAGCCAACTGATTTTTGAATTTCCTTGTTTCATACTTTTTCCAGCCCATAATAATGAGCAGGAATAAATTCCTTTTAGATGAGGCACATACAAATGCAGAGGTTAAGGTCATATTTGCAGAAAATCACGTCAAGCTCCTATTAATGAGCTGGCAAGTGATTTGGAGAAAATTCTCTTTTCTGAATCAAGAAATATCCTTTAATTTCTTTCAGCAGCCAGATCCTCTAATTTCACTTGTCAGGAAAGCTACATCAAATCGCCCACGAGCACACGCACTTAAAGGACATTCTGTCCCCTTTTACAGAGGCAATATTTTTAGTGTCCTACTAGCACAGAGTAAATGCCACAGTGATGCTGCTCAGTGACTCTCCTGCCTCACCCCTACACAGTGATAATGCCTGTGTGATTTTTTTTCTTCCTGGAGATCTTTGTAACATGACAGTTATGACAGTGCAGCCAAGTCCCAAAACCCAGAGCTGTGTTCTTTTACCATAGGTAAAAATGCTGTGTTTGTATTCCTTACGTCACAGAATCATCTCTAAAATTACTGGCCCTTTTCCCTGAAACTTAATGATGCTGCACTACATGTGTTCTTTTTGCATCTCCTGAATAATAGTGGGATGATGAAGAAACCACAGCACATGTGACACATAACCTGCAGAAGTGAGAGCACATTTCTTGGACACGTTTTCAGTATCATAAGCATGCACTGCGGTTCTTGTTAATTGGGTAGCACTGAGATTTTCCATTCTTGAAACCAAGTGCAGTTATTAGCTAAATAGAACTGGTAGAGGTTTTAGTCATTGCTCAGACAAACCAGAAACAGAATTGTTTGTTGGAAGTTGCACAGGAATATTCTGGGAACTGTCCTTGAAGCAACTTCTAAGGCACTGGCCTCTTGTAGAGTTGCAGTGGTGTGTGCCTCAATTACCAGTTAGATCCTGTCTGTTAAAATGCACAGTGCTATGTGGATGAAAATCTTCTCTTTAATTTGACCCTTCCCTTAAGCTCTTTTTTCTGATCATTCCAGTCTGAATCGGACTTCACTTTTCATATACTCTTGACCCTGTTGCTGGTTACAATGACTGCCAGGACTGTGTGGGCTTGTTCCAGCCTACGGATTTGGGACATTTAACCTGTCCATTAAATGCTTCAAACTAACTCACTCCCTGTAAAATTGAAGGTAGAAAAAAACTTAAGTCTTTGATACAGTCTCATTATTCTCTTCTTCTCAACTGTAACACTTGTCAGATGCATTATACATGAATAAACACATTTTTAGACAGCTCTTCAGATCAAAAAGCTCACACAGCTTCCCAATGTGAACAGGATTAATCTCTCATAATTACTATATCAATTTATGATGACACACAGATCTCATTAACCAAATTTAGGAACGGTAGCTCTCCTAAAAGGAGAGCTCTGAAAGAACACAAATGCAATTTGTACAATAAAGTTTCAGTTCAGATGTTTTCACTGCTCAGTAGTCTAGTCCACCCCCTTGTGATCCACAGACAGAGCAGGGTGCCTCAGTGACAGTGGAGAGGGAGGGAGTACATGTCTTTTCTTCATTCACTAAGGAATCCTTGGCATGGCAAGACAAAGCCATGCATATTCAAGTCCTTTAAGCTCTAAAAGCCTCTTGGTGTCTGAAGGACAAGAGGGCTCTCAAAGAATATGGGAACTGTGAATGCTGAAGTCTAGATTTATATCTGCTTGGTGACTGTGACAGAAGGGGTGTTGCCTAGCTGGTAATCCCGCGGGTACAAAGGGCAGCCCACAGTGTGGAGAATTCAGAAGCCTCTGGCCTGTTGAAGATGGCAGTATCTCTCTCCTAGGACAGATGAGCATGTCCTTCTGCATGCTGGTCTTCTACTTTTTTTGCTGGGCTAAACACACCATAGCAGTTGAAACTTCCCAAATGTTTCTATTTTAGACAGCCTCACGCAGTCTGGAACTGCAGTTTCATTTTTGCCTTCCAACCTTCTGCTAATTGTAGTTTTCCAGTCTTCTCATAGTACCTGCTTAATCAAACAAGTCCAGACTGCAAGTCAGACCTGGCCTGCCTGATGGTGTGTACAGGAAAAAGCAGAGGGGACCCCTCTCCCACTTGTTAGGATCTGTAGGGGTAGGCGCTTGCTGAGTTTGCTTCTAAGCTATTTGTAGGTGTATTTATTTGGAGGGGATGTATAAAAATATCCAGAACAATAGCTATGAAAGGAGAAAAAACAAGATTGGCAGAACCGCTAAAACTCACTGGATGGGTTACGTGGGATACCAGCAGTTCCAATGTTTTCTCACTCTTCATGCCTGAGAAGCTTCCAGCAGCTCAGTAAGTCAAGTAACGTTATTTTTTGCGCTTCCCCTCTGGATATTGGCTATTGCAAGCAAGAACTTTCTTCCCATCCAAACAGCTTGGAGGCCTGTTTTCTGTAACCCTACTTCCCCCAGCAGTTGGGAGGAGGCAGGCTGATAAATCTTCACCAAGTTTGGTGTTGACAGTCCTGTGCTCAGCTGACCACCCCGAGGCACAAGGACGGGTGCTCTGCCTTTAACTGAAGGCTTGACAAGAACCGTAGGTGGCTTTGCAGCTTGTATGGCAACAGCTGTGTGCAGGCTTCTGAGTTTTTGACTGTAAATCTAGAGCATGTGAATTAAAAAGCCTAAACAGATCTTAAAACCCTTGGAGTCAGAATAAATAAGAACAGACTTAACTGTAAAAGTGAATATAATTCGCTTTTTTATTGCAGTACAAAACACCAAAACCAAAAAGCCTGAATGAAGTAGTAGTAAGTCTTTGGTCGCTCTGCAAATTCTTGCTTTGCAGACAAAGAGTTATTGTGATCTGACATTTAGCTAAGTTAGACATTTTCTCAGTTCCCTACACAATAAGAACATGAAATCTTTTCTTTGTAACAAATGTGCTTCATAGTAGCTTTCTAATTATGTAACAGAATTTTTTTCCTTAGCTTTTCTGTTTTACATCTACAGACATGGTAGAAGTGTGTAGTGCTTTGGCTAGAAAAGATTAGCTGTCTGACTGGGAAACATTTTGGTAGTGCCGGCCATCCTGATGAACACACAAATCTAATTTCATGGGAGCTAACGGACTGGGTGTACAGTTAAATCAGCATCCACAGACTTGGTTAATAAAGTCACATACCAGCGTTAATTTTCCAGGTGATTATTAGATTTGGGGTTTAATTGTCACTCCAGGGGATTACTTGTCCAGGGTGCTTTGTTCCGAAGATCCATGATAAGAACCTCTTGCTGCGGAGACTTTATTTGAGGACTAAAATTAAATCCTACTTAGTGTATGGTGGATTAATGGCTGTGGAAAGTGTTCTTCCCCAGGCAGTACCCATTGCTGCACAGTAACTAGAGTGCTACAGTGATGCTTTCAGACCTGATGCTTTCTTTTTTTAGAGATCTGACTTGAGAAACGAAAACGGAAAAAAAAAAGGGGAGTTTGAGATAAAGCAGGCTTCATGTAGTCCCAGCACAGCCTCTATTTTTAGTGGGATGCTTTGCTCTGACTTGCACGGGTTCTTTAACTACTTAGACAACTGGTGTTGGAAAGCTTGAGCCTGGGAGAGGACTGGGAGGGAATGCAAATCAGGTCAGCAGGCATTTTCACCTAGTTGTAGTAAGTAAAACAATAGCTGAAGCTGCTTTGCCCAGTGTTCCTTCCTCCTGCACAAAAGCTTTTCAGGAAGGGCAGTTGCCCTGGGGGACACTGTGTCCTGGGTGAAAGCACATGCCCTGGCTTTATGGCAGACAGTGTCCTTATAATTCTTTGATCTGATTTGGCTGTGGCTTTTTGGAGTAAATCTGAATCATTCTATTCTCAGCTGCTAAGGTGACATTGTAGCACTTAGAAAGGTGTAAGAGGCCTATTAATACTCTGTATTTAGAATCAAAAATCAGAACTGTGCCCAGACAAGGAGACAAGTGGTAAGTTTGTCACTTAAAAGTCCTGTCCTAGAGTTTTACAGCATTTGCTGTAAGCCTGCCCGATGCAATATCCAGTAAGCTTTAATGCTCAGGAGAGATGCTAGTCAGCTTGACTAAAAGGGTAAAGCCTTAACAGCGCTCCATCTATGGCCTGGAGAGATCACTTTATTCTGCACACGCATACCATCATTCCCAAATAAACACAGCCGCTTTTGTCAGGGGGTGTGTGCACGCGCGCTTGTACTCGAATGAAGGCAGTGCTGTACAGTGTGTGGAGAATGACTTCTGGCTTTGTGTACGTGCCAGCTTCACTTTGGTGCCTCAGTCCAGAACTGTGCATGGTGATTCCAAAAGAGTCACTGCTCTAAAGGGATCAACTTTTAACGGTTTTACTGTGAACAACTGTGGTGGCCAACACTGGATGTGGAAGACGAATGAATTTGCTCTTGTGGTTTTTAAAGGGTCTGATTTAAAGGGTTTGATTTTGTGCTGACGCTTTAAACCTGCAGAGTTGCCTCATGGAGATTTTCTTGAGGAATGTTTTCACTTTGTCTGTATAACAATAATTTTATGGGCATCTGGGAGACGTAGAAAAAAAGATTACAAGTGCGCAGTTTTGGTTTTTTTCCCCTCTTTTCCAGCACCTGTCTTATTTTGCAGGTGGCCGCATCTGCTCCTTCTCCCCCTGCATCGAACAAGTTCAAAGAACCTGCCTAGCCATGGAAGAATATGGTTTTACAGAGATTAACACCTTGGAAATTCTGCTCCGAGTCTACAATGTAAGGACAATTAGCTTGCAAATCCCTGACCTTGGAAAAGCAGCTGAGGATAATTCTGGCACTGGCTTTGACAGCAGCAACCCATCAAACCAAGGTAGCCCGGGTGCTAATCTGCAGCAAGGGACTGTGCAGTTCAAAAGTGGCGTGCCACTGAGGGAGATGGTGGGGCACACTGGGTACCTGACCTTTGCCACCAAGAGCCTGGTTTAGTGTGCACTCAGTCTGTGCCGTCTGGAGTGGCTTCTGTGTGAGTTCTGTTTTCATGGCCCTTTTCTGTAAGGCATCCAAATTTTTACTTGTCGGGGAATTCCATATATAGTCAGATTTGGTTGGAATATGCTTTGTTTAAATAGCACACAAGCATTAACCAGAGCAGCATCAAGGGAATGTTGAAATTCTGGAATGGTGCTCCACTTGTTGTCAGAAAGAAGATAAATTAATAGTGAATGGCCGTTCACTGGAATGAGAAGAATAAAGATTTCTTCCGATAAGAAAGCAAAACAAACAACATACAAATTGCAAAGAAGTTGGATTTTTCCTCCTTTTTTTTTTCTGAATTACTTTTCCAGGTTTATGGGGTTTATTTTTTCCTAGCACCACTAGACACTTTGGGCTTTTTAATTTTTCTAGTGTCTGTGTTGCTCTTAAGAATGTGAAAGTGCCTACTTCCTCCATTTTAGATAAGAAATGTACAAGATTACAGCGTTGCCAGCACAACTGTTCACAGAATTAGTGTTTCCTTGGAATAGTGTTCCAGGGGATTATTGGCAGCGCTCAGGAACACAACCTCTTACTCCATTCCAGACTGGCATTTGCAAATCATTTCAATTACACAGGGGTCAAAGAAGTGTGGTAATTAATGGATTTAGTTTAAATTGGTATATTGTGCTCATCAGTTTGTAGTAGAAATTTGAACCTGGATCAATACTGTCGTTTTCTAATGGAACGTCCACTTTTATAGTTGATGAATCCACTGTGAAAATTCACTGAACAGCTGGCTAATATTATCTGAACACCTCTTTGTAAGTGGCTGAGGTTCCATTTGTTTGGTGGTTTATTTGCATTATGATGTATTGTTTTCCTGCAGCTGAATGACAGAAAGATTGCTTTTGGCAGGATTTCTGTCTCCAAATTGCATCAATAATGCATACTTAGTAAAATCCTCAACCAGCCTTATTAATTAAGTTTTCAGATCATTTACTCTTTGGTCTTTCATACAGAGCTGGTGGGTGTGATGAACCGTTTGAGTGCTGGATTACATTTTGTATGTATAGATTAAAATAATTATGCAAATTTATCAAGTTCCTTTTTTATTTTATTTTTAATAGTAAAGTCACAGATATTTCTATTCCACTAGTGCTGTCACTCAAAGAGTTCAGCTGTGCTTTGCCTTCGGTACCTGAACATATTGATTGCTGTGTAAGAGAAACAGCCATTCATAAACTGCTGCCTGAACATTTAACCTGATATCCCTCCCCCATTCTTGACAAAAATAAACAAAGCTAAGCTTTTAACGTGTTATAGCAGAACGCTAATCCATAACGGTTTAAAGAAAGCTCAACCGATCACGACAGCAAAGATAAACTGCTGAGCAGATTAAAGGCAGAAAGCAATTCTGTTGAACTAAATCAGTTATGTAACTTGGCCTGCAACTGCAGCGTTTCTCCCTAAGTTATGTGAAAGTTCCCTTTCTGCCTCTGCTAATGTTCTCCAGGCAAATGCAGGAAGCTGCTAACACTGTGTGTGGGGTTTGGTGGCTGTGTTATAATGACATGTGTGTGCACATGCACGTGTTTGTGTGTGCTGGAATCACCACAGGAGCACGGCTGAGGTACTGACAGACACCAGAAGAGAGGATGGAGAAATACAACCTTAGTGCCACAAGGCTGTTTTTAACTTCCTTCAGGGTGATCCTCATTCACTAACAAGTGGGATCCCCAAGTTTCTCCAGGGATAATTCCAGCCCTAAACTTGATACTTTTTTTCCTGACAGACCTTATTTTAAAATAATGTAACACTTAAACAGGATTAAAAAGGAGCTAAGTCATGTTTCTGTACTACAAATAGACATGGAATGGAAATACCAATGTGTCTTCATGGAGTTTGAAAAAGGCTGGTGCCTTTTTGCCTACAAAGCCCAATTCAAAACCCCCTGAAATAAACCATTGACTTTGCTTGGTCCCTTATTGATTTGATCCCTGCTGAGGAAGGGCAAGCATTGCATAAGAGGAGAAGGATTTAATTTCTGCCTTTGCAATATTAAAAAGGCTTCTGTGTTTTTGTTGCCAATGGCAGCCATGGCCAGCAGCTCAGCACCGCTTCCTGCTGTTGGTCTGTTGTCAGGGTCACAGGGAGGATCCCAGACTGTCCAGCATGGGTGGTACTGTGCTGCTACACCCCCCACTGTTTAGTGCTGCTTATGGTCACCTGTGTTCTGCATTCTGGCCACATTCCCTGCTAAAAGTCATAAATCAGAAACATGGGTCTTTCTTGCCACGCTGCAGGACGTGTGCCTGGGCCACACTTCCAGAGATTCATTTCTCTTTTTAATACATTTTGGTCTTCCCCAGTCTGGAATGAAATCCTCTTCCTGCCCTGACACAGTTCAGTTGTCAGGTTGTGCTTTTTCGCTGCTGCTGTGCACGTGGATCCCTCAGTCCTTGTGGACAAGCACTAGGACACAGCTCGGTCCAACAGCCAGGTCCCGCTGTGCTCCGTGCCCTGAAAGCTGGCGTGGAGGGCAGTCTGTGACACCTTGCAAGGCACACAGCAGTGACTAAGAGGAGGCTGGTGAAACACTCAGAGCTCTGCTGCTTTTACCTGTGCTTTAATTAAAGCATCACAGATCTGTATCTCACTGTGGTTGTTTCCTGCCTACCTGCTAGCACAACGCTCTTCTCTGAAGAAGAGGTCATCATAAATCCTGCTTGAGAACCTTAAAGGAATAAAGTAGCAAAAATGCTAAGAACTCACTCTTCTGCTTAATTTCCTGCTCTGCCTTCTCCTTAGGTGCTCTGGGATACGTGATGGTGAGGAGATGGTTCTTCCTGGGAAGTGTTCCAGGGATGAGGGTTCTGGTTCACGCTCGCTCCCTTGAGAGCACATCTGTGCTCCATTAGTCCTGGTGAACGGGATGAGTGCGGAAGTCGTGGTGACCTAGAGAGGAGGGGGGCCCAGAGATGCAGCGATGTGTTTGTGAATACGGGTGCTCATTCCGGTGCAGGAGTGCACTGAGCAGCCTGTGTGTCCCAGCCTGAGCAGGTTCTCTCTGTACAGAGCCTGGAGAACCGTGCCCTCCTGGGCTGCAGTTCAGCAGTGTTGGGTGCTCCCAGCTCCCCTCTGTGCCAGTGGGAGCAGCGCAGGCTCAGAGAAGGAGGGTTGGGAAATGGCTGGGCTCTCAGAGGCCGTGGCTGGGCTCCCTCTTGGGTTCTGCTTGCACAAGTATGAGAGAGGCACGATAAGAGCAAAGTGGGAGAGTCAGCATTGCATAACCATGATGTTACTCCAAAGGTACGTGCAGCTGTGACCAGTCAAAGGGGGTTGCTCTAGTACCAGAAAGTTCCATCTGTGTCACCATGAGGGAAAGCATTCACATGCTGCTTGGCCTCTCAAGTGCTCCTGAGGAATTATGTTGTTCAGATGCCAAAAGAGGGGAGCCAGACTGTGTTATTTCCTTTCTCCCTACGTGACAGCTTCTAAACAGGAATGAATCTGCATCAGTATCAACACAGGGAACAGAGAAACCTTGAATTAATTAGTGAAATAAAAATAATCCTCCTCACTGGTATCCAGCCCTTTACCTGCATATCTCACCCAGGAACCCCGTGTCCTTTTGCAGCTGTTCAGGACAGGCTGTTCTCCTCTGCCATGGGGCAACAGCTTTGAACTCTGAGGTGAGTTGGCTGATATGCTGATAGAAACAAATGCAAAAACCAGCTGGGAACACTGTTCTGTGGGCATCTCTCTCTACCTGCATGTTTCTACCTGGCTGCCAAGGTCAATCACCCACAACTGGGCTTCCCTTGCCGTGAGTGGTCCCTTCCCATCATCTCCTGCCCCTGCCCTCAGTCCCGAAGCCAACAGCTGTACTGCTGCTGCCAGTATCACAGACTCGGGTTGTACAGACAGGTTTTGGGCAGAGGCAAGTGTTTTCCTCATTACTGGAGTGCAGGAGAAGGGCTCTGTTCTGCCACCCCATCAGGCCCCTGCAGGTACGGCTGCTGTGAGGTGCTGAGGGGGGAAGCACCTGAGTGCTCCTGACCAGGCACCCTGGGGAGAGCAGTGGTGCTGCCACTGCACAGCAAACCAGCCTTCCAGCCCTGAAGAACTGAGCCTGAAGTTAATTCGGTGGGGGCTGAGTGGGTTTATGCTAAATACCGTATTCATTTATAGCTCTTAAGAGGGCAATTTGCATGAATGGTTCCAGTGGAGCTGTGGAGATCTCCCCAGGGTCCTGCATAGCTGCAGGATATGTCAGAGACCAGGACTGAGTGAATTCAGAGCTTCTGCTCCCAGAGGTGCAAACTGAGCAGTCAAAGATTCCTAAGTAGAAGAAGGAGCTTTTTCCATCTTTTCCTGAATGCTGATCCTGATTCAGCATGAAGCCCATGTGCATGACTGGGTCTAGTCAGCTAAGAGAAACTGTTGCTTTAGCAACACCTCCCTTTGTATTAGGCACCGTGCAGGAAGGGGAAGTCTGCAGGGGGATTTTCCTCTCCCTCGTGTTGCTTTGGGGGAGCTGTAGTCCCCCCTCCTTCCTCGAGTCAAAAATACATTTGCAGTAGTTACCCGTAACACGTGTCTGCGACTCAGCATGGCTGGTCCCTGGGCAATGTGGGATGAAAATTTGTGATGCCAAAATATTCTGAGATAGAATTTATTTTATTCCACTTGAATAAAATAAGGGTGAGGAAGATGATGAAGTAGGCTCTGTAATACTTGTTAACTGGTCACCCATGCCCTTAGAAATTGTCCATAAAGCACTATTTCAGAATAATTAAAAAAAATCAAAAGCCACCTATTTGTAGGAATCAGCTGGATGTGGGAACCAAATCTGCTTGGAGGAATAAGGGAAAGAAGCAGTTGCAAGGCAGATGATGGTTTCTGGGAGAAGGCTCTTCCTTTCTGGACTTTTGCAATGAAGAGGCAATTCCCTGAGAAATTCCATCTTCTCCTCTGGAAAGCCGTGCATCAGAAATCTCATTAGTGAGGATGTTGGTTCAATGAGGCTGTTTTAACGAAGCGTGTAGGTGTCACCTAAAAAATCCACTGCGCAGGCTCGAAGGCCTTATCTGCATATGCGGGTAAGGACCTTCCCCGGCTCTTCGTTCGCGAAGACTGGCCATTACTTACTAGGGGTGGGATCTACAACTAATGGAGTGGAAAGGAGGGAGGGAGAGGAAAAGAAGTCTGCAGTCAGCTCAGCCTGTTGGATTACATGTGCTTCATGTCACGCTTTGGTTACAGGAGTCACAGTATGGTGTAAATTATCTTAGCAAAACACACAATTTATACAACAAAGAATCACCCACTTCAATACACTACAGGGCAAGAGCATGGAAAAAGAAAGAGATTTGATTGCCCTGTTGAAAAATCATATTGAACCAAGAAACTAGCTGTAGTTTCTGCATGTTCTCTTGATGTGTTTTTGTGTCCTCTGTCAGATAAGGTGGAACATTTAAGAAACTGGATAATACTTAAGCGGAATATAAAACCCACAAGCACACAAATCTTCCCAGACAGAAGGTTGACTTCCAGTTTTTACCACCTAGTGCTCCCAGGAGGATCCTTTATTGTCATCATTTCCTCACTGATCTTAACAGCACTTTAAAGAGAGAGGAAAGTGCCCTTTTTCAGCGGAGAGAACAAATATTCATGTGGTTGCAGCTGATTACCAGCCTGTGGACACAGGTCAGAGCAAGGACAGCAGCACTGGGCTCCTTAAGGTTTTTTGTATGGGCTGCAAATGGGACTGTATCCCCTCTGAAGGGGCTGCTGGTGTTACACCCAGCCCCTGTGCACTGCTGGCATTAGAGCAGCACCAAGAGGCCCAGGTGGGCTGAGCACTGTGCACAAATCCTGTCACAGCCGTGCAAGCCACCAGGAACTGAGACGTGGTGTGACCTGCACACGACCATCCAGGGCTTCCTCCCGGCCTCGGGAACAGCCTGGGTCTGGAGCATTATGCTTTGGAGCATTTTCTGCCTCCAAGGGAATATGCAGGGCTCGGTGTTTCCTTCAGACTAATTGCCTTTGCACCTGCCAGCTCCTTCTGTACCTGTTCTGACAGAGGTGCAGTGTGGGAGTCAAGGTGCAGCGTGTCTCCCTAGGAGAAGAAAGTGCAATTCTTCTGCATGATAAATCTCCGTGTGAGACGTGATTTCTGCTTCGTAAGGAAACAGTTCCTCATTTCTCATGCTGTTTGACTTTGATCCTGCAAACATTTACTCAGAGAGGGGAAGGGATTTGCAAAATGGCTGCAGCAGGAGGTGGAAGTAAGTACCTGCTGCCGTTGTGAGAGCATGGTGGTACCTCCACTTTAGGGAGGTTTCTCAAAGAAGGTAAAGGGATTTCATGCCCCGCCTCCTACTGACTTTCTTACTCATTTATTTCAGTGGGATTTCAGCACAACTCCCTTGATCACCTGGGCCCTGACTGCATAGGATTCTTTGGGAATTGTACAGCACTATGCTGCTTTCAAAGGCTGATGCATAAGGGGATTGTGCAAGTCAGTGGCAGGATGGAAAACAGGACCTGACATCCCAGATCTTCCCACTACGAGAAGGGTCACAGCTTCTTTCTAAATAATAGTGCTCTCATAATGCTCAGAAAGAATCTCCTCCAGAGCAAAGCTCTCACATGGCAGCACCTCAGTGCCCACAAGTTCTTACAGTACCTGGATGCAAATACAGTCAGATAATATTCACCATGTCATGACTTGTTACTAAATCAGAGCATGCAGCCATATCAGTGCTTTGTGATCTTCTAAAACTTTAATTCATTTTACTCTGTAGCCATTTTCATTAATTAGCTGTATTAATTTTATACAGATTAAAAATTTAAGACTCTCTTTGAAGCAGAAAAGTGGCATTTTAAAAATCTATATTCTATCGCAAGCCTATAAATACATCTGCCTTGTAGAAATCAGCTGTTTATGGTAGTTCTTATAGCAGAGAGGGTGACTCAAAAGAGGCTTATGTGCTGTGTTAGTTTTATAGAGCTGAAAAAACCTCCCAAATTCCCTGTGAATTAGAAGGATCAGTGACTATAGATAGATCCTGTGCTTTTTTCCCCACCAGATGAAACATGGCACTGGTTTTGGGTAGTCTGGATCCAATGCAGTCACACTAGCAGAAAACAGTCACATCTTGTTGCACTTTTACAGAATACCAGCCAGCATGTGATTTTCTCAAGTAAAAAGCAACAAAGCAGCAACACCACAAAGGCTGCTAATTGCTCAAAACACCACATAGTCAGTCTTTTCCTCTGTCCCTGCTCCATTTTCTTACAGACCACCTGAGAGTGGTTGAATTCAATGATACACCCCAAAATAATAGACCCCAAAAATTAAAAGACCATGAGTAAGAGCCACCCATGCAAAAAACTTGGGAATCTAGTAGAACTAAGGCATTTTCTGAAGCTGTTGGTTGTAGGATAAATAAGGCTGAGTGATGGATTCGGGGATAAGGGACAGAGGGTCGGGGTCCTGGTTGGGTCTTGCAGGAGTGTGGAGGTCACAGGGGGCGTCCTGGCGTCCATGCTGGAACTTGTGCAGCTCAACGTTGTTATAAATGACCTGGAAAAAGGGCTGAGCACTGAACTGAGGGAGGCTGCTGATGGTGCACAGCTATTTATGGCAGTAAGGATGGGGACAGGTTGTAAAGCACTATGGAAAGACTTTACAGGTGAGTCCTTCTTAATGACTGACTGGGCAATAAAGTGCAGGTAAAACTCAGTGCAGATAAATGCAAAGGCAGGAGGGAAGAGGGCAGCTCTCTTGGGAATTGTGAGCTGATGGATGTGTGGTACCAGGTGTTGGGGCTGCAGCAGAAGCAGAGAGAAGCTTAGTGCTCAGCAGGCTGCTGCAGGCTAAGCAGCACCGTAGAGGAGCACTGTCATCCTCTCTGAGGGAAGGACAAGCTTTTCCTTTGCACAGGAACTGCTTTCAACCTCCTTGCAGAGCGTGACTAAGTGGAGCTAATCTAGGAGCTCATGCCCATTTACTCCAAAGCCCCTCTGTACTTTCCTGGCAGCAATGGTCTAAAGCTCCGTGATGCTTCCCAAAACATGGAATGGCTGCTTGCTGCAAGTCAGAGTCAAGTTCCAGTTGTGTTTTCAACCACATTTAATAAGATTTATCTTGAAAAACTCCAGTGGTTCTTAACAGCACTTTTACCCACTTGTAAGATGGAAGGTTTTCGTTCTGACTTTTGTTTCCTAAACATTTGGAAGGCTTTGAAAACCAGAGGGCTTGCTCAGCTGTGTCCATAAACATTCAAATTGCACTTGACTTGTTTTCTACCCTGTATTTATCCTCTGTGTTTAGTAAGTACAGCAGTCCTGTGAGAACAATGACAGAAGGAGCCTCCTACCTGCAGAGCGGCCTGGGGAGCTAAACCTCCTGGCTCCCATGCCTGAATTTGTGGTGGACCAGAGAGAAAGACTTTTAAATTACTTCTTTAAACTCCATTACACCCCAAAAACAAGGGCAGCAGCCACCCTAGCACCGGGAAGGACCCATCAGATTTCAGCTTTTTTTCTGACAACTGTAAGTCTAACTCTTCCACTTCTTTTGGGAAAAAAAAAAATGCAATAAATACACACTAAAGTTTTCATAAAATTTTGCAACAGCCCAGGCTAAAATCAGTCTTTATGTGCCTGGAATTTATTTAAAATAATTGCTATTTATGCTTTTTTTTTCACTTTTACCAACCTAATCAGCATAATTTGACAGTGCTGGAACAAATCTGCAAGACTCCAGAACTGCCCTTGCAGATCGTGCAGATTAAACATGAACTAATTAGTAGATTTCTGGATCTCTAAATCCGCAGCTTTGGAAAAAGCTGACAGTGCCCATCAGTCTTCACAAAAAAAGAGAGAGACAGAACCCAGACACACCAGAAAAATGGCTATAGATGGAGATATGTGTGAGAAGTCTTTGCAAAGGAAAAGGATTTATAACATTAAAATAAATTAAAGACATTGGGATACTAAGCAACAGCAGTTGATTTTTTTTTCTTAACTATTTCAAGAATAAAGACCTTTTTCTGTCTTTAGTTCACTTTTTTTGTGGAAATTAAACATGGTTCTGTAAGAACTAGTGGCCATAAACCACCGTGGGATAAAAAGGAAAATGTAGCAGAAGCTGCGAAGATGAATATTGAATTCACCCACGAGTTAGTCTGAGCACATCCAAAAGCCATGACGTCAGTAAAAAGGAAAAAGTCTGACTATGGCCCTGGGAATGAAACCAAAAAATCGCTTTGCCAACATGCGAAGGTTTCTTCCTTCTGAAAGTCTTCTAAAAGCTTCCTCAGGGGACAACAATAACTTGATCAAAAATGTTCCAGCAGATGATGAAGAACAATAACAGCTGCTGAAAAGCTCACGGCAAACAATGGAAAGTCCCAGTTGATTTGTTCAGTCTTGAGCGGGGTCCAAAATTCACAGAATTTCAGAGAAGAGGTAAAACCAGCTGTCTGCCTGCGAGAGCAGCGTTCATACAAAGAGGGAACTGGCCCCATAACTCAAGCTCTGTCCAACAACTGCCACTGACAGGCAAGAGCCTAAAAACTGCACTGGAAGATTGGGCTCAGCTCTGGTCCCAAAGGGGGATGTTGCCTTTCCAGGCTCGGCATTTGATGGAATAACGTGGATAAACTTGGAAAGGTCTCTGTAATTAAACCTGTCATGCATAAGGTGATACCCTTAAATCCCAGGTGCCTTAAGGAGGTGTTTTTACCTTCCTGCTTGGTTGGTCACACGCAATCAAGGTGCCCTCCTGATTCCACTGGTACCAGTTTTATGTGAGGTCTCTTGGCTGCATTCACTGGTACTGAGCTTGTCAAGCTGGATGGGCCAGGCAGGCTCTGCTTTTTGGTCTGAGCTCAGTAACCTTCCATGCTTACTTGGGGGATAACTGTACATGAGACGGCTCTAGCAATTCCCCCTTGTCATCACCACCTAAGGCTTTCCTTCCCTGCCATCCAAGAGCAGGAGGCTGCCATGTCTCTGCCCGGAGTCCCTGTTCCCATGCCCAGTGCAATTAGGGCCTGTTCCCATACCCAGTGCAATTAGAGTTAATGAGGAAATTTAAACCAACGACACTGGAAATGCGTTTGGCTCATTATCTTTGAAACGCAGATGAAAGAGGCAAAAACATCTGACTAATGTCCTGGTGCTGGAGTCCGAGTTCCAGCAGGAACACGGCACCCGGGGAGCACCGGGCTGAGCTCCCCAGGGGCACAGGCTGTGGGTGGAGGCTCAGCCTTGCAAAGAATTTGGGTTTGGTTTAACCACGGATAAGGAACTGTGCTGCTCGGGGGGCAACAGCATAAGCAGAGGGTTTTGCCAGCGGAAGAACAAATTCCTCTTTCACCTCTGGAGGACCCGGAGCAAACCTGCTCAGCGGAGCTTTGTGCCTTCCCATGGTTCAGAGCACAGCGGCTTTGCACTGCGGCACAGTAGCTGGGGAAAGTCAGCAGGAATAAACTGAATCCTAATAACATCTGCTCCGCTTTCACAGCTCTTCCCCCACCACCACCTCACAGAAAGAGAAGTAGTTGGGAAGTCCAAGAGACACTTTCCCCACGATGCAGCTTGAAGTTGGTTTCAAAAAAAAGACCACACTTCTCTGCGAACGAAGCTTTAACAGCAGAATCATTTATTTAACAGGAAAATCAAGCCGAAGACAAAATAAAAGTTAACCCAAGTCCCAAGCCTTTCACTAGATATGTGTTTGTTGTGTCATTTCTCACAAAACCACGTCATCTTGTATTTGAAGGGAGCTTGTGTTGCTTTTACCCTCTTGGCTGGGTAAAATAAATACTCCTAAAAATAATCCTAATATACCTTGTGCAAGCATGCATATTATAAGCATGCTCCCTTCCCAAATTCCTGTCCCTGCCTCATGGAACTGAAATCCATGTCATGGTTAAAGCCTGTGCACAGCCTGAACGTAGGCTCTGGATCCTCGTCCTTGTAGTTAAAATCCCTCTGGAATTTGTGCCAATTTATCCAGAGGGCCGCTTGGAAATACTGCAGAGGGCTTAAACCCCCCTCCTCTGTGCTATTTTTGAGTGCAAGCTGTAGAAGCTCTGAAGCATTTATTCCAATTGCTCCCACAACTTTTCATTTTGGTCTCTTTAACGTGTCAGTTTAAATCTCTTCCCTTCCTCAGGCAGCTCCCGGGCTATGCAGTGGCACTGGGGCGGATGCCCAAGAGCAGGAACAGTGCAAGGTGCTCTCACAGCCGCCGCCCCGCAGGGACAACTTTCCCATCTCGTGGCTTTGCACATCTTGGGTAGGTCAGTTTATGCCCCCAAAGGCATGTTGGCACTTTGCTGTGTGCTCAGGCAGTGCAGTCAGCAGCCCTTGCTTTATCTCCCTAATCACCTCTATAGTTTCCCTGCCTGCGTCACTCGTTCTGCGGCTTCAGCCGTTAGTTACGGATGGGGTTTTCTTGCATTAAAGTTTTTATTTGGGGGAAACGAAGCTGTTGTGTCCTCACCACAAACAATCCTGCTCAGCCATCAATGCACACTTGCAAAGCAAAGGCTGGGCAGCAACAGAAAGTTTTCCCCTGAGGTGGATGTTCCCCAGGAGCAGTGCTGCTGTGAGCTGCAAGAGCAGGAGGATCTCAGGTGTGCAGTGCCCATATGTCCCTGTCACCTCTTGGGATGCTGCAGGGGGCTGATGTTATCGTGCTGGAGGTACCATGCTGTCTCCACATTTCTCACCATGGAGCTCATGAGGAGGGAGGAGGCGATTTCAGGAACTCACACCCCAGAACTGGGAAGGCTTTTTCCATGTTCCTTGCTGAAATTAGTCTTTCCACTTTACTCCTCCTCCTCCCAGTCAGGCCTGTCGCCGAGGAAATGCTAAACTCCAGGAACACCAGTGCCAATCTGGGGAGGGCACAGGCAGGGAGGCTGCCCCCACCCCTCTCTGGGGAATGAATCCTTCCATCGGCAGGGCAGTTCCTTGCAAATTCAAAACAAAGAAATCAAGGAAAATGTGATTACCTACAGGAAAGCTTCAGCAGATGGAGCAGGGCCAATGTCTCTGCTTGCTGCTGCCAAACCAGTCTCTGTGTTCGACCTTGGATGGGTCATTTGGGTCCAGCACAGCACTATCACGGGCAAGGACTCTGCAGTCAGCCAGCCTGGGGCCAGACAGTGCTTGTGGCTCTGCCCTTAGCATTCTACTGTCCATTCATTATTCATTTTAAGCCTTCTAATATGCTTGTTTATAATATTAGTTTCTGCTCTACAAAGGCCATATGGACGTGATGATCGATTATATGCAGAAAGCAAAGTGAAGGGTGCTTTGTAAAGTCAGCATATTAGTGGTTTATTCCGTAAATTAATGTCTTTTAGAATGCTTGTGTACCCTGAAACAAAGATCTGTCATAATTACATCATTCAGGTTTGCAATTTATATTTCTGAAAGCCTGGGAAAGGTCCAATATAATTCAGCCCCATCTCTGCATGAAATAAGCACTCTGTACTCTTCATCTAGTATTAAAACAAAGTGTTTGGAGGTCTCTGGAGCAGAGGTTCAATAGCCAAGCTCAGCTGTAACACACACTAGCAGGGAGCCAGATGAGCTTGTGGTAGTGCACGTTCCATAGGCAGTGGTGTGATGCAGCCCAGGCCACCCCCTGCTCCTCTCACCTGCATCCCACTGGCCTGGTTTGCACAGGGGCAATGCTTCAACTTAGTAAAGAAGATCATCTGTCATTTTTCTCCAGGTCTTCACAAAATACAGCCTGCTCACAAAGTAAATATCGAGAATCTCAAAAAATTCTCCCTCACAGCACACAGGTAAATGAAAATGCCCCTTCCTTAGAGCCGGCAATGTTTAAGAAGTCTTAATGAGCTTCTCTTATTCATAAAAATGCTTTGTTTTTAAAAGCTTGCCATTTCATTAACAGCTTTAAATGTGTCTTCTGCATCTCTCCAAATCTGCAACTCTTTTTCCTCCCACTTTTCTCCGAAGTCCACGTTATGGAGTGTATGTGATGTGGTCTTGCAGCTGCTTCTCCCCGAGGGAAATCCAGCAGCTCACCAAATGGCAACCAGGAGAAAATGTCAGCAGGGAAAGTTAATTGTAATGGGAAGAAAAGAAAATGCCCGGAGACAACAGTTAAAGCCAGTTTATGCTGTCAGTGGAAACCACTTGGTCCTGTGGGACACCTGGAAATCATACTCGGAGGACTTGACTCATACAAGGACCTTTCTTGGATTTTCTTTCAGACTTTCTGTTAAGGTCTAGTTTGGCATCATGTAACATGGACATCTTGCTACACCTGCATGATGTCTCTCTCAATTCTGCCTGCCTGCAAAACATTGAAGAATTGGCATTCTCTATTAACTTTTTTTTCTCAAGCAAGAACTATTCTTTTAATTATGGGTTTCAACAGGATATAATGTCGCTCCTGTGCTCTTGGATACCCTACTGTGTGCTTTTTCAGAGCAACAGTAGTATCTGGCAGCGATAAGATCTATAAACCTGTTGCCCTTGTTAAACAAAGAGGACTTTCATTCTATAGTAACATTGCATTTGGTGAAAACTTGATTTGCAGACAGTCTTTCTCCGTTAGTCTACCTATGAAACACACCCACTGACCTTCAAAGACTTTTGTGTTCATGTTTAGTAAGGCAGTGGCACAGTGAGCACCTGACTTTCACCCCATTTGTCAGACCTGCCACTGCTGGCCCCACCCTCAGCCCATAACCTTCAGCCATGGCTTTGGGAGCTTGTAGTCAGCTCTTTTACCACCTGAGCTCTTTGAAATGCCTTTCAATCCCCTTGCAAATGGCAATACCGGTGATAGAGAGAGATTAAAGGCCGATGGGGGATGTCATAGGAGCTATGGTATCTCTCCGGTTCTCTGCCAATATTTTCCAGGAACCTATTTCCTCTTATATCAGGATATATATATATTAAAAAAAAAATCTATCTGCCTCAGGCAAATACTTCTTATCAGCAGATAATGCCTTACACCACCAGGCATATGCGATTAAGGAACCTGGGCTTGAGGTGGCACGGCGGTAGCACATGGTACCGTGCAGAACAGCAGCTGGACTCCTTCTGCCTAAAAAGTTGTTTGTACTAACTATAAGGAATGAACCATTAAGCACAAATGACCCATTTAGCAAAATGCTTTCGCAGAGCACCATTGAGTGGACCCTCCAACGTAGCCTATACGTGCCAGTTCAGAATTAGGGAAAATGTGGCTTTAATCCCTTAAACTCCTGAGATTAGCAAAATAATATAAATGTGTATAACACAAATTGCATGTCTGTGATCCAGGGTGCTATTTTGGCATCCAGAAGTTCACCAGAAATGCTTCCTTTCTTCTCATAACAGTAATTTGGGGACCAGTTTCCAAGGTTGCCATGTGTTAAGTGTTTTTCTCAATGAAACCATTCCCAGGATTTGGGGATCAGACCCACGGACATCACTGGAAACCCTCCCATGGACTTCAGCAGCCATTGAATTATCCACTTATTTCTGTGGGTTCTGTGGGAACAGTGCTTTGGCAGCAGCCTTTTAAAAATGTATTTGGGATAATTTTTCCCTCTGGCAACCTTTAGTTTAGCAGCTTAATCATCAGACAGGAATAAGAGTGGCTGAAAGATCTTCCACCTTCCTGGAATGAGTTAATGTGCTCCCCTGCTATATTAGCCGTCATCCATCTATATATACTGTCATTTGTTTCTCACCCTCCTCCAGATCAGAGAGCTGCTTAATCACTGCCTGTCAGCTCCCGCCTTGCCATATTTCAGCCTGCTCATATGAAATGTTGTTATTTGCTCCCTGGGCAGCCAGTAGTAAACCAGAGAAGCAATCGATAAATGTCCTTAACCAGAGCTCAGGCTGCAAGCGGAAGCATTGTCTGAAACAACGGGGGGAGGATAAATCCCTGTTTCCTTCCCCTGGCACTGCTGACTGCACATATGCACTGATTCACTTGTCAGCTTGCCATTAGCAGACTCTCCCTCCCAAAGCAAAGGGGTTGTGACAGGAGAGAGGGCAAAGCCACACACTGGAGCAACCCCTGCTCCCAGGCCAAGCTGAGTCTCCTCTCCTGGCTGCCCCACCTCTCCCACTTGGTACCTGCAGCATCAGCAGGAGCCAGGGATTTCCTTCTGGCCTCGAGCAGCAGTACCCCCACACCCCAAATCCTCCAAACCCACAGTTCTTGTCAGAGCTGCAAACACTGCTCAGATGCAAGCGATGTCCCCCTTCTCCTGCTCTCCCAGCCTCCTCTATCAGGATTCTTTGGATGCAAACCAGTGTTGTTATTCTCCCACCAGCCATCCCTTTGGAAACTAGAGAGATTATTCTTCTTACCAGCACTTTACACTTGGACAATACCACAAGACTACAACAAAACAAAGGGAAAAACCCGTCCCAGGTGTTTGTTGCCTACTGCAGTTAAATTCAAAGGCATTGTCCAGACTGGAAAGTTACCTCCTGTTGTAACTTGGCAATTAAATAGAGGTACAAAGTGCCTCTCTAAAGGGCAGCCTAAATAAGGGATGTTAATTCCACTGCTGGCACAATCAGGAAAAGGGTTGGCAGGTGGAAAAATGGTAGAAAACAGTTTTATTTTGTTCTGCCAGTGATGGAGCTGATGTGTAGGTGACTCTGTCCCCGGCTGCTCTCACTCATTTCCAAAGCTCCCACCAGTCAGTGTGTGGGTCACTACGCTCCTGTTTGGCCTCAGTTCTTGAGCAGATGTTTCCATGCCATTTAATGCCACTGTGATTCACATCATAAGGCATAAACCTGGCATTAGGTGAGCAACGGGGATGTGAGCTACCCCTTCTGGAGTTGGTGAGGTGCCAGACTGACTCCTTGGGGCTGGAGGAGCTGTGTGCTCAGGGATGTGCCAAAAGTGGCGTGGGAAAGCAGTGGCAGAGCCACTTTGGTGCTGGGGGGTACAGACTTGTTTCTGTGCTCAGTGATGAGAGCTGGGAAACCCCATCTAGGTGCAGATGCCATTTGGTTATTATTATTTCATTTTTAATTCAATACTTGTGCTCTGATCATTGTTGTTGACCCAAATGCATCATGACAATTCCCCTGGAGAGTTAGATGAGAAATCCCTTCCAAGTCAGCAAAGGAGTTCCCAGGGGTGCTAAAGCACATCTGAGGTAGATATGTGATACAACTGCTGCAAGTAATGGAAGGAGGGAATATTGTGGGAAAAGAGTAAAGGAAACAGAAGGTTACACAGATTGCTCAAAATATCCTTTCATTCCTGCCAGATATTAGCCCGTCTTGTCTGTTACCATAACACATCTACTACTAAATCCTAAGAAGCACCATTCTCTACCCTCCTTCTGCAAATGTGATCCAACATCCTCTGCCTTGACCCTGGAAGCTGGGAGCAGGCACCCAGCTGTCACATTTGCAGCTGCCAGGATGGGGAGAAAAAATTCAGGCAATTGCAGCTGAACCACTCATGTCTCCCAGTGATCAGCTGCCAGCAGGGACTGGCTGTCCACCTTGTCCTGTCCCATATACTCCCTGAAACCAGAGAGCTGCACACACAGATGGACCTGGCCCGCACTTCTAATAAATTTTTCCTTCTGTCTCCATATTTGGTTGCAACAAACCATCTCCCTGGATGGCTCATGCTACAGAAACACTCCGCTGCAACAGCTCTTAGGTACAACCAAAGTTTGAGAGACGCTACCGTGATGTTGGCTGGAAGGAAAAGCATCTTGTAAACTCTGTTCTCAGATGACAAAAAGTGTCACATGAATCATCCCCGTCCCAGCCAGAGAGCACTATTAGTGTCAAGGACAATAATAAAGAAGATAAGGAGCGCAGAAGAGCACGTGTAGCCCACCCCAATTACTCCCATCACTAACAAGTCAATGAATCGGAGCATGAAAGTGAATGTGTGCAGAAACGTGTAAAGCTGAAGAAAGCATCCCTTATCCCCTGAGAGGGAGAACGCCTGTGTCAGCAAAACAAAGCTTCAAAAGCAGTATAAAATGTTGAGCCTCAAGCTGTGCTGGCAATGCTGTGCCCTTGGGTGACTTTGGATATTATCAATCTCCCTTCTACGAAATAAGAATGGTGCCTCCTTTCCTGCACCGTTGCTCATCTGGATTTGGAGTTTTCCCAAGCTCCCCTGGTAGGTGACCATCCTCTGCCCAGCACAGAGGAACTCCCACATTTAGCCAAGAATCCTCAAAACCTAAATAACAATCTGCACAAACTCTGCTTGCCTGCATTAAATGTAGAGGCAATGAGTCTCTGTAGTGGACTGAAGACTACTAGATGTCCTCTCTGGGATCAGGACATTCTTGTGAGAAGATTGAAGGTGTCCTATTTAGTGTTCTTTCTACAACACAATCACCATTACTGTTCCTCTTTGTATTCTTCCTCTCGTCTCCACTTCAGAGGGCCTGTGACATTACAGCAAACTGGCAGAGGATGACAGCATCCAGGCAGTTTTTAATCAAACCGTGCAATTAGGGTCTTTCCCTTCCTGTTCTGCCAGCCAGGGATCCTTGCCATCATGCTCTGTTAATGCCCTCTGCTCTGGAGCAGGAGCATCAGCTCAGACCCTGATTCAGGTTCTCCATGTCTGGGAGGGAAGGACTAGTTCAAAACCTGATTCAGAGCCTCGTGACACTCAGGAAAAGAACTCATTCCAGTCCTGATTCACTCTGTTGTGATCTGATTCAAACCCTCCTGGCCTCGCAAGGAAGTGGGACCGTGATTCAAATTTCCAAGTTCAGAGCAGGGTGACTCAGGACCCCCACGGACCACAGCTGGGACAACTTTTCCAAAAACATCTCTGCTCCTCTGCTGCCTACTGGGGGACATGCTACTGCCTGGGCCCTTGGGATGGGCTGTTCCAATATGCACTTTGGACCAGATCAATACAACCAAGAATGTTCAGGGAAGAGTACGGCAGCAGGATATTCAGGCTGAAGTTGCTCCACGGGTTAATAGGTGCTACTGCAGCTCCCTGCACTTTCAACCTGTTGCAAGAACCTGCCTGGCACAGCCCCTCCTTCTGACACAGTGCCAGGTCTTATTCTGCAGACGCTGTTGGATTGATTCCCTTTGTGTCCCGCCGTGAAAAATTCAATGAGCTTTTTCGGCATCAGCAGCTCAGGGCTGCTGGGTTTTGTACCTCGTGCTTACACTTATGGGACCTGACAGTGGCTCTTTAATTCTTAATCCTTCTGAGAAGCAGACTGTGTATTCCTTCCTGCTTGGATCAGTCTGGACCTCATTAGCTCCTCTCACTTGGTTGTGCCGAGAGGAGGTGGCAGATGTACAGACCCAGGAAAAATTGTAGTGTGTTTGCAGTTTTACTGCAATCCAAGCCCATGAATTTTATACTAAATTGGAACTGAACTCCTCATTAAAAGCCCCTGAGGCTTCCCTGGTATTTCTGGTTTCCCTTGGTATATTTTCCTCTTTTGCCTTGCAGATTTCCACTTGTGTTCAGAAGGGAGGTTGGAGTGGGCCACAGGATGCAAAGTGCTGATGCAGTCTGTCTTACTCTCCGTACAGGTGGGTGTTGACTGGCCCCACATCTTCAGGGGCAGGTATTTGGGTATGTGTACGTGGGGGAGGCTGGAAGCTTCAGAAAATCTTCATTGACATCACTGATGTACAGTGGAAGAGCAGTTAAAAGCTTTAAAGAATGCAGAGCAGGATCTTGTGAGCAGGAATCTTCTACCATGCTCTTGGTGGACACTGTCCTTGGATGAAGTCTGAACTGGTCAGCTTTCAGGTGGGCTCAGGGCATCAAACACATCCCACTGGATCCAGTGCTCTCCCCAGAAATAGAGACGTGTTCGTTGTTATGTGCTCGGATAGGGTTGGATCAGCCTACCCTTGGTATCTCAGCTGTGCAAACCCTGCACAAAGAAGAGAAAGGAAACAAACAAAAAAAAAAGAGTGGAGGGAAGGAAGAAGACGGAAGGGAAGGAAAAGGAAGGAGAGGGAGAGGGAGAAGAGGGAAAGGGAAGGGGAGGGGGAATGGGAAGGGAACCCTCACCTGCAGAAAGATTTGAATTTCACAGCTACTGTGCAGGAAACATTAGCTGGACTGAGGTTGTGCTGTGAACTTTAGCAGCTGATTTGGGTCTGTTGGGACCAGCCTGGCACGAACAAGCACCATAGCTGCAGATTGGGCCGTGGAAGGCAGGTTCTTTAAAAGGACCAATACTGATCAAAAACAAACACACATAAATATGTCACTAAATATAGTGGCATTTGACTCCTCCCCACAGACCTGGGATCCAGGAACCAAAGAAGGAGAGCTGGATGTCTCTAGCATCAGCTGCCTCTGGCTGTTGGCAGAGGGCAAGAGTGAGGGATCCCAGCTCTCCAGCTTGAAGCCTTCACACTGCTGAGGGTCCAACCTCCCACAAGGAGAATTGTGGCTTCAGAAGCCCAGTTCATAGCAGGCCCCAAGATGTGCTGAGACCAACAAGCACTTTTAACATGGAATTTTATACCTGAATATGCAGAGTTTCCTTCTGCTCTTTAAGTTTGCTTCCTCAGAGTAGTGTCTAGTTCAGAAAGGGAAAAAATGCCTGGCACAGCTGAGCACTGCCTGAGCACTCATCATGGAAAGAGGCAGAGCTTCTCCTGGGCACTGCAGCCTGAGATTGTTTGCCTTGCTAAAAAAAGTGATCCTAACTTGTCTTAACCCTGAGATCCCTGTCATTTTCCACAGTGCACATTGGACCAGTCACAGAGAGCTGAGGCTCATGTTGCTTGTACTGTGGGACTTCAAAATGCACCAGAGCTTCAGATAACAAGCACTAGCCTCCCAACAGTTAATGCAAAACACACTGTAGGATGGTTAAGTAATTCTTTTTCACATGATGCAGCTGCAATTTGTCCTTCATTGTCACTAAAACAAAACGAAAATTGGGAGTAAACTGTTTAGTCAAATCAGGACAGAGCTAAATGACCCGTTATCCTGCCACTATGTTGGCTCAGAATGTATTTTTTTTTCTCACAGATTGATGCAGGCTGAGATATTTGCATTTGCTCGCTCACTCTCACATGATCAGCAGTGTTTCACTCCCCCAAGTTCCATCATGAGAGGTATATTAGCAGACAAGTAGTCTTTGCAGCTCTATTACCATTTTCTCTTGCTGAAGAGCAGCGTGTGCACTGCAACGAATCACAGGCACAGCCAAAATACAGAAATCCACGGCTCTGGGCAGCAGGGACAGAGAGGTAACAGCCTGGCTTTGCAATATCAGATCCTCTTCCAGTTACATCCAACACTGTTGGGGACCTTGTTAAGGTTTCAAGCAACGCACGCCGTTTATCTGAGCACCCTGTCAGCCAAATGTAAGCCTGCCTGGGATAAACTGAGTCTCAGCTGCTTGAGTGAGAGCTGTGTGTTTCCATGTCTGCTTTTTCCTAGTAAAATATTTCCTGGACCCTTTTCTGATAGAGGCAAAACTGGTAGATTGGGTAGAACCAAAGTAAGCACAGTCAATGTGAACACAGTCAAACAAATGAGTGGTAATGTTGTTTATGCTGAATTCATAACCTGGGCCTCAGCTGATTTCATGGTTGTATCTCCACTGGTTTCACTGCCCTCTGCCTGTTCATGTGGGCTTCCTTTTTGGCTCATAGACTCAGGGGCATTTTATTGAAAGGATGCAGCACCACACCTCTCCATCACCACTGCACCTGCCCCCTGCCCTGCTCCCAGTCTCATCTTGAGCACAAGCCTGCTGATGCCAAGGCTCTTTGCATACTGTGGAGGCCTTCTGGCATTCAAGTCACTCTCAAGATTTATTTTTTTTTTTAATCAAAAAAATCCAAAGGAAGTACATTCATCAGAGAAATTATGGCTTTTATTAGCCACTGCCCATCTCTGGAAGGTGAAGGTACACTAAAAATGCTGTTTGTGAAATAAATAGTCTTTAGCTGAAAGAGGTTCAGACTCTTGTTCCTCAGTCCGAGGAATCTCAGCTTCATTATTAAAGTCACAAGCATGTTCCTTTACTTCTGATGGTTTTTGACCAACATATGCACAAGTTCCCAGCCCCTGCTCTTATCTGACCTTTACTGAATGACCCCTCTTAGACCTGGCTGTTCAGCACCATGCTGCCAGGCATCCCCTTCCTTCACCAACTGCATGGGAGCTGATTCACTTGCTCTTTAAAAAAAAATCATCTTCCCCTAGACATTTGTTCTTCTAATTACCCAAAGCTTTGTTTCCTTGTCACTGCCTGATAAGTGCTATTTATATCCACAGCTGCTGAAGTATCTTCTTCCCGATAGCAGGTGAAGAAGATTTCTACATACTCTAAAAATCCCAATCTGTTTTCTGAAGTCATTTGATGCTACCTGTCTTTTGCCTTGTGGAATCTGCCCCTCTGTATTTTGGTGGCATGTACAAAATGACAGGAATGTCCCACCTCCCCGCCCCTACAATGAAGCACTGGGGCTTCTCCAGCTTTGTGGAGGAACCAGACAGCTATTCTCCTTTTCCTTGTGGGATTAGTTTTTCAGATTGGCCATCTCCTTGAACCTCCTCACTCTACTGGCACAACGGGAAAAGTGGAAGAAGCAAAGGGAGAAGATGGTGGAAGAAAACAGGTATCCCATACATCAGTAAAAGTCTGCTTGAGTTTGGAGATGTCTGTCCTGGGTTATTTATTTTGATGGAGCTATAAATCTGCCCCAAACTCAGAGGAGACATGTGGAATGGTCAGACAGGAGGTCAGTTGCTTCTGGCCTTGTAGCCTGTGCTGCAAACCTCATCCAGTGCTGCAAACCACACTCAGACTGTGCTGCAAACCTCAGGCAGACCCATTCCACACAGCTACACCCAGGCAAACATTCCCAGGGTCAGCAACACCTGCGCTGCAAAGTTCAGAATCAGATTTTCAGCTTCTTACCTGTGGTATCAAGGAAACCAAACCTTCGTAACACTACCACAGAGCAGAATTCACATCTGAACTCAAACAGGCTTGGATCCCTTTTGTGTCTATCAGGCTTCAAAGCAAATGTGGTTAAAATTGAAGCTTGTGTTAAAACTGACCCTCATATTAGCAATTTCGCTGTAATTAAGGAGAGCCTTTTCCATTTAACCTGAACATAACAGCGCCTTCGGACTCAGCTGCGTGACCACTGATTAAAATTAAAAAGTCCATCCTAGACAAATGAAGACAATGCTATAGAACCAGCTGAGAAAGGAGCGCAGGGACAGCTCTCTGCACCTTGAGGGATGGTTTCTGCCACATAGAAATTTGCAGACCAAAGCACAGAGTCTCTGGCAAGAGCACGGAACCCACTGTTGCTGCATGCCAGGCAGCAGAACTGTGCAGCCATCAGTCCTCAGTCTTTAAAAGTTTTGCAAATGCTCCTTGTGCCGAAGGAGGAACGAGCCAACTGCATCTCTGTCCAAAGAGGGGGCAGTAAGCTGCATCCCAGCAAATTGCCAGTGGGATGATGGTCTCTGCTGGCTTCAGCTTTATCAGGCACATTGCAGGCACCAGTGTGCTACAGCAATTAATTTTAATTCAAGCACCAACACCCTGTGCTCAAGTTCAATGTCCTGGCATCTCAAGTGAGACTGACAAGATGTATCACTGTTCCGGGAGCTCTTTTAGCTCTCCAATGCCAAATACTTTAAAGAGGTATTGATGCTTAAGGGATGCTCTGAATTACTTGCACCAGAGGCAGCTTGGTTGACCCACTGTAACATACACAGGGACAACTCCCCAGATAATCATAAGAAGTGCAGAACACAATGTGTCACATGAAAACAAAAAGCAGACACCACTATGATCCCTGAGCTCCATGCCTTAAAGAGAGGCAATAACTCCATATTAAAAGAGTTACAGGGTTATCCAGGGAAGGAAGAGGGGAGGAAGTCAAAACAGAGTCATGAGAAGAAGAGAAGAATGTTCCTGTTAGAAATGAAGAAAAAGTCTTCAGCGGGACACCAAGCCATCATGAACAGACCAACCCCTGGCAGGGAGCTGAAACAACACAGAGAGAGCATTGATAGACCACAGTATGACCACATGTATCTGGACTCTGAGAGCAAAAGTGCCAGTCGTGTGCAAACACCTCTTCCAGAACACATTTATTGTGGTTTCTCCCTGCTGTGCCAGGCCAGCATGCCAGCGCCTGTGCGTCACTGACTGACACCAGTTAGGCAGGCACTGTGAAACGCTGTGTCCTGGGAATGCTGTACACATGTGTGCACGGGCGATGAGGAAATGTCTAGTGACACATTATGTGTCACTGGAACCTCTACTCACAAAAGTCACTCTGATTTTGGACCTCTCTGCCTTGGAAAGTCAAGTCTAGCGCACACAAAAATGTCCTGAGAAACCAACAGGTAAAAAAACCCACAGTCCTCATCTCAGTCCTTGTGTTGGGGTCCTGGGAACAGGGGTGCCTAGATCCACCAGCTACATCCTCCAGGAAGCACCATGCAGGCCAGCAGAAGGAATGGCCCTTCCTCTGCAGCAGGGTCACAGCAACAAAGACCCTCTACACCAAGGGCTGACAAGGGCAAGCAAATGCCCTTTGCACTGACCAGGATCTGTTGCCTCCCTTGGTGCACTGTCAGGGCCATTACTCAGAAACACTTGGTAAACAGAGGTGTGTTTGATGCTGTGTGTTCCTGACTGGGCTGGTTGGAGCTGCCGTGGCAGGGCAGGGAGAGTGAAGTATCCGCCTTTCATGTGCTGCAAGACAGGTGCCAGCGGCACAGCGCCAGTGACAGCCGTGCCATGGGGCTCTCTGCTGTTCCTCAGGAAAGGTCCACATTCCCCAGTTGTCCCTGTCTATCCCTGCAGCCCCCGTGCACACCACGTCTGTCTGTGGGTGCCAGGGGGGCTCTCACCTCAAGGTGCTCTGAGCTCCCGTCGGCCAGTGCTGGTTCCCACCCACCGCTTGCATCCCTTCTCCTCCTCAAAATTCCTCCAGTTTTGCACCAAAATAACCTGACCTCGTTTGTAGTAGCCTCCCCAAAGGTGGCACACATGGAGACCTCTGGCTGTGCCCAGCCCTCCACGCTTGCCTCCCCCCCTGCAACAGCCCAGTGGTGGGCACAAGAAATCCCGTCTGGCCCATCCCTTCCCAGGATAGATTTGCATATTGGGTCAGCCACTTGATTTCCAGGGGATAATATTATTCATGAAGCTATTTGCAGTCCCCAAATCCTTGGTTACTGTTTGTTTGCTTCTTTCTCACTCCCTCTTCCCTGCTTTTTACTCCCCCTTGGCTGTTGGTCTGTTAAAAAAAAAAGTTCTCCCTTGGCTGCATTTTCAGGAGGACATTTCAAAGTCGGACTGAGATGGGTATTAAATGAGGATAGATGCCAGGTTCCTTTTCACTACATCCCAAACTACTAGAATAGCACCGAAAGCTGTAAATTAGGTCAGCTTTGCACAACAGCTCCCCGAGCCTTTGCTGGGAGGGACACTGCACAGCCTTCGGGTGACTGTCGCTTTAAACAGATCTGGTGCAGCTTGCCTTTGGGGACTGCTGTGATGCAGTGAGAGCTCTCCCAGGGCTGTCCCCTCCCCTATATAGACACAATTTGGGACCCAGAGCTGCCCCTCTGAGGGTGCACAGTCAGGGGCAGGCACAGGAACCCCACAGCACCACAAGGCTGGGGCCTGATAGCGAGCATAAATATGGGGCGGGGTCCCAGCCCGCAGAGGGAGAGGCTGTGTGCTGGCACGATGGGCAGCAGCAGCGGCAGCAGCTCCTGGAGGAACAGCAACAGGCTGAGCAGCAGTGCTGAGGTCTGAGATTGGCTGGGGGAGCTTCCCATCAAGTCCTGTGCCGCTTCTCTGAAGAAGCATGTCCTGAAGAAGCTCACAAACTTCTTTTTGGATATCAAAAACTTCTTTCTGGAAACAGCCAATGAACCAGGAGGATTGCTGGTGCCGAGGTGATGCACCCTGCACCTGTGGGCAGAGGGAGAGGCAGCACGAGTTCTCTTGCCAGATAAGCCATTGGCACCTTGGTACAGCATTCACAAGGTGAAGCCAGGTCCCTGCTCCCTGCGGTGGAAGATTAGCTCCCATAATTTCGGAAACCTGGAAATAAGCAAATGGGAATATGGCAGGGGATATTTTGAGAGAGATTGCTGTGGAAGAGAATTGCTGGTCTCATATGACTTTTCTGACTTTGCAGAGCACTTGCTGGTGCAACACAGAGAAGAGCTACAAACAGAGCAAAAATACGTGCTCCTTCCCCAGAATCCTTACCTGGCTGCCTCTGACCCTCAGCTCAGGGACGTCCTCATTTAGGGGTCAAGTCTCTGTGCTTAGTAGCCCTGAGCATATTTGCCTTCAGTGGAGCCTGTGTAACCTTGGGGTGACATGTCCCACCCTTCAGATTTGTGTTTGGGGAACATGCAGGGCTGTCTCCTCTCTGCTCACTCAGAGATTTCGGAGTCCTGCCCCGTCCCATGTGGCACCCTCAGCACTGGCTCTTTGCCTGGGACAGGACCATCTCCTGGGGCAGGGACAGGTATTCTGGGAGGAGTGAAGGAAGGAGGAATGGGTCCAAGTCCTCAGCCATTAATGGAAACACAGGAGCACCAGGAATGTAATTAGTGTCTTGGCATAGCGCTTGGGAAAGCCAGAGAGGCACGTCAGAGAGGGGAGGAGAAAGGGACCAGAGGATAAGCCGGGGAGCAGAGATCACAAAAACAAAAAGCAAGACCCAGGGCCAACATTGTGGGGCCCTTGAAGGCTTGGGCAGCTCCACCGTGCCTCTTCTGGTGGCTTCAGGGACCTGTGGGGCCTCTGGGGGTGTAGGAGACAAAGCCTATGGTGTGAAAGGATTCTTCAAGGACTTGCAATCCTTTCCGAACCCTTTCATACCCTGAACGCCACTTCTGTGGTTTCCATGGAGATGTCATCAGCAGGAGAGCAAGCAGAGGTCCCCACATCCTGGGTGGGAAGGAAGGAGCAGCGAGAGCAGTCTCACTCTTTTGCACCTATTACAAGCCTAAGCAAGTATATAGACACAGATTAGCTACAAAAAACTCCTCACTGCCCTGACTCTTGCAGGAAGCACTATGGAGGTTCACAGGTGGTATCCCCTGGAGACCTTTGCGTGCTGGAGGCAGGCAAGAGGAGATGGAGAATGAGGGGGATGGAGAGCTCCTCATCACCTACAGCTGAGCTCCCCAGTGGCAATTAAACCCAGAACAATGAAAACCCAACCACTTTCTACCCTAAATGGCAACAGCAGATCTCCAGCAAAGCCTTGAGTTGGTTTAAATTGCAGAAGTGAGCTGTGGCTTGGCTCACCAGAGCCACCTGTCCCTGTTCCCTCCCCACAGCATGGCCATTGCCCCCCGGGACACGGACCGGGCGGTGCAGCAGCAGTCCGCAAACAGGGAGGAGGGAAGGCTTGGACTTCACTGCTGACTGTTTATTTGCAAGATGCTGTTGTGTTTGGACAGAGTTCCAGGCAGGATGTGCCTGCAGTAAACACAGGAAAAGGGCTGATGCTGTAGTGGAGTGGAAAGGCTGGCAATAGTTTCAAGTTTTAATTAACATGGCCCCTCTTGGGTTGGCGTGTGATTCCCGAATGATGGCTGATAAAGGCAGGCCAGCTGCCGAGGGCTCCCTCCTCAGGGTGCTGTGGAGGTGCCTTGGCCTTTTGAGTTTTCTTTCTAGGAATGTCCCAGGGAGACACCAGACACATCTGGGAAAATACGTGCATGGATTTAAACACTGAAACATCTTCTGATAATTTTCTTTACCTCCAAATCAAGTGAGTGTTTGAGACAGAAACAAAGTCTACACTGTGCAGAGACAGGTGTGCACAAGCCCTCTCTCCGTTGCAATCCTCCTCAGACAGGGGTAAGAGGGATGCTAAAGAAGCTCCAGGCTGCCGCGTCAGGCCCTGTAATGTCACAATTCCCATGCTCAAAATGGCTGAAGGACAGTGGATGGATTTTCCATAGAGCACTGCCCCCTGCTGTGGGCTTGCCATTCCCACATGTTTTCACTCCTCACAAAACCTCCTGGTTGGAAAAATCTGCAAAATCATGGCAGTCTCCCGAAATGCGGGGCCATTCTCTGCCCGCGTGCCTGCTCGACGTCCCGCGGGTCTGCCATGGAGCACAGGCTTCCTCAAAACATCAGGAAGAAAGTAACACCAACAAAACGAGAGGGAGGAACAAGGGGCAAGGAATTTGGTCAGAGTATCCCTTTACCTCAGAGAAATCCCTGACTGATCCCTGAGATGTGGGGGCATCTGGGTCTGCAGCAGCTGCACCCCAAGCCCTTGAGACCGGAGCTTAACCCTGTGGTGAGACGCATTACGCAGCCAGCGGGGATGGGTGGGGGACCACTTGAGCCCAGTTGCAGATACCACTGGGGCAAGCCCATGTGTGCATGAAGGGCTTGATTTTACTGCTCAACAGCAGTGGAGAAAATACACATTTCTGAAGCATCGCTCATCTTGGTGCTAGCAGGGTGCTGGCACTACCTCGAACCCCGGCTATGATGCTCAGGGAGTTAACAGTCTTGCACAGCAGTAGGAGAGGCACCCCAGGAAAGCTCAAGCTTCCTCTGTAGGAGTTCTGTCCAACAAAATGCTGCTGTCAGCACTCTCCCAAAATTCTCCCAACCAGTTAGGACACAAAGAAAAGCCCCCCAGTGACATTGTATTTGCGGCAACCAAACCTCTTGCTTGCTGGCACCGAGCACGTTCGCTGGGAGCAACAACGGGATTTTTACAACATGGTTCTTTTCTCAGCACTTGCCAAGACTAATGTGTAAAGCCTTCATGACAATTTAGCCACGCTCACGGTAAGTATGGTAATTCAGAAGTCTGATTTCTGGTAACTTGATCTGTCGTTGAGTGAGTGGTCTGCCTGCAGCTGTGCTGCTGCACGGCCTCATTTTTACGGTGGATCAAGTGTTTCAAAGGTGCCCTCATATCCCATGGACATGATGCTGGTCTTCTCATTCCTGGTAGATGAATATGGTAGCTAAAGACCCAGCCTTTCACCTGCTGAACTCCATCACAGCTTTGCCTTTGTCTTCAGGAGAAGCTGAAGCAACTTTCAGCTAAAGGAGGAAAAGAAAAGGTAGAAGAATGAAATAAAGTCCTGTTAGCATCCAAGCTGCAAGAGGAAAGCTGGTACTTTTATAAAGAGGACACAGGGAGGACAGGAAATTATGGAAACCACATGCATTTCAGATTAAATAAGCTTAAAATGCATTTACTCTGAATGAACCGTGAAATATCTTAGCAAAAGTCTACCCTACGGTAGATTGTAAAAATTATTATATGGTAGATTATAAAATGACTAGTGTGAGAATACCTTGATTGGCAGATAAGAAGAGGTGGCTGCTGTAGTGCGATTCACAGAATGAAGCCCCAGGGCACTGCTACCTACAAACAGCAATTCCACCCACACCACGAAGTCATGGCTGCAAGCGAAGGGAAGGGGGAGTTTCTCTCATGGATGTAATTGAGACCTTGGGGAAGCAGAGATAGAGATGGCTCTGAGACAGTTTTTTTAAGTCAGGAAGAAGGCTTTTTTGGTTGACATTCATACTGGGAAAATCTGTTGGTGTTGGTGAACTGCCAAAGATTCTGAGAATCATTGCAGCATTCCCTGTTGGTTTGGGAAACACAAGGTTTGATTCTGCAACTTGGCTTCTTATTCCCCACGTCAGCAACTCCCAGCGAAGGGTAGAAAATTTATCTTTATAGTGACATCTGTGGCTGAGCTAGGAACTGAAATAGCAGGTACTGAGTAATAGCTCTGCTGGCCTGGAAAAGTCACCAAGGTGGTGCAGTCTAAGGTATATTTCTGGGTCCTTCATCCGCTTGGCAGTCTGCCTGAGAAAGCCAAAAGAAAAGTCTTGGGACTCATTTTTTACCTCTTCCTCTTGTTTTCTTGATGTGGCTCAATTCTATCATTAAATTAAATGTATCCAGGTTATAGGAGAGTGAATTTATGCAGGGATTAAAACAGGCTAATATTATGCCATTGAAAAATAACTTAGCTTGCTATTGAAAGCTCAGTGCTGACCTGCACAAGTAATTCCGCCCAGGAACAAAAACAGGTCTAAAAGACACAACTGAGAAGACAGCTGGCAGGATGAACTGAAGAAAGAGAGAATGTCAGCTGCCTCTCCAGGGACCAGACTTCTTTGAAATAAGCCCTGCCAGACAAAATAGAAGTCTTGTTGCTGGGCTGTAGCAAAATGCTAGCAAAGGCCAGATCCTGTAAGCCTCAAGGCTGGGGTATATCAGTGTAAGATGAAAGTGATAAGCGGGGGTGGAATGTGAATGCTCCAGCTCAGCAGTAATGCTCACATCCCACCATTCTCTGCTCCTCAGCACACCCAAGAGAAAAGGAACGAGATTGCCATGGCCCTAAGACTGGCACCCATCAATGCAGGGGCAATCCCTGGTGTTTCCCTTGTGGTAACCCCTTCAAGGGACAAGGAACTATGCCCAGTACATCAGGAAGATGGACAGAGGGACCCAGGTTTAAATAGGGTTTCGCACTGATGAGCCAAACCGTTGGCTGATGTAGGCGGACTTCACATGAGCTGAGGAGCTTATTGAAATGTCGCAAAATGACAGAAAGGCTTTTCCTTTATCATACTGGTATGACTGAAATCTGAAAGCCAGATGGGATTTGGACTGAGGGAGGATCCTAATCCACCTCTGGCCATAATTATTTCAAAACACAGCTGTTCAGACAGGGCATGGGCAGTCTTTGTCCTGCCGTAATTATTTTTTGCAGGTTTTTTTGTTTGTTTTTGGTTTTGTTTTTTTTTTTTAATTGATATATTCAGGAAACAAACTGTTATAGGATGTCCACTGTTATAGAACTCACCCTGCTAGCCATATGACCCCATAGTGTGTCCGTTACATAGGACAGGTAAATAACAAACCTGTACTTACTTGTGTACAGATAAAAATAAATATTCATCCCACTACCTGGTAAATCCCATTTCAACCACTGTAGTTATATGACTAATTCCCTTAGTGCAGAAATTTATATATGTATATATTATTAGAAGGGGACAGTTATTTAATTTCTCTGCATGGGTAGCTATCCCAATATAGATGTATTTATATCAGCACATCTGCAAGAGAGTAGATCTACCCCACTAAAAAGAAGTTTTGCCATGTTAACTGTGTACATAGCTCAGTGAGGGCACTCCCAGTCAGCAAAATAGCAGAGAGAATACAGTCTGCTATAACATGTGCTCTTCTTCAAGACATGATGAGCACCTTTCCTCCAACAATACAGGAAGATGACCAACAAGAAAAGCCAGTGTTGAAAAGAAAGTAGAACAGGTGACCTCTGGTATCAGGAAACTCTCTTCAAAGAAACTGTGTCTTTGTTCCAGTGAGGAAAGTAGAGTTGTTTACTCCTCCTTTGGTCCAACAGAGGTGGGTGTAATTAAAGGCACGGCCTGATTTGTTTGACTCACTGGCAACCTGAATAGCCACCCCATGTTTTGTTTGGCTACACGAGAAGCCAGCCCCTTCTGCAGGCTGGGGGTTAACGGGTGAACAGCCCCCCTTTCTAAGGAGCCTCTCTTTTCCCCACAAGCCACCAGGTTCTTTTGGCATTTGACACTTCTGTAGAGTTTTTTCCCCTGTGGGTTTTCCATATGGCTATTTTTGGGAGATTTCAGACTTGTGGCGCAACCTTCTCCCGTTCAGCTTCTCTCTGACTGTAAAAAAGCCACCCTGCACCTCTAATCATCTCAGTGTTTGGTTTTAAATTATCCATCAGAGCTCCTTTGGTAGCAGAGGGAGTTGATTGTACTGTTTTTACAGAGGTTAAAAATAGCACCCAAGCAGGCAAGGGCAGCGGGGAGGGCTGAGGCAAACAGAGGCAGCGGCACTTCTGCTGTGACAGAAGTTGGTGCCCTCACCTGCAGACAGCAGGGATTGGTAAAAAAGGATCTTGTTTCTGCAATCGATCGAAGTGTAAACAGTGGTGTCTGAATTCATGCTGATGACCTTGATCTGTTAAGCAGGGAACAAGACACTGGATACTGAAGATTTTCCTGCAGCAGCCTGAAAACTCCCCGTCACCAGCTAAGAAACCCTGCCTGCTTCTTCAGCTGGTTCCAGAAGACAACGCTTGCTTCCCTTTTCAGTGCCACTGCTGTGCCAAGCTTGCACACCACAGCCTTTCAGGAGGTTCTGACGGGGGGGAAAACAGCTGCTTGCAATTTTTGCAGCTCTTAAATAAGTGGGGCATCCTCCTACCCTGCTCTGCCGAACCTCCAGCCCCTGCCCACCCCCTTCCAGCTGCTCTGCTCCTAATCCAGGCTCTGACATCCTTGCTCCACCAAACCCATTGATATCATTGATGCAGTGTGGCAGCTCTGCCTCCACACCTCGCTGCTTGTAGCCCAGAGGCAGGGCTGACATGCAGAGGCAGGAGTCGTTTGCTGATAGCGTGTCCTGAAGCAGGGAGGAGGTGGGATTTGCCTCCTCTGGTCCCCGCACCGGAGAGCCTCTAGTCATCAGAATGTCGTGTGCTGCTTTTCCTGCTCCCTCAATGGGCTGGCCCAGGAGAGCACAGCCATCTGCCAGCTCTGATGTGTGAATGATGCCACTAAAGAAATGAGGATTTCACATTCAGATCCCTTTATTTGCAGAAGTGCCAATCAAGCATGTGCTACTTGAACTGGGAAAATGTTTTAAGTTTTTCAGGATTAGCGGAGCTTCATATCAGTTTGAGTGGAAAGAAAATCAAAAGGAGCACATTTCCCTGCAAATCCAGGTAATTTTGGGTCCACAATTCTGCTTTTCTGGGACTAAAGCTCTGCTTGGGTGTAGAAGGACTCCGGTTATCAGTATCATTTCAGGAGACAGCAGAAGAATATAGTGCACATAAATGCAGGTCAAAGTGTAGCTTTGAGTAGTGAGTTTAAATCCAACAATGTGCTCTGGTAGCAGACCAGAATCAGATCTCCTTTTCACTGGTATGAGGTACTTGTGTCACAAATTTCAGGGATCTAAACCTACATCCTATTGTACAATAAGAGAAAAAGTAGGTAGGTAATCCTTTACTGTTTCCCAGTACCTTCTAGAGCACTGTCAGAACTCATGTGTCCCCACAGACACACAGCTGTTCAGCAGCAGCACATACCATTTATTTATCTGTGATCACTTTCTTGCAGTATTAAGCTTTTATTAACCCATAACTGAAAGCTGTATCTCAGAAAGACTGGTGCTCTGCTGTTTCAGCACTGCACATATATAGCACTGCATAGCCAAGGGCAATCCTTCCCAAAAAGCAGTGAACCTAGTCCATCCACACTCCACATGCTTTCTGGGAGCACCTTTCTGCTGGCTCAAGCAGTCTCTGAGAGCACATCTCATACTTTCACATGCAAAACGTTGTGGATACCTTTTGGAAATTAGACGTGGTACTAAATTCCCAAGAACTTGCTCGGGAAGCGCAGAGCCAAGCCACCGTTGTCACAGTGGAGCTTCAGGCCAGCTCCTGAGGCTGTGACTCATGGGAAAGGAGTTCAGTGGTCCTGCGTGGGTGCAAAGCAATAAGATTCCACACATGCAGACATCTGCACTCTCACAGGGACCCAAACAAGGAATATCTGCCGAGTCCCGAGTCTTTCCAACAGCTCAGACATTTCCAGGGCAAGTGCTGAATGCAGAAGACCGTGGCGTGGGGGGAGGGAGAGGCCACACTTGGGCTGAATTTGGTGCACACAAATTGTGAGAATCTGCCTTTGAGTTTGTGTGACTAACCACAAGTTATGTGTTCAGCCTTAGCGAAGTTTTTTAACTGATGTAGAGACCAAGGCATGGAGAAGAAACAGTCCAAAATGATCCTGCTTTGCTAAAACTTACATCTGCAACTTATAAAGCAAATTGCTATGGTAAATAGTGATCAGTAAGCCTGAATCATCTCCCCATCCTCTGCACATTTTCACTTTGACATTTGTTGTCCTTCTTCCTCTTTTTAATGAGCGAGTGAAAGGTGTTTGAAACTCATGTCAGTACATCCTAGCAATTGAAAAAGTATTTTAAAGGAAAAAAAAAAACATTAAAAAAACTTGTTAAACCTTCTCAGTGTAAAGACAGTATGTAGAATGATTCACCTATGCTGTTGTGAATTTTATTCGGGTCTGCAGCAAGTCAGAAATAACAAATCTGAAGATACAAAGCAATTAATACCTCATTTTCTTTCTGCCTTTCATTGCCATCATCTCCATTAAGATTTACTTGGGTAAAGTAAGTGTTGATGCTTCAGTTTTACATATTTTGCATATTAGAAGTGCATTTATATACAGATTATATATATATATATCAATATCTTGATATATATCTCAAGTCTGACATAAACAATTTATAAATATATAAAATAATAACAATAAATATAAAAATAATATATCTCAATTCTGAGAGACATTATTTAGAAGAACACTGAAGTTTCATAGCACCTGTAAAACAGATGAGCATTTCATACAGATGAGTTTTCCAAAGATAGCAATGTGATGACTGGTCTCTGGGTTACTAAAACTCCATTAACCCTTTTGCCAGACCATTATTAAAATCAGGAAAAATGTGTTTTTCTGAATAACCTTCATTTGAGTGCAATGTCACCCAGATCTTCACAAGGCAAATATCAAATGCAAGGAGCAACGGCCACTGAATGAAGCAAACCAAACCACTTGACTTTATATTCTCTGCAAATGTCCCAGTGGTGTGCAGACAACATCTTTTCTTTTTTAAATGGGAATAAATTGGTTTAGATTCAGGGCCAAAGTTATTGCTAGTGCAAACTTAGCAACTCTAAGCAACTGACTTGAATAACTTACAGTAGAATCTGGCAGGACCAAATCAGACCTAAAGCCAGCCTGGAAAATCCAAGCAGTCAACACAGCTTTCTGCAAACAGACTTGGAGATCAGGGGTGGTTCAGAGCAGTGATTTGTTTTGCAGAGAGGAGCTGTGCCGTGACGCACAGAGCTGTAGGCTCAGTTATTTATGAATCCTTGGTTGACTGGTGGGGATCCTTGTCAAAACCCGAGAACGTGTTGAAAACATGAAAAAGGAGCTCAAATCAGGAGCTCTGCTTGTCACCCACTGCCAGCGGGACCTCACCTATGAAAGGCACTAATATGCTCTCCCAGACTCCACCAGGTGATGATCAGGGAGCATTGCTAAACTGGGGGATTAATGTCATCTGTGGAATTACCTGTTCCAGTGGGTAACGCAGATGCATGGACTGAGCTCATGGCTGTGCAGCCCTGCCGTGCCTGGCCTGCAGAAGCTGGTGAGACACCGAAGGAGAGGGAGCACAACAGGAGCAGGGTTGCCTGTGGGACAGAAATGGAGTCCTTGTGACAACAGTCTGTGGCAAGCCAGACAGTTGCACATGCAGGTGTGTCAACTCAAAGGAAACAAAGCTGAACACAAGCAGGAGGGAAGGAAGGATGTGCAAGGCATGGTCTGAATCATCTATCACTACTATTAAAGTGCAAATTTAAAACAACAGGTGGATATACATATTAATAGACAGAGTGCATAGCTGGTAACTGCTTGTATTGGGCTGGAACATCTCTATATGAGAAGCAGAAGATGAGCCCAAACAGTTACAGCTTGAAGGGAGTCCTCCAGGTAAGACTTTTTAAGTTACTCACTAGTTAATTCCAGACACAGCCAGCATCCAGTTGCCTGAATTTCCAGAGGGACATCAAACTCCTCCTGACACATCTGAATCTTGCCCAAAGCTTCCGTGTTTGCTGTGTCTCGCACTCCCAGTGACATCTCAGGCCCTCTCCTTGCATAGAAGCACCCGCTGCCTAGGGAGGGACAGGAATTGCCAACAGCAGTACTCGAAGCTACACATTTTCTATAGACAGTTTTGTTCCTTACACCCAGAATGCCCTTTTATTTACAACAGGAAGAAGAAAGAGCGTTTGCTTCCCAGCCTGAGGAAATGCTGTAGTCAGGTTGTACATCACTGTGTAAGAAAGTCAAATAATTATTCCCTTGACAGAGTTATGCCACTCTTTGCAGAGATGCTCTACCTTTACTTATTATGCCCGAGGCATCACACTCTCCCAGTGACAACATATGGCAGCATATTTATCCTAGGGCTTGTAGGGCTCTGTGTTATTCTTCATAACTCACAGGTATAAAATTTGTCCTTGTGACCTTGTGACATTTCAAGCCAACACAAAATCAATAAAGCACATTGAATCACCAGCCAGCTTAAAAAACTAACCCAGCTGCAAGCATCGCTTTAACAGCGACAGATGAGCATCACTATTAAACAGTCAGAAGTGTCATTTGTCCCCAACCTGCTCCATTGCTTTGGTCTTTGGGGTATTTCAGAGTAAATCCTTTCCATCGTGTCACTTAAGCAGTAAAGGGGAATCTTTTATAAGCTGAAAAAGGGCTGTGGTAGCAGCTGACATGATTTATGTTTAATAAAGGCCCTTTAGCGCCAGGAAAGAGGGGCCCTGCCAAATCTCAGGCGTCTCTCGAGCCGCTGCTATTGTCCCTGGGGCAGGAGCACTTTTTAGGTTCCCTCTCCATCCCTGTAAACAAAAGGACAGCTGTACGCTTGGCTGGCTCCGGACGGGGTTCTTTGTGCGCGATTAGTACCCCGCGCACATCATTCATGGCTCTTGAATAAAGATGACCTCTCGCAGGACGGGATGGGGGGAAAAAAAGCCTCTTTATTCAGCAGGGCTCGAATTAGCATAAGGACAAGGAAACCGTTCCTTGGAAGTCACAGGAAGAGCTAGATAAATAAACAAGCAAACTACAGATTTGCTCCAAATACTCGGCGTTCAACAGGAACTGTAAAATCCCGGGGAAGTTGTCCCCACTCGCGGTCGCTTTCGCGTGTGCCGCCCTTCGCTCCGAGGTCTGAGCTCCGTATGGCCCAGCTGTTCGTCTGCGGCTGGGAAAACACTTTATATCACAGAGGTTATGGCCCAAAAGGAGGAAAAATGAAGCATATGACATGGCCAACGTGAGCTGATTTCCACCACCTTCATCCTCCCACCTCTCTCTTGGCAATGCCCCGGCCGGTGGCTCTTGGAGTGACAATGATATTTGCCTTTATTTTCCCGTCCTGTGTGCAGACCGGCGGGTCAGGCAGCGAGCTATGCAAACAGACAATGACATGCCGAATTTTTTCACATGCTGGGTTTCCCAGTCGATGAAAGGCAATTCAGCAGCTTATCACCATGTACGCTGCTGCAATTAAGAGCCCTGTGAGCAGTGGCAAACGAAGCTCTCCTTCCCCGGCCCCCTGCACCTCCCATCCCTCCCCCATGCCCATAGGAACAGTCTGTCTCTCACCACCCACCACACCAGCACAATTGCAACCCTTATACTCGGCGCTGAGCTCCGCTGAATTCTCTGTGACCCAGCAGCCAGGGGCATGGCAATAAGCACCAGGGTGTCCTCCAGACCCAACCTTCACATCAGATTAGTTTTCAGATGAAGTCCTGCTGTGTCAACTGTAATGGCCCTTAGAAACGTGGATTTCTCTCCTGTAAAGCTTAGCAACAGTAGAGAGTTAGCTAAAGGCAGCAGACAAGGAATGAAACATAGTTTAAAATTAAATTAAGTACCCAAACTGTTTTTAAAGCAGCATTACCACCTTCTTTGGGCTTCAGTGCTCACTGTAGTTGCTGTTTTTCTGCAGGTCTCACCCCCTGAAAATTATCCCATCCCTTTTTTTTTCTTTTTAACTGCACACTTTTTGCTGGAAAAAAACCCAACTGAAAATATGGCCCTGGTTGTAGTTAGAGGTTCCAAGTGAAGCAGGCAAAAATGGAAAAAAAAGACATTATTTTATGACTTGTGATTTTCAGGTCAGTCATTAATTCTGACCTTCTGCAGTCAGCAGCACAAAGAACAAACCAGAGTCTTCACTGACACTTTTGTGTTCTGTAAAAGTTTCATGAGTCTCCAACGAATCTGCAGCAGAAAAATGCATAAAACCACAAAACAAGTCATCATCCTTCTCCAGTGGTCTGGGTTACTTTGGGGTGGAGATTAACACAGGTCAACTCCAGCCTTTGGCAGGAAAGTGATTTACACAGGTGAGCATTGTCCTTCTCACTCATAAAAGCATGAGAAGCCTTGGCAATGTAGTTTATCACTGGAAAACTGAGGAGCAGGACATCACCATTTCATGTAAACCGTGCACACACATGACACATCAAAGACTTCTGACAGTGTGTGGTTAAAGAGTATTGCTGAAGTAAAGTCCTGTTGTTCATTAGCCTTTGGACTATAAATGATAGAAAATGAGCCATTTGGAAGGTATTTCCATGAAAACTTCTTGCGTGTTCCTCACAATCTTACCTCCTTCCATCTCTCTGTCCAGCACCTCACATGTGTTGTTTGTTTCTGTTCATCTCTGATGGTGAAAGCAATATTCTGAGTTTAACTGAGGCTAGACTCAATATTTGCAACAGGTATCTGATATATGTGATAACTACACACCTGCACCATTAACAGCCCTGTTGAAATTGCAGCAAAACAATGAATGAGTCCATAAAGGGCTGAAATACAACAAAAATATCTGAATGAGGCCGTGAGAAAATTCCAGTGCATCAAAGGGGACTCACTAAAACTGAATGAAGGGACTCCTGAGGAGAGTGAAAAAAAGATTATCGAAAGCGCTTGTTATTTGAGAACATTATTAATACAGGGGAACTCCTGCCATCCTTAGAGGTGCTCTGCCTCTCTGCTTCGTTATGGAAATGCTTCCCTCAGGCCCCATCTGCCTGCAGGTTTTCTGCTGCAGATGAAGGTCACCCAAAGGGAATTCGTTACCACACGTCTCCTACGGCAAAGCAGGGCTTGCTGCAAATGAGGCAGCACAGCCTGGCGAGCGCTGCCTGAGGAGGCTCTGACAAACTCAGGGCTGACAGGACGCCACCATCAAAAAGAATCCTCATGTGACAGTTTGTGCTTCCTTCTCACGCAGCTGGACGTCTTGGCAGCAGGCAGGGGCTTTGGGAGAGTGATATGACTCATGTAGGGCTTTTTCTGGGAACGTGCTCCAACAGGCATAAATTATGGTGTACGCCTGGATCAGGTGCTGTCCTGGATGCAGACAGGTCATGAGAGCTACATACAAAAGGGATGTCTCTTCTAGAGAAATCAGATGAAGTGCTGCAGATCTCACTGAGGGAATATGTATATTTATCTCTCATCTTCCATCGCTTTTCTAGAAGCATTCACAGATTAACCATGCAGTACAGCTGGGAGTACAAAGGCAGGCTTCACTAGTCAGTGTTAGTAGAAAACATTGGGGCATAAAATGTGAAGTATTTCATTAAAGGCCAAAAAGAAGTCATAAACAGACCTCCTGCCTGTTTTCCAGTATTCGTGACAAAAAAAGCAAACCCCAAACAAACAGTAGAATTAGGCTTTGCCAGCTTTAAAGGGAAAGATAACATACATGGCAACAGAGCTGACAGTAAAAGAAAATCCCCATGTGAGGCCAAGGGGTGAGACCCTCAGCCTATAAGTAAAGCCAGTGCCCACGTCACCACCAGATTTCAAATACGTGGCACCTTTTAAATATGTAAGTGAATTAGACAAAAATGAGTAATCCCATCAGTCAGGGAGGTGAGAGGGGGTATGAGATGTAGGGCAAGCTTTAACTTTGACTTGGAGGACCAGTATTATCTGGCAACCCCCATTCCAGGTACGGTTCATTTGGGTCAAGCAAGCAGTTGAAGTGAGTTTCTTTCCAAAAGCTAAATCTTGTAAAAACTGTTGGTAGTGTTACACACCCATATGACTCAGGCTCCCAGCTCCTTCAGCTTTATTCTGCAATAAAAAGAAACACAAGTGCGAGCCTCTGTGACAGGGAGGCCCTCGTAGCTTTGGCCAACAGTATTTATGAGGGTCTATCACCCTGCAGCTTTTGTAGTGCCAGTCCAACAGGACTGACATCTTTGCACTGGCCTTGGTGCTCCATCTGGGATGGCAGGACCTACAAAAAGGAGATGCTCAATGCTTCTGGGAGACTTTGCCCTGCTAAGCCCTGTGGTTCCTCTGCTGCTGTTGTGAGAGGGCGAGGGCCTGGCAGAGGAGGCATGGCATGAGCCAGCAAGTTTCCAGGAGTATTCCCAGCAGACGATGAGCTCAGCACCTTTTCCGGCAGGATGCTGGGAAAACATTAACTGGGGAGAGGTTTGGGAAGGCGATTCCCTTCTCCCTGAGGCATTCCTGCTCCAGGCTCTGAAGTATCAAACCCTGTGAAGAGATTGCCCAAGGAAGGAGGCAATTGCCTCCTCTCCAGTGTGCAAATGGTTAGCAACATAGTTAGGTTTTTCACAGATCCATGGAGCTGACTCTCTGTCCTACTGGGGGTTTTCCATCTTTACCAAATCCCAGCAGTGCCTGAGGGATACAGTCCTGCGGGGCACATATGGGAACAGGGGGAGTGGGAGGGAGAGCAGCAGCATGTGAGGGAATGGGGCATGTGTAGGAGACTCCACATTACCGGCAGGACAGGCAGCACGGAAAAATGGGATTTCAAGGGTTGTTTTCTGCCGCCTGTATTATAAACCTTGGGGTTTATAATCCGTTGCAGGAGGAAAGTCGCAGTGCTTTGCCTGTCTCCTGCTGGCTTCATGTGGATTTTCTCCAGCTACTTGAATTTCTAATCTAGTTTTTTGCTTGAAAGCTTGGATTTCAGCATGGGGCCATGAACTCAGGCTGGTCTGTGGCATGAGCCACATGAAGAGTGATGGAAGAAACTTGTGTTTTCTAGCGAGATGGCATTTGTGTGTCACTGGGTGGAAAGAGATGTTCAGGAAGCCGTGTATCTTCCTCACTTCCCTTAGCTGTGGCATGTGCAGGGAGAAATCACAGGCAGACTCACACACCCAAACCACACTTTTTGGGCACGAATGGTCCTGAAATACCTCATAAAAAAAGACTTGTCTCAAGCCTCAACAGAGGCTTTAAAGCACTGAATGCTACTCTTCGCTGTAGTATGGCAAATTGATGCAGTGTTTTCAAACATTTGCAGGCATAACATGATAAAACAAATGCCACCAGTCCTCCAGCAAAATGCATGATTTATTTTCCATTTCACACACAAATATTTGTGCTTTTCTGTCTTTGAGAGCTGCTGAGAGCAGTGAAGCAGCCTCTCCAGGTGGCTTGGCCAGGAGCTCTGCTTGTACATGGCACCTCCAGCCCCATACAGGCACAGAGATAATGCAAGTGGTCAAACTGGGACCTGGCCTGGCTCCCACAGTGGCAAATTGTCCTGTAAAAATTCGTTTTGCATGGGCTGTTATCTTTCTGAATGGGAGGAGGGTTATATTTATACTAGGCAAAATCCAATAGGACTTTTTTTTTTTTTGGCTAAGAAATTATAAGATAGAATTTATATTTCATCCCTTTGCTGTGATGGACAGAATTAGTGACAGATATATGAGGGAAATGTAATGAAAAGCTTGTAAGCATCTGCTCTAAGACTATAAGAATCTCCCAGAACAGTCCCATCCATCCTCCACTGCTGCCCTCAGTGTTGCTCAAAGGGCTGCCCGGGCAGAGGGGCAGCGGAGAGGATGCACAATCCCTCTGTCCCTGGAGTGTTGATTTACAGCATGGAGAGGGGACACCAGCAAGGGAGCATTTTTTTCCTTCTCCCACCCTCCCAGCACCGAAGTAACTCTCAGAGGATTGCTTGGGGAGACAGAACCCACAGCCCATCAAACCACCAGCTGGAAAAAGTGCAGAAAAATGCAAGTGTGGTTTCCTTCCCGTCCACAACATTCATAAGGGGTTTTCACCACAAGCGGATGGGACAGGGATATAAATACATTTACAGCTCAGGGGAATTTGCTGCATCACCTCCTCTGCTGCAAGCCTCTCTGCAGGCTCCTGTTTTAGGGAGATTATTTCTCCCAGGCCCTGGGGACAGAGGTTGCCCTTGCCAAGCTAGAATTTATGGGAGGAGGTGGCTGCAGAGAGAGGTCAGTTTTGGGAAGGCACATCCTCACCACAAAAAGGCATCAGGGCAGACAGAGCAGCAGGATACCAGCACTAAACAGCAGAAGCATGGCAGGGTTGATGTGGGTCAATGCAGCATCCACAGGGAGACACTAAATGCAGGGAGGGCTCAGGTCCCTCAGCCTGGGGCAGCTCCCAGAGCTTCTTTGGTTTCGTGCAGACAGCAAGAATTGGCCTCTATTTCTCCCCTAAAGCATGTTTCCACTCATCACTTCTGTATCCATGGTCCATTTGCTTGGACTGATGGCATGATTCCTGTCTGAGCAGTAACCACATGTATTTACTGACCAGGGCAGGCTCAGCTGGGGAGGGGATGAATCCCTGCTGATCTCTGCTGCTCACCACGCACTTTGGTTTCCTTCCCCAGACAGATTCAGGCAGCTCATCCCTCCATCTGGGCACTACTGGGAGGATTAGTTAGCATTCATGACATGGTTACCTGAGATAGCCCAGGGCTGGATTCAGCGACTCAGGAGCTCCCTCTGTTTCTAATGTTTGCACAGACTTACAAGACAGATGCACTAAGCACTGCACGTGACTGTGCAGCAAACTGTGTTTGCTGAGGGCCAGATGCTTACAGCAAACAGGGATGCAGCTGGGGAATGCTGCCAATGGATACGATGAGGAGTTGTGAGCAAGGGGTTGGAGTCAGGCTGTTAGCAGGCAAGACAGTGCACGTACAGCTTTGATTTATTTCCCCTTGCAGAAGGTGCACGTGGTGAGGTTTGCACCCCAAGCACCCTCCGCAGCTGCGGGTGCAGCACCCTGGGATGCTGGAGCTGAATGCACCAAATATTTGACCTCATGTCTCACCTCCAGGGACCTTCCCCAGGCTATCCCCACCCTGCCACCCTTTCCATGACACTGCTGCGTGCATTGAACCATGGAGGCCCTTCAAGGGCAGACAGGAGAAAAAGGAAGACAACAGAGACAGTGGCAAGAGAAAGGGGGTGCCTGAGGGCTGTGGCAGCCCTGCACCCCAACACCAACTTATGCTTACCATGAAGTTTGGGTCATGTTAGTTCTACACAGGGGATATTTATTTCTTTTCCTGCCTGAGCTGTGTCCAAGTGCCTGCCCATATGTTGGCTTGCTGGCAGCTCTGGGCACCTGGGGTGCAGTCTGCCTGCAGTCAGATGGTGAGTGGCTTCACCCCTGCAGGGAGCTGGCTCTGAGCTGCATCCTCAGGTGTTGGCTCTGCTTTCACATCTCCCATGTCACCAGCTTTCAGCACAAGCCAACCCTGACTATGGCATTATGCCCTACCAAGTGTCACTGGGGGACCCTACTACAGCTTCCAGACCTGGCAGTATTCAGATATTGGCCTCTTTGGGATGCTTGAAATGAGCAGAGCAGCCTGCCCTGTTTTACAGAGCACTGCTGCTCCGAGTCCCAGTCCTGCTCTCACAGTTAACTGGGAATTTGCTTTGCTCCTGCGATAGCTTAATTTCATTTCCGTGCAGTGCTCCCAACCTCCCTGCCCAAAGATGCAAATATCTGTAAAAAGCAACCCCTGTGCAACCATAATTTCCTCAGTGTCCTGTAACTCTGAATAATACTGGAATTGCCGAACATGGGACTGCTTTGTGGCCATTATCCAGCTGCGACTTTAAGGGGCTGAGAGGGATGCCATGCTAAAGGCCTTCCCACTCGCTTCCCGGGAAGAAAGGAAAGAGAAAAGAGAACAACCAGCCCTGATTAAAAGCTTTTTTTTTTTTTTTCTAAAGCAGTCTCCGCATGCAAAGATTTGGTTCAAGGAGCATTAAAATCACTGCTGTCAGTTCAGAAAGAAGGGGCTGAAGGGAATCTGGGCCATTGGCATTGTGCTAGGGTTGCTATGGCAATCCTGCAGAAAGGCAGCTTAATAGGCTTTCTTCCCAGGAAACTCAAAACTGCAGCTCGCAGGCTGCAAAGCGGCGCGTGCAAGAATATTTTCATGAATAGCATCTCTGTGGAAAATTTTGTTGGCTGTTTACACACTCCCTTCGGAAGCAGGGCGGCCAGGAAGGTGGTGGCAGATCACCTAGCAGTGTCTGGTGACATGGAGAGGGGACAGGACAGGGGACACTGGGTAGGGACCTGTGGGTGGCAGCGGAAACGCAAAGGGAATGGCAAATCTCTCTGCACAACACAGGCGTTGTGAATGACTTAAAAATGATCCATCTTTGCACACCCAGAGATGCTTTAGTAAACAGGCAGGACCAACAAGCTGCTTGCCCTGAATTCTGTGTCTCCATTCAATGTTATTCCCGATGCAAAGTCTTGCTGTCTCTCCGCACTTCTCTGTAATATTTATCATATTAAAAAAATAATGACATTAGCTAAAATATTTATGAATGCTGGTCCAACACAGTGCTTTTTTTAGTGGGAGCTTCAGAGAATTCCAGTGATTCAGAGCTTACCTGAAAAAGCCCTTAAATATTGTGGATTAGGAAAACATATTTAATCTTAATGGAAAGAAAGAAAGACTGGGGATTAAAACATGAGACTGTGAGAGAGGATATCTCTGGCTCTGGCAGACCTGCATTTCATGACGTCTGGCAACTCACAAATCCCTCTGTGCTTCTGTCCCTCCCTCCCACCTGTAAGCTGGTAACATTACAAGCAAATATTTACTTTCCCGGTACTACAAGATTTCATTATTTTGGTGTTCTTGAATGCATGTTAGTTACATAATATATAATTTAACACAAAGAAATTACAATCAAATACGTATGTGTCCACCTTACTGGGAACATACAAATGGCTCACCAGCCTAGCATATGACAAGGAAGATTTTCCCTTTTCTTCGGCAGTAAATGCTTTGGAGCAGAGTATCCCCTTGCTAAAGCCAGGAAATTCCATGTTATACCAATGTGTAGCACAGAGTTACCCCACAAGTCTTAAAAGGTCATGAGTTAGGTTTAAGCTGCTGTATTTTTTGCTATTTTCCATTTCATCTGCAATTCTAGTGTGGATCTCTGATCTCTCTCAGAGCAGTGATAATTAGTGCATCAGTTGAATAAAACCTGCATATATTATAAAAGACAGATGTATGGCTGGGAAAAAAAAAATTAAAACCAGAATTACATTATATTTAAAAATCAGAAGAAACCATAGAAAAAATTACTTGGGATGAGTCAGGGTAGGAAAACAATAGATAAGGGTCTGAATGCTTTGCTCCCCACTGAGTTCGCAGCCGTCTGGCAGAATTATGCCATTTCCCCAAGTTACATAAAGAGATTACTGCCCTCGCAACATTAAGAGGGGAGTCTGAGCTCCTAATTTTTAGATTCAAAGTCAGGCTCATGTAATGAAACAGAAGTCAGAAGAAGCTGATGACCTTGGCATCCGTGACATTTTTCTGTAGGCTCATCTCAGCTATAGGAGAGTTTAACAACTAATCACAAAGGGAAAAAATTATGTGCATGCCTTTTACTTCTCTCTGTTAACTGAGACAAGTCAAATGTAGGAAATTCCATGTAAACTATAGCAGTCCTTCCTCTGTCACTGGTGGATGGCAGTGCCAAGGATGTAACAAGACATTAATTTATAATGCTTGGGAAAAATGATGTCCAGAAGAGCAAAGCAAGTCCCCCCAAGGTCCCACAACCTGTGAAGATTTCTTGAACTTCTTGAACTTCAACACCGAACTTCTCTCTTAACTTGATTATATAACTTAATTAGATTATGTCTTACTAAAAATTCAGAACTTGGTCTATTCTTTAATCTATGAGATAAGGAAAAGGTGGTATGGAGGTAGAGCTACAGCTGCTTCATTGTACCCAGATGTGCACTGAGAAAACTCCTACTCGCTGGTTAACTCTGTTCTTCATAGCTAATGCCTACAGGACAGTGCCCTCTGTTTATCTTTCAAGCCTTTTAAGAAAGGTAATACACAATTTTTCAGGAGCCAGGCAGCACATGAATCATTTTATCAAAGTTTTGTGCCTTGGAGCCAAAGCTGGAGGAGAGACTATAGTACTTTAGGGACCTCAGGCAGGTCTCTAAATTGAAAGCTACAGTGAATCCAATTTAAAAAAAATGCAATTTACATGTGATTATAACTTGTCTGTATAAAATGCAGTTGTTTCACTGCTATTTTTGGCAAGCTTTAAGCTTCAGCAAGTCCTTTTCTTCACACTTTCAAAATTACTCATTTACATTTCTCATTTTCTCACCTTTGTTTCTCTGTAGCCCTGAATGTCAGAGGATCAAATGATTATCTGGGTTACCCGGCTGTGGGGGTTGCTGAAGACTACACTGGGACCTTGCTTCCCTGAGCCTTCAAGAGGTCTTGTGTTTGGAGCTGAAACACCACTGTATTATATGAATAACCGGGGCTTCCCTGCATTCAGAAAACCTATTCTTACAGCACATATGAGCACTTAATCCACTCAGTTTTGCTCCCTGAAGATTCAACCAAAGTTTATCCAGTGCTGGCTTGTCTGAAGGCATTCAGAAATTGCCACAAAACCTCCTTTGGAGCAGCAGCTAAAGCAGCCGGGTGATTACAATGGATGAGCTCATGCTTTTCCCTGTAACAAGCACGGCTTTGTTCGCAGCTCTGGGGATGGGAGCCATGAATGGCAGGGAATACACCAAATATCAGGGTCATATGATGCAGGAGTAGGAAATTAAATTGTTTTCAGTGGTGAGTAAGTTAGAAAAGTTAAAAAATAGATTTTACAAATATGGTGGGCAGGAAGGGAGCATTTTGTGCAAAAGTCATTCAGCCCCTGCTGTCCTCTGCATGTGAGTGGTATTTGTCCATCAACTACAGAGCCCAGTCTCTCTCCCATTGATGCCAGTTACAAAATCTTGGCTTCAAGCAGCAGAACAGAGATTTTATAGTCTGCAGTGCTGTTCTGCAGTGCTAACCACAAGCCCTTTCATTTCACCCTTCAATTAACGTCACTACAATTTTTCCTGTAGAAGCACTAATGTAGAACCAACACAGTAACAACAAACTACTGCTTGTATATCAAAGTAGAAAACACTCTACTGCTAAAAGATTATCAAGGAACAAACCAGAAAGGCATTTTAAATGTTATCTTTTTATCTAGATATGTAATTCTAAAAAAAAAAAAGCTCTCAAGTTAAATTCTTCCCAAGTGAAACGTCATGCAGAACAATAGCAGAGACTGCAAATACCGTTAAATGGCTGAAAAGGTTAAGAAGGGATTTATGTGGAAAACCTGGAGATAATTAATTCCTATTTTGAGATCAGCTTGATGGTAGGAGATTAAGACAAAGACAGGCACAAATTCAGAACAGATGCCAAGATATGCTAGTTTACTACAGAGAACAAATGTTGAAATTATTCTGCTTTGGCAAAAATATTAAGGCGTGTAATAAATATTTAGATAAAGAAACATTAGGAAAACATGGAGTTTCTGTACTTCTCTTCCTAGGACTCTTGTGTATTAAAACAATGGAGTAGCTGGATGATTAATTTTGCAGAAATAAAGAAAGGGTGTTAACCTGAAATGAATCACAGCTCATGAAGTTTATGTCATATTTCTGAATTGAAGGAATTTCCTCCAGCCCAGGAACACTGAGTGACATCTCTGCTGAACAGCATGCTCAGAGTGCCACCTGATGGCTAAGCCCTGCTTTCTCCTCATTCAGCTGCCTCCAAAATGTAACAGGGCCATCCATGGTCTGATCACTGTTTTCTTTAGTTATTACCATACAAGAAAAATCTGCTTAAATTACAAATGCTCCTTTGCTCAGGAAGGAGTACCCTTGGTGTTACCTTCTCACCTGCTATTGCCACTTCACTGAGGTAGACTGGTCTACTCTGAACCTTCATTCCAGTGGGTTTATTTGGGGGACACACTGTGGCACTCAGTGGGGCTCAGTGGGCTGAACATCCAGGGAGGATAGGTCTGGGAGATCATCCGCAGCTCCAGGTCACCCCCAGATAGGAAGGAGACACCTTTAAGCTTCAGAGAACCAGAGGCCTGTGGATTTCAAAAGATACATCAAAATCCACGTTTTGTGGGTTAAATAAAGCCACCCTCAGTTAATACTCCATTCTGCCTGCTAGAATTTCCCCGGAATTGCAAATGAGGATGACTTTTTCTGGAAGCATAGACCGGGTGAGGTCACATCCACTGAGCTGCAGACTGGAACTGATTCCTCTGTATTGACACTGCAGGGAAAACACAAGATTCTTGCGTGATCTCTGCCAAGTCAGCAAGAGCAGGTTCTTCCTTCAGCACTCCGTACAGGGGTCAGACACGATCCTGTCCTTGAATGCCTCATTGCCGGGTAGAAACAGGGCCATGGTATCACCTTCCCTTGCACTCCTCTCAGGTTTTGACAGAGGGGGAAGAGAGCATTTGTTCTTTCCACTGAGGATGGTAGGCATGAACTTGCTTTCTGGGGAGGAGATGTCCAGGTCCACTTCCAGACAGAAGCACAGCTCCCACCGACTTCCACAAGAAAAAGATCTCGTTCTGTTTGACACCCAGTTTTAATGTAGAGGGGCTCCACTTTGCCACCTGCATGGGCCAGCACCTGCCAAGTCATAATGCAGCCTGAGGTTTGACTTTGTAGCTGGAACAGGCAATCATGGAACAGCTGCAGAGGCTGCTGCTGCCAGAATACAACATAAGTATGATTGAAATATTGCTTTGTGTTCTTACGTATCTCTGGTTCCCAGGAGAAACTGCAGGCAAAGCTTATGCACAGCAAGCCATGGGTTTATCTTTCCCAGAAGGAACCAAGAAAGAAGCTCATAATTGTTTTTTAAATAACTATACTTACTCTTTAAAACAGTGTCTCTCATTCCTCCACTGGGTCATGAAGCTGATAAGATTTCAGAATAAGCATTCATTATGGTACTGTTTGCAGGAAACCATTATCAAGGACAATCTTACTTTATTTTAATCCTTGGGGGGTAAAACACAAATCCCTCTAAAATCTCATACCCTCTACAGAGAACCAGAAGAGGCAGCATTCTTACAAGCCAGGTGTATCAGGGGAAGATATCGATCCAAGCGGTATTTCACTGTGACAGAAGTGAGACACTGGAGCAGAGGGTCAGAAATAGGTAGACTCTCCACCCCTGGAGATATTGAAAGCTCAACTGGAAAAGGCCTTAAGCACCTTGATCTAACTTCAAATCAGGCCTGTTTTGGGCAGGAGGTTGGGGTAGATGACCTACAGGGGTCCCTTGCAACTTATATCATGCTCTGTTTCTATGATATGGACAAGAAGAGTGATCAGCAGTCCATGCATTTAGCATTGCCTCTCTCTCCATGGGAATGTTGCAACAACGTAGAGCCACCAAGTCGCTGATTCACCCAGCAGTCATGTCAGGCCAAGTCCTGCAGCATCACACCTTGGGAAGCTCCTCTAACTGAGGCTGACCAACATGCATGTGTGTCGTCCCACATTACAGTAAACTCCCAGAGGTTATTACCATTAAGAAAACACAGTATTTTAAATCCAGCTGACAAAACCAAGTTTGGGGACTGTATAGCACACCCTTTCCTTTTGAAAGTCCCCATTAAATGTAGGCACATTTCTTACTCATCACACTAGCTTTCCCACAAAACCTTCCTCCAATCCGTATGTCAGAAATGATCCCCTTTTCATCATCCAGAAGTAAAGCTTCTTTATTAAGACCAGCTGTCAGCTCAGCCAGCAGGGCCATGCTGCAGCTCTTGCTGGGTCTGTATGAATCTTTCCTGTGCCAAGATGGCTTTTTGTTTGTGTTGATTCCCTACAGTTTATCCAAGATGGACAAAATACAAATTTCCAAGAGACCTTTTCCCTCTAGTCTCTTACAGAAAACACTCCTAAGGTTCTCTTTGGGTCAATATTACATTTATTATCTAAGCTATTTCTCCTTTGTCATTGCAACCTATGAACACATGGTCCTAGGAACACAATAAAAGTTGAACAGTGGATCTCTGCTGCATGTTTTGACCAGTTTGGATTGGAAAATTCCAGATCTAACACCTTTTTCTGCTCAATTTTCCCTTTATATTTGCCTGATTTTACAGCTACTCAGTTAACTGCTATGCACTCCATGGTTAGAAAACCTCAGAGATAGCCTGTGGAGGGACACAGGGGCATGCTTGAAAAGACACTCAGTGTCTTCTTATGGATGATGGTTGACCTCACAGATTTCCACGTGATGGTGCAAGAGGGAGTGAGCAAGCACCCTGCAGCACGAAGCACGTGGCCAGGCACATGCCAAGGGCAGGCCAGTCTGGACCTTTCCCTGACTCTGCTGCCACCGGGGTCCCCCTCAGCGAGGTCCCCCAGGATCAGAGTAGATCAGGGCCAACAGCATCCACTGCCTGCCCTCCTGACCCTGCCTAGATTTCTCTCATGCTGCCAGACATGATTCACAGACTAAAACAGAGGCAGTGTTCAGTGTGACTCCTGCTTAGTCCAAACCAGAGTCTCTGCCACTAACTCCAGCAGCAGAGAATTATTTTTGCCTTGTTGTGTGGACATGTATCTGCTGGGACTCGAGCTCGTGACATGCTGCCTCACACAGAGTTACCAATAAGGAAAATAAATGTGCTGTGTGTCATGCTCAGAGTTTAATTAAATTGTCTATTGAGTAGCCCAGCTTCCTCAGCTAGCAAAAATCTTCTGGAGGTACTGTGACACATCGACCTCTGCTAAAGTGTCATGGGATCACCGGTCACCATTATTCTTCACCAAGGTCACCAAAGCATTTGGCAATGCACTGATGCTTTCCTATTCACTCTGAGAAGAGCAAGACCAATAGAGCCACCAGTCCTTAAAAAATCTTGAGGTTTCAGTAAGGCCCTGAAGGCAAAGGAAGGGAGGAGATGAGTCCGTGGTGGTGTGGCCTGACATGTCTGTTCAGCTCAGACACAGACTGGCTGAGGGCTTGTGTTTGCTCCTCATCAGTGCAACTTCAGAAACAAACCTGCCAGCTGAAACACCGTGTCTTTCATGCGAGCCAAAGCAAGGCTGACTTTGTAACTGACTTCACTTCTTTCCATGAGCTCACACAAACAACCTCAAGCCATCTCCAAAACTCCCAGCCCTGTGAAACAGTGGGGTGAAATAGAAATGGGGGAGATGCGTGCAGGACTGGTGGTGGCACAGGCAGCCTGCAAAGGCAATCCCTGGCTGCTGGGGTATTAATGTACCCCCAGAATATGTTCATAAACTGTTTCGGCAGTCCCCCTGCTAATCCTCAATTCTGAAAAATCTTTGGAAGGGCCAATAACCTGGACAAAGCATACAAGGGCTGGAGGCATGGACAGTTTGTGCTCCTTCTTCAAGCATCCCAAGGGCCCTATGCAGCACTATGGCCATCACACCACCAGCACAGGGGTGAGTTCACCCAGTGCCTCCATTTGAGGCTGCTGGGGCACGTGTAATTCCAGGAGCTCAGTCCCATGCTGGCCTAAAGGGCTGTGGGAGGAGGTGGAAATACTGCAGGGGACAAAAGCAGGTGGATGAGAGAGCCAGGGTTGCAATGTGGTGCTGGCTTCCTTGGCCGTGAGTCTCACGGACTTAAATACCACTGCTGAAAAGCATCTGTCAGGTCTGCCACTGATTTTGCTGCATAATTCAAGACTCCTGAACAGCTCTGGGGTTCTCAAAACCAGAGGAGACATTACATCTGTGGCTTGCAGTACTAAATTATTTCTGCAAACTTTTTTCTTAGGGGCTTTTGAGATAGAAAGGGTTTTCCACCTCTTGGGGTGGAAAATAGAGTGGATGAAAAGTGAACTTAACCTAAAGGACACAAGTGTGGACTGCCTCACAGGAAGCACGATGCAGAAAATGCCAGTTAGGAGGATTCAGGGTAACACAAATTTATTGGTGCAGCTCAGGACATTGGGGTAAACTTTAACTTCATACAGAGCTGGTGTTCCTGAGTCCCTTTTTCATTGCAGAGAACAACAGAAGAGGCCATGTGCAGGGCTGCCTGCATGGATAGCACATCCCCAGGAGAGCTGGGGCACGGCTGTCCCAGCTCACTCGGAGCCCCTGCAACATCCTTCACCTCCTGCAGGCTGAAGGGTCATGGAGCCACATCACATTGGTTAGGACCCATCCTTTCCCCTCCTCTTAGTGTGGTTTCCTCCTCGGAAAAGACGGGTGATGGCAAAAACCTCTGTAAAAACGCTTTGAGATCCCTGAATGCAGAAGTGCAGAGGGAAGCTGGCGGCTGCTTACTGCTGTTGCTGTCACTCTGCTGTCCTCAGGAAGGGAGGCAGGGGTGCCAGGCTGAGCCTGCTGGTTTGGTAGCAGATGAATTTGCAAAGAATAATTAAATACATGTAAAGCAGAGGACAGGTTTACAGGGGGTAAAACCGATTTCCTTCAGTTTATTCCTCAAAAGTACACAAGAAGTATAAATGCTTTCAGATTTCAGCCATGGGGAAAAATCCAGGCAGAGTCTTTTTCCTTCCCAACCTCACCTGGCTGCTCATCTTCACCATTCTTCCCTGACATTTGCCAGGTCTCCTCTGCTTCATCTCCATCCCAGCCACATAGGTGATGCTCTGCTCTCTCTCCTTTCATCCAGTCTCCCCTACCTGGCACTCAAAAGTGTAAATACACAGTGTAGCTACAGCTGGAGCCAGAGCTTGGGCAACAAGCAGTCCTGGTGGTCAGACAAGAAAAGCCCAGAGCAGAAAGACCATGACATTGTAGAGAATATTCATGGAAACAAGTGGACCGGTGGTTATCTGCCAGCCCATGACTGCCCACTTCCAGGCTGCTCTGAGCATCTAACACCAGAGCTCTAAGAAACTCTGTGGCTATTCAGGGAATGTGGATTTCCCTCTTGAGCCCTGAGCCACAACCACTTGGTGCCCACAGCAGGAGGGTGAGTGCAGCCCTCCCTCCTCACAGGTGGAGCTAATGTGTTAAATGACCTTCTACCATCTCATGTTGTTTTGCAGACAGGGCTGTCAGGCCTGGCTGTCACTTGTCCTGCCAAATCCCTGAGGCAGATCAGTGTTGGCAGAGAGATGGAAAATTGCTGCCTCCCCTCTTAGCTTTTATTCAGGGATGTTAAAAAAAAAAAAACACCCTAATGCTTACTGGCAAAATTTGTGGAGTTAACTACAGGAGATCAATAACTGTTAGATTTTTATATTGTTTAATACTATTCAGCACAAGGATAACAGCTGCTTCTTGCTTCTGAGAAAGGTCCAGAATGAAACCATTACTTAACTATTCAGCCAGGTGCTTTTTATCAAATGAAAAGTCATTTGCTGCACAAAGAAATGCTCCTAAATTTGGATTCACATCATCAGGAGGGTACCAGGTACCTGCACTCTGTGCTGTGAAGGTCAGAAGAAAAATCCATCCCTCGTGCATTAAATACTGGGCTAAGGAGGTTGGACACTGGTGGGGTAAAAAATTAGGGAATGGAATATCAACAAAGGAAAATGAGCATTGAGCAGTGCTGCGTGCAGGTACCTATGTGACAGCAGTACACCCTCTGTGGTAAGTTCTGTAGAAGCCTATTTTTATCCCTCTTCTTTGACTCAAATACAGCAAACACAACACTCTGGCGCCGTCTCCAGACAGCAGGGCTGGTTCTTGGAACAACATTCCTGTTAAAGCATCTGCACTTCTCACACCTACCAGGTTCTATTCAGCATCTCCAGAGAAAGTGGGCAGTTTTCCAGCCTTCTGTGGAGAAGCAAGAGGATTTACTTTGCTCAGTGCCCTGGGTGGCTGTAGCTGTGCGCAGCCAGGGTGGTGTAGCAGAGGCAAGGCTGGGGCTCTCCCAGGGCAGTGGGGATGCAGTGGAGGGCAGGGACACCTAACTAACATAGCTGGCTACTGTGACACAGTTACAGAGACAGACCAGAGATCTGCAAAGTAGCCAGAAATGTGCAAACTGGGCAAAGTAGCCAGAAATGTGCACAGATGAACCTCTTTCTGAGGAAACATGAGAGACCTTTGGAGAAACAGTGAGAAAGTTGTTTACTGAGGGACAGCCTCGGCACATCCAGGCTGGCAAAATGTGCCCATGTGCCTGAAGACAGAGACTCCAAGGAAACTCTGCAAAAACCATGCTGGCACAGGCTGGTCCATGAACACAAACTGACCCAGGAGACGAAGTGATTTTGAAGCTAAAGGACAAAGCCGGCACAAAGACAAATGGCTGGTTGTCAGCAGCCTTAGGTGGGACTCTGCCAGACTGTGGCTAGCAGGGATGTTTGAGAACAGGGTGATGGGAGTATTTTGGGAATGACTTGATGACTTAAAGGAGGGGGTTTGTATGAAGTGGTGTTTGCAATAGCCAGGGTCAGCAGGCAGTGACCCACACATGCCAGCCAGCACCGTGCAGCTCCGTGATGGCTCCGGTCCCTGCACGGGCAAAGGACAGTGCCTGCCCGGTGCTGACCTGTGTGCCAGGGCATGAGCCCGTGCCCCACTCTGACTGATTTCACGTGTAAGGGCTGCCCTCATGCCGGACAGCTGTGGAGCTGTTTGCTGGAGATAGAGCCGAGGAGCTGGAAGGGTGCCCTGGGTGTGTCCCACCGCCTATCGCACCACCGAGGCCTCCGATTGCCTTCATTTGCTTACCCTGCCATACAAACAGGATGGACAGCAATTCTTGGAAGTGCTGCCCTTCTCCATATGCTAAACCAGCAGCAGGGAAAGAACAAAGTCCCTGGGTCGGCACATGGGGCTTTCCAAGTACACATAAAGCAGAAACTCAGGATCGAATTTTTAACAAAGACTTCCCATGTGCCATTTCTGTTCTGGTCATGCTTATGTTTATTTGTTGTTGTTGTTGAAAGGTAAATCTTCTGTTGTTTTATCATCAATATAGGGTAACAGCTGCCTTAGGTTGGGTCTTCAGGTCATATCGACCCTGAGGTAACAGCTCACAGTCCCAGGCAGTGTTTGTTCTGCTAAGCAAGTCATAATGCAGATGGCATCTGGCCTTTCGTGCTATCTCCTGTGCATGGGTTTGTAAATACAAATGACTTTGCTGGCTGAAGTAATAGAGTTTGCATTTATGAGCCAGAAACAACCGAGAGACAAAAAAAAAAGCTGGCTAAGCACTAGTGTCATGATGTTTTCTCAAAGGAGCTCTATTAACCTAAACCTCCTCCTGCTCACTGAGTTTCTCAGTGCCTCTCTTACCATTTACATTTGTAAAGAGCTTTTTTAAAAAAAACTTCATGCCAGCATTTATGTTGATGAGTTTGTATTTAAGAAATACACTCAGTCTGAAAAATGCAGACACATTCCTCTTCTTCCATTTTAGGGTTTCATTTTTGCAAAATCACAATCTCTTCTTCTCTGGGCACTCAGTGAGAGAAGCTGAAGTGCCCTGTCTGAGCCATTTATCAGACCCCTCACAGCCTCACGCCTTGAGGAATTTAACACCAGTAGCTGAAGTCATATCAGCACCTTGTAAACATCTTCCAGTGCTTTCTTGGCACTGTGAGCAGACAGGCTCTCCTCTCCCTCCACCCAGGCCACTTGAAGCGAGGAGAGGCTGAGGATTTTACAAGACCAAACTCCTGATAGCTCTGGAGAACCATGAGCTGAGGGATGAAAGTCAGAGCTGGGCTCTCTAGCTAAGTGAAAGAGCTGAATACTGTTCCCTACAAGCCCACAGGCAATAATCCCTCTGACTTTCTGCACTGCCAAAGTGCCATTAAACTATGTTTGTTTTATTTGTTCTAGTTGTTTTGTAAAAAGGTGAAGCCAACAAAGTCGTCAAAGCCCTGCTGATCTCAGTTAGAAAAGTGACAAGTCAGGTTGGCAATAAAAGCCCTGATGAAAGCTGAGGAACTGCTTTTCCTGTTCTGCACCCTGTGACAATACAGCAGCCACTAAGTACTGCAGCTTATTTTGAGAAGTGTGTCATGCACTCCAGTTATAGACAGAAACCAGCACATTAGATGGTGCCCTGTTTCTATCAAGACCCTCATGAGATTTAGGGGACTGTGCACAAGGCTGGTGTCAAAGCACAGGAGCATGTCAGGCAAAATGGGTAAGTAGAGAAGAAATAGAATTGCTCACACCCTGCAAGGCAGCAGCCATGCACAGCAGAGAGCAAGGATCTGGAGCGGTGTGCAGAAATAGAAATCTGCTACTGTCCCTCCCCCTTCCTTCCCAAATGAAACCTACTTCCACCAAACTGCAGTGACACCTTAACTAAGGGACCATGTGGTTTTGTGCTTCAAAGTAGAATCATCCTGGTGAGATTAAAAGGTCACAGCAAATACTAAATTAGAAAGAAAATCAAGGAGCGGCACAAGACACTGCAAGGTGTTGTCAAAGGTGGGGTTTCCACCCATAAGGAGGAGGAGGAGGAGAGATGAGACATCCCACAGCAGAGAGTGATCTGTTGGAAAGAACAATGGTCCAGGCAGACAGCAGACACTCCCAACACACCCAGCAGCTCATACAATGGCTGGAAGTATCCAAATGCCTGTTGAAAAGAAAGTGTTTAACCTTTCTGACTACGGATGAAAGCAACCCCTTTCCTCATATCAAAGTGTGAGGAAAGGGGTTGCCTTCATCCATAGTCAGAGGCTCCTGCCTGTGCTGGCTTTGCACTTTGAGTTCTCATAAAGAGCTGGGGTTGCCTTTTGTCCTCCTGTGTTTCTCCAGGTGAGGATCCAGGTGTTTCTTGGTGAGGATCCACTGGGGAAGGAGCTTCTCCCTACAGGCTGAATTCATCTGAGGGAAAGGCTGAGATTAAGATTGGCAGTCACAGGTGGGTGTTTTGGTGCAGGTGTTTGTGGAGGAAGGTGTAGATCTCACAGAAAGGCCTTGGAGAGAGCTAAGCTGACATCTCAATATTTACATTCAAAAATCGTACTGGACACAGGTTCAGTGACCTGTGAACTGCTTAACCCCTGGGAAAGGTTTCTCTGCTGTTGGTTGTGGTGGCTTATCTTCACAGTGCCTCCCTCCAGGCGCACCCAGGGTTGGAGCTGCGGTGGGACACTGAAGTCAAGCTGGAAACTCCAGTTCAGCCCATGGGTTCAGACTGAGGCAGGTGTTAAGGTCAAGCACAGCCATCTGCCTTTCTGCCCAGTGCCACCAGTCTGACTTCTCACAGTGGTGGATATTGAACCAACACATAGAAGAATCTAATCACTAACCCAGGAACCAGCAACTCAAGGGCCAGATATCAAAAGATTTTCCCAGGCCTGTGGAAATGATTGCCACCCACATCTGTTTTCTTCCTTTTAAATATTCTTCCCTTTCAAGCTAGAACACAGATCAGAAATACAGAGTACACAGAGAAAGCCTCACCTTGAAATGCAGCCTGGCAATCACTAATGTAAGTGATACAGTTCACTGTCTGCCTTAATCCAGACTACGTGGAAGAGAATGTGTTCGTTCCCAAAGAGCTACACAAGCCTATAAAACCCCAGAGAGTGTGCCCTTGATTGCATGAGCAGATGAGCATGCCAGAAAGCAGAAGGCACTCCTATTTTCAGCAGCTGAACATGTAACACTAAGGAAGGGTGTGGGAATCAGTAGAAGGCTCAGCAGTATGAAAAGTTTCTAGTGAGATCTTTTTAAGTACTCTCTTAGAGCTCTCTGAGCAGCTCTTTTTCTTCAGAAGATATTTGGAAACTATCTCTGAATGAGACCTGTTCTGAAGGTTTCAGATTGAATAGCTGAAATATGCCTCATCCTCTGGTTAAAGACTTTCCCTTCAGTTGCCCATCTTGATAATTCAGGGAAGAGAAGTTTCCATCTGAATCCTTTTCAGAAGGTCACCGGTTCAGAGGTGGGACAGGAAAGGCTCTGGGGGATGCAGGCTTTTCAAGCATCGACAAAGCTTAATGGCACACAGGATGCCTGGCTGGGCAGGAGCCATCTGGCACCTCCATTCACATGATGGGGCAGCAGGCACAAGCTCCAGGATGCAGCTGGAGCGGTCATTTCCTCGTGGGGCTGGTTGGCAGCTGGTCAGTGAATCCCAGATGGTGGCAGCCAGCCATGGCTGGCATGGGGAGCTGTGGTGCAGGCAGGAGCCTCTGCCTGGCACAGCCAAAACCTGCTCTCACCCTCAGTGCAGGCAGGGCAGAGGCAGGAACCAGGGTCAGGAGTCCTGCACTTGATGGGTAAGATCAGACAGGTCTGGGCTTATGCAGGATCATGTGCTGAATGTGAGTCAACTGTCTGCTGCTCTCGCAAGGAAGGTGTTCTTGGCTGTGTTTATAGGACCGTAATAGCTAAAATATGAGAGGCAATTATGCCATGCTACTAATTGCCAATGACTCCCCAGATGTAGTCCTGTGTCCATTTTTGGGAATAGTACTTCAAGAAACAGGCCCATGGTGAGCTTCTATGGGAGAGCCACCTCAGCGATAGAAATGTAAATGATGCAGAGCTATTTTATGATGGAATACTGAAGCTGTTTGTGTGCTTCATCTATAAAAGGAAATGCTAAAAGGGGAGCTGAGGAAACACTTGTTTTCTGTGAATAATAAGGGATTCTTTATTTATTACTAATCATTACCTATTCTCCAGACTGACGGTGATAGAATAAGAAGAAAAAAAATCAGCAATATTTAAATCTTTAGATGAAGAGTCAAGATGTTAGGAAAAAACTTGCTAATTATAGAAGTAGTAAAGAGCTAAAACTGCTACCTGCAGAGGATGTGGATTCTCTGAGAAGGTTACACAAATATTAGTCACTCATGATCTGTTGATACTAATCCTCTCTTAATGCAAAGGTTTTCATTAAATGCCCTCCTTAGGTCCATCTCAAGCTGATTCTGTGACTTAATGTCTGCCAGACATCTGCTTCCTGGGGTACTGTTAAAAAATGCCTTCATTTGGTGGCTGTGGGCTCCTGAAAAGTGTGCTCCCCCACAGTCAGTGAAGGCATGTTAGAGATGAGCATGTAAATTTTAACATCCTGCATATTGAGTACAGTGCAGCATCTCCCACCAACAGGTCTCCAAAGCCAGTTAGGAGCAAGGAATAATAACAGCCTGAGCTTCCCGGGGGTGCTCTGAAATCAAACTCATCAATGTCAGTGAAATCTGCTGAGGCTGTGATGAAATTAGTAATGGTATAATCAGAGCAGGATTTATATTACTTGCAGGAAATTATATAAATAGGAACCCAGAAACTGAATAAGGAGTTTCAAAAGAAATACTGAATAATTTTTTATGCATCATAGGATGGCTTCTAGTCAGGAAGAATTGAACAGAACCTTACAGCTACTCTGAAGTGGACAGTGCATTATTTCCAAAAAAGGGCAATAATAAATAGAAATAATTAATAGAAATACGTGACATGTACTAGCATATCCACAGAAGATTTAAGAATGAAGATACTCAAGGACTCAATGTTATTTCTGGGGTAAGCAAGTCAAGGCAACATCTTATATAGCTTCCTTCACAAATTGCCTTTTTCATTTCCAGGCTGGCTCATTTTTATTCACTTGTATTTTTGCCCACACCATCCATTAGCTTAAGTAATTACTTTTTCATCTTTGATACTTACACTACTATTTAGAGAGAGCAATCTTATGTTTTATTCTCACTTTTCATTTTTTCTGGGCTACAAAACCCTTGAATGGGGGAATGACCAGAAGTGCATATGATATTTCAAAGGGTATTTCTCTATTGCCCCATGCAATGACAGGAATGTTTCCCTTTCTGTAACAGAGATATTGTCTCTGGTGCATTGTAGGAACATCTTCACCATTTTTATTTCCATACAGTAGGGACAGATCTGTAGAAATACTCCAGAAAGCTCTCTGTGAGGTAGTGCCAAAACTGAGAAAGATACTGCAGGGACCACTCAAATTTCCATGTGAAGTTCTGTGCAGCTTCAGTGGGTCAAGGTCAGCTGGCCTTACATTAAATATAAATATTGCATCTTCTACTCTTCAGTCATGTAGCATCATCCCATGTAGCATCATCCCAAAGTCAGCAAGTCAGAATGCAATTGCATCATGAACTCTGGATGTTCAGGTGTGTGGCTGACTTTGTGTCATAAGATCAAAATCACATGGTTGCTGAAGGTCCTTTTCCATGCTCAGGTCCTTGAAATATGCAGCAGCTGGATTTATAGGAATGCAGCCTCATGAGCTGAGACCAACACTAAGTTTCCCCTGGTTTATCCTTGTGCTGACTCAATTTCTGGCTATTTTCCATACCAGCTCTTCAGTGCTGCCCTGCTTGACGAAGCCTCTCAAAGCATTGTCATCTTGGATTGTTATCATCCTTGATTATTTGGATCTGACCCCAACCCTCTGGCTGAGTTCCTGGCCCAACCTCAGACCTGCTTTATCACCAGCCTTGTCCTGGTGATCTGGACCCCTGGCAGAGCCTGGATATTGTCTCAGGACCTGCGCTCCCCTGCTGTCATGCTGCCTCCTCGAGCCCCATCCCATTCTCCATCTTGTCTCCCAACACCTTCCATCAGCTGAGCATTTCAGCAATATTAGTATTGTTAGTCACCTTTTTGGCTGTTCTTCTTCCCTCTCATGTTTTCTTATTTGTTGCTGGAACCTCTTTTTTCTGAACCAGGAATGAAGCCCATAAAAGTCCTCCCAGCTGCCTTGTATCTTAAACAGGTGTTCCACAACTAACAGAGCCTTGGTCCCAGAGATCCATAACACAGTAATTCATGTGGAGACCACATATTTTTTCTGTGTCTCCGGGTCTGACCAAGTGAGCAAAACTGATCTTTGCCAGAGAAATGCACCCTGAATAAAAGCTGGTTTACACCAGGACAGAGAAGTAACTCTTTTGCACACCAAAGAATTAGTAACTTGGGAAGCAGCTTGTGCCTGGGAAGAACAAGATGGACCAGATATGATGAAATTTGCCACAAAATTGAATTAATGGTTATTAATGAAAAGACAGAGATGAAATACATCAGAAACACAATAGCTCTGTAAAAATAAGAGACAGGAAGTTGGGTTCTGCTGTGAAAACAGGGATGCTGAGAAATGTCCCAAAACACTGAGTTGGAATGAGGCTATTCTGAGGCTTCCCAAAGCAACCACTGGCTTTACTGAATTTCAGTAATCTTTCCAGCTAGCGTTCTGCAAACTCCAGTGATACCTGGCACTTTTAGAAGTTCCCAAAAGGCTACGGTGGTCAGTAAATTTTAGTTTGCCCCATGTATTTTTTGAGTTTATAATCTGAAGAAGGTTGAAAAGCACAGCACACACCCCATACAAATGTCTACTTGTTTATATATGGCCAGCAAGATGTTTTTTAGTTTATTAGATTTTTCTTTAAAGAGTTTTGTGCTCCTAATAATGAAAATTTGAAAACACATCTATACATTATAGTGATGTAAATCATCCTTCTACACTATGGCCACAATTACTAAGCAGTCTCCTGCTTTAACTGATGATTTCAAAAGCCTTTGTAACAAACTGGGGTCTCTCCCTGGGGAACCTTTTAATCTAGTTGCGATACTATTGCACTTGCCTAAGTAAATTCATACTTCCAGTCAAGTAGAACGATCAGCAAGAGGTTCTGATCTCAACCCACTCACACATAGTTCCTTCAAACATCACACCTACTACTGCTGCAAAAAAAGAAACTTAGCAGAGGTTGAAAATGTTTCCAGCCTCTTTCTGCACTCAAAATTATTGATTGCTAGAATATCCAAATGGCAAAGCAAGCAGGGCATGAAGACAATGCCATGAAGAAAGTGCTAAAAATACGTTATTCAGTTTTTTATAATTTCACTGATTGAGCTGTGATTTTTAAAATTTTATTTATTTCCTTTGAAACAATGCATCAAACAATGTAAATCATCCTTCTACACTGTGGCCACATATGTCCTGTATGGACTCCTACTTCCAGTTGGAAGTTTTATTCTTCGATACATTCAGAACTGAAAAAAATCTTGAGAAAAACTGAAAAATACTATTAAAATTTGCTTTGGATTCAGAGAATAGAGATTTTTAAAGGAGTTCAGCCTGTTTGGGTGTATTTGCTTGGTAGCCAAGCAAAACAGGAGCTGAGAGGCAATTCAGCTGTGGCCTATAAATATATTGTAGACTACACACTAGGGGAGAAGAAAGCTTCTCATGAATATGTTTATGCTGGAAATTAGAAGGTTACTCACTCCTCACAGCAATGATGCTTTGGAACAACCTTTCACTGGAGGAATGAGGCAAAGCCATTTTAAGTGGCGTCTCGATTAGCTGCAGGGATGATCCCACGGTTGTCTGTGACAAGAAATGACAGAATGTGTGGGTCTGTGGATGGTCTCCTTTTCAAAGCAAGCCCTTACTTGTCACACTAAGAACTCTGGATGCTGAGTGTTTTGGAAAATCTGGCTTTTACTCCATGCCTGAAAGTGGGTAGAGGCCATTCATTAATATCCATAGGCGGCGGAGCTCTTCAAACCTCTTTTTCATGTGGTATTAACATGAGGCACCTGGAAGGTAAGAAAGAGACACTTGATCATAGGCTACAGGTTGATTTGAATAAATCAATGATATGAAGAATTTTCTTTAGAAACCTAATAAATTCAGCATAAATACACAAAAGAGATCTTACTTGGACTTGCTAGCAGTTATTACACAATCCCTTCCAATTACCAGTCTATTACAGGATATAAACTCCATTGCACACTGCCTTTCTGCAAGCCACGCTGGTATTCCAAAAGCGCTCTAAGAGTTGCCATGACCAAACATTTCAGAGAGAATGAGGGTAATTATGGCATCTCTGGAGATGGGTGGCACCCTCTTGCCCAAGGGCACAGCAAGCCAGATTATGCCCTGGAGGAGCACTTAGGGTGACAGGGTGGAAAACAATGCGGAACTGCAGGGTGTAGACTAGATATAACTACAATAAGGCCAAAGGGAGCCTTGCTTTGCTTGCACTCACTTATGTCATAAAATTAAGTCTGCCAACCACCCACCTGACAATTATACTAGTTTTTTGGTTTGTTTTCCTCCAGGCTTCCTTGAGATTTTGATTTGTTTATAGACTTCTTGGTGACCACGATCACAGATTTGGTTTCGTGTATGTGTTCTGGATCTCATGAAGGACATCACACTGCATCACTGTGTTTCTTCTCTCGTGAGATGTTTTTGATTAGCTCCCTGAAATACAGGTTTCACAAGGAATTCCTGTGGCACAGAAGTTTGTCTGGCGAAACTAATTGAGGAGAAATGGTCCAATTAAGAAACTCATTGTACTTTTTCATTTCTAATGGCAAACTCTGCAACAATTTATGTCCTGTAGGAAGAGTTTGCAGACTTAGAAAAGATCCTCATTATTTTTGAGCTGACAAGCAGTGCAACTCATGCAATCATCTGTGCTTGGCAGTCCCTAGAACCAAATGCTGAAAAGAGAAAGACTAAGTGTTGTGGAAAGCCTTCAACAAAAGCGCAGCTCATCCTTTGGCTTCTTCAGTTAATGATCAGCTTTCAGCTGACATGGACATGCCTACTCATAGAACTGAAAGCGTTACGGGCATCATTGTTTCATGTAGCCAACCAGAATCACACCCAGGTCAGCCAACAACTAGTCCATGCCCCACCATAGTTCAGCAAAAGCTTTACATGTAATTTCTCAGCTTCATCTAAAACAGAAAGCCTGACAGCATTTCAGGGAACATTCGCCTAAGAATGCATTTTCTTAAAGTTCATAAGCAAGAGGGGAACAGACACAGAGCTCTCGCAAAACACCAGCTCTGAAATACATTTGGTCATGTCTCTGTTAGCAGTTTCCTCTAGCAGGAATATTCTCCTGGATCCTGCCATTTTAATGCTCCTGCTGGCAGCCAGCTTGAACCCCCAGGCCTTCAATCCATGAGCTCAATACTAATGTCCTTCTACTCCTTCAAGTTCTCAGCTGAGAATTCTCCAAAGGAGAGGATAAATCTATATGGAAATAAAATACAGAGTTTTTCCAGTTAAACCATTTCAGGCACCAACATCTGCCTGTCCCAAATGCACACAAAAAAACCCTTAGCAAAGTAATTCTTTCCTTTGACAAGCAAACAGATGATCAAGACAAACAGGTCAGCAGCTGGCTGAGCCACATATACAGCCATGGCCCAGATGATTTACTGGTCTTTCAAGAATACATCTCCTTCAAAAAAGCTATATTGTTAAAAGGGAGGGAAAGATTAAGTTTTTACCTATAGGAACATTCAACCCTTATAAACCTTACTCTTACCCAGTGTCTTCTGGGTAAGGGTTATCCAGACTGCGTGTAGTACACTGACAAGATCGTATTTTGTCTAGAGGTTGGACTCATGGTTCTTGGAGGTCTTTTCCAACCTCAATGATTCTGTAACAAATGATCACTTGTGACATGATCACAAAAGTGTGACTGAAAGC